>SJYX01009140.1:21669-78401 GCA_006410675.1 Oreotragus oreotragus | reverse complement strand
GCCTCTCTTCTTTTCAGTGCTATTTGTAAGGCTTCTCCAGACAGCCATTTTGCTTTTTTGCATTTCTTTTCCATGGGGATGGTCTTGATCCCTGTCTCCTGTACAATGTCACGAACCTCATTCCATAGTTCATCAGGAACTCTATCTATCAGATCTAGGCCCTTAAATCTATTTCTCACTTCCACTGTATAATCATAAGGGATTTGATTTAGGTCATACCTGAATGGTCTAGCAGTTTTCCCTACTTTCTTCAATTTAAGTCTGAATTTGGAAATGATCTGAGCCACAGTCAGCTCTTGGTCTTGTTTTTGTTGACTGTATAGAGCTTCTCCATCTTTGGCTGCAAAGGATATAATCAATGAAATATTACTTAGTCATAAAAAAGAACTAAATAATGCTATTTGCAGCCACCTGGGTTGCTGCAACTAAGTGAAGTCAGAAAGAAAAAGGTAAAGGCCGTATGATATCACTTATATGTGGAATCTAAAATATGGCACAAGTGAAACTATATAGGTAGGGGAAACAGAATCATAAACTTAGAAAACAGACTTGTGGCTGCCCAGGGGTCGGGAGGGGGAAGAATGCATTGGGAGTTTGGGAGCAGCAGATGCAAGTTATTATCTGTAGGATGGATGATCAGCAAGGTCCCACTGTATAGCACAGGGAACTATGTTCAACATTCTCTGATAAATCATAATGGAAAAGAATATGAAAAGTATATGTATGTATGTGTATACATCTGAATCACTTTGTTATACAGCAGAAGCTAACACCACATTGTAAATCAACTATACTTCAAATAAATAAGCAGTCCTCTTGAAATGTAATTTGAGTAAGTTTAGGTTTGGCAAGCATATAAACCTTGAAATCAACCACAAAATGTTGAGACGATGATGTGCGCTGCACCACTGCTGTCTGACTCAGTCAGATCCTAGGGTTCAGAAGCTCCTGACCCCCCAGAGCCCTGTTAATGGAGCACCCAAGATGATCTGTGGGAGCTCCCCTATTACTGTGGGGATTTTGGAAGTGCTAAACTATTTCAACACCACCAAGTACGTCAAGTCTGTGAGCTGAAAACCAGTTTGCATTGCAATCCAAATTGTCAAAATTAT
The DNA here is from genome assembly GCA_006410675.1 of Oreotragus oreotragus. NCBI lineage: Eukaryota > Metazoa > Chordata > Mammalia > Artiodactyla > Bovidae > Oreotragus > Oreotragus oreotragus. Next base: position 77,289 of record SJYX01009140.1, on the reverse strand, counting down.
AAACAGTGAAGCACAAAAATCTCCACCCGACAATTTTTTATCTATCTAGATTTGGGAATATTTTCATAAATGCTTAATGTAACAGGCAAAAGACTTAAAAAATATTGAACAATGTCTTTAAAACAAATACACTTTTGCACAAGTGGAAATATAAACATAAATTGTAGCCTGGAGAAGCAGTCAGCTGAACCATAAGGCCAGGGGAACAAGATAAAGGAGAAGCAGAATCTGGGAGCCCATTTCTGCAGACGGTTGAGTCGCAGAGGCCTTTGTTCAGGATGATTCATACAATGGTCACAAATCCTACTTCTAGATCCTTTTAAAAGATCTTCCTTTGTTTCATTTACCTTCACACTTTCAGAAGTGCTCTGTTGTTATTTTTACTTGCAGAAGTGTCTTTAATCATGAGATTTGTCTTCTTTCCTCACTATGCTAAATAAGGGCACATTTCTTACCTCAAAACTAATTTCAAAGATGTGTTTCACATGATGAATAAAGCTTTGCCAATGAAACATGGGTTTTGCTGTAGACTTAAGCATGCTTGAATAATGCAGATGAGAGCACAAGGAGTGTTTATGTTCCACCAGTCCTTTCATTAACTGCTGGGACAGGCTGATGGGAGGCTCCCAGACCTAGAGAGACATAGACAGCACTGCAGCAAAGGAAATCAACCGGTGAAGAAAAGATTTGTGTAGGAGAGGTCCGGAGTGATTGGCTAAAGCTTCTTAACCATAATGATGTTGACTTTAATAATTTAAATAGCCTTCCCTCTTTTTTCCCTTAAGTAATCTAGCTAAGCATGCATCATATTTTGCTGATCTTTTCAAAGATTTAAAAACTTTTGGTTTTGTGGATTTTCTCTAATGTTTTTTTGTAGTCTCTATTTTTATCTCTGCTCTAATCTTTATTATTTCCTTTGTTCTGTGGCTTTGGGTTTAGTGTTTAGCTTTTTCTCTAGTTCCTTCAGGTGTAAAATTAGGTTGTTGATTTGAAGTTTTCTTTTTGTTTTTAACATAGCGTTTGTAGCTACAGATGTCCCTCTTGCACTGCTTTTCTGGCATCCCATAGGTTGTACCATGCCATTTTCATTTCTATCAAGATATTTTCTAAGTTCCTCAGTGCTTTTTCCTTTATCTGATTTGTTGTTTGAGTGTATTACTTAATTTCCACATATTTGAGGATTTTCCAGTTTTCCTTCAACTGCTGATTTCCCAATTTCTTTTCTATCTGATTTTTTGGAAGGAACTAATGATCTGGACTTTTTTGTTGTTGTTACTACAGAGACTTCTATCCCAGATAAGATGGCATGGACCCATTTCTCCTTGCTCCTCCTTGTTATGCAGAAGTATAAACCCTAGAAGTAGTGTGAGAGACATTATAAGAAAACTATGAAATGTAGGAAGAGAAAGAAAAACAGTGTGTGGCTCCAGGCTTGAAGGAACAGCATAAGCATCTTCTATGAGATAAAGGCCTCTTTAGACCTGGTGCATCCTGGAGCCCACATAGCAGAAGGATGCCACCTGGGCATTCCTACTACCTTGAGCAACAGTCCATCTGACAACATGCAAAACCACACCATCAGGAAGGTGGATTACCTCGGGACAGTCTTTTGTAGAAAGAGGTCAGACCTGGACTTTAAAGGGACAGACGTCTTTCTATGGATCCACCCGTCAAACGTATGATCTTTGTCTGTGTCAGTCTCGTGTACTGACTAAACCTTTCGACGGAACAGAGGAACCCGGAAGTCTAGGAGTAGGTAGTAGGTCTCTACTTCCACTGCCTGCAGGTTTTACAGCAGGGGAAATACCACCACCATCATGCTAAGATCCTATTGGTGATATGTTCTAATCTTGCTAAATGTGACCATTTATGGGAAAAAAATGTATATGATATTTCTCTGTATTATTTCTTATAGTTGCATATGAATCAATGATTATTTTCAAATTACAGAGACTTCTATCCCAGATAAGATGGCATGGACCCATTTCTCCTTGCTCCTCCTTGTTATGCAGAATTATAAACCCTAGAAGTAATGTGAGAGACATTATAAGAAAACTATGAAATGTAGGAAGAGAAAGAAAAATAGTTTGTGGCTCCAGGCTTGAAGGAACAGCATAAGCATCTTCTATGAGGTAAAGGCCCCTTTAGACCTGGTGCTTCCTGGAGCCCACATAGCAGGAGGATGCCACCTGGGCATTCCTACTACCTTGAGCAACAGTCCATCTGACAACATGCAAAACCACACCATCAGGAAGGTGGATTAAGAGCCCTGTCAGAAATCATCTTTCTCCAGTCTGGACCTGAAATTTCCCTGTCTGCAGAAAGATACCTAGGTGGGCAGTTTGCATTCTAGAAACAGACACAGTCAGAGCACATGGCTGATTTGGAAAGATGCCTTGTCTCCTTGGGCCTTCAGATCCTCATAGAGCCCTGTCAGAAATCATCTTTCTCCAGTCTGGACCTGAAATTTCCCTGTCTGCAGAAAGATACCTAGGTGGGCAGTTTGCATTCTAGAAACAGACACAGTCAGAGCACATGGCTGATTTGGAAAGATGCCTTGTCTCCTTGGGCCTTCAGATCCTCATCCATCATCCAGAGATGAAGGACTGCCTGTAGGTTTTACAGCAGGGGAAATACCACCACCATCATGCTAAAATCCTAGTGGTGACATGTTCTAATCTTGCTAAATGTGACCATTTAGGGGAAAAAATGTATATGATATTTCTCTGTATTATTTCTTATAGTTGCATATGAATCAATGATTATTTTCAAANTACAGCAGGGGAAATACCACCACCATCATGCTAAGATCCTATTGGTGATATGTTCTAATCTTGCTAAATGTGACCATTTATGGGAAAAAAATGTATATGATATTTCTCTGTATTATTTCTTATAGTTGCATATGAATCAATGATTATTTTCAAAACATGCAATAAAAAAATCAGAGAGTAACCAGAATCCAAGATCAAGAAAAGAATGGAAATAAACCAGGAAATAACATATTCATTCTTTTCAAGTTAGCACAGAAGATGTACAAAATTGACCTTATGCTGTGTTGTAAAGAAAGTCTAACAAACATCAAAGATTTGAAATTAGACCAAGTATGATTCTGTGACTACAGTAAACCTAGTTGTCAATAAAGAGACAAAACTGGAAAACCTCTAAATGTAGCAATAATATTTTGAGTAGCCAATGAGTCAAGGAAATAATAATATATGTCAGGAAATGTTTGTATTAATTAATAGTGAAAACACAACAGATCAAATTATCAAATTCATGAAATACTTTTTTCTAAATCTCTGCCTAGAGGAAAATAGCTTTAAATACACAGGTTAGAAAAGAAGAAAGCCTGCAAAATCAGTGAGTACTAAGGAGTTAAAANTTGTATTAATTAATAGTGGAAACACAACAGATCAAATTATCAAATTCATGAAATGCTTTTTTCTAAATCTCTGCCTAGAGGAGAATAGCTTTAAATACACAGGTTAGAAAAGAAGAAAGCCTGCAAAATCAGTGAGTACTAAGGAGTTAAAAACTAATAATTATAAAAATAAAGTGAAAAAAATAGTTAAAATAAGAATAGAAAAAGTTTTATTTCTAGATGATAAAATAGAATATTTAATGGAGAGGGATAATGTTTTCACAAGAATCTTCAGAAAATTAAAAATATGATAAACTACTGACAATGCTGATCACAAAATAGAAAGGTACAAATAATATTAAGACTCAAAAGGGAAAGAGCTACAGCTATAATAGAAATAAAAATGGTAATCAGAATGTTATTTAAAAATTCATGGCAATAATTTTGGACTCATTTCTAGAAAAATACAAGTAACCAAAACTCAAACAGTAACAAGTAAAATTTTCAGGTATATGGTAATAAAGCTCATTCCACAAAGAAAACTTTGGTATCAGAGATCTTCACTAGAGAACTGTTAAAAAAATTAATAAAGAAGTAACATGAATGTTACAGATATTTTTTTCAGAGTATAGAAAAATACAGGAAATTTTGCCAACTTTATTAATGACAACAAAATTACCGGCACAACAAACCTTGTACTGAAGTTTAAAAGAAGATAAAGTTTTAGATCAATTCTTCTAATGAATATAGATACAATATTCTAAAAATAGTGGCAAAATGAATAAACAAATATATGAAAAATGATACTAGATCATAAAGAAGTTTATGTATATTCCTATTAACTTCAGGAATGTAAAGTTGGTTTAAAATTGAAAAATTAATCAATATAAATCACTACATTAACAGAAAAAGGAGAAAAAATGCATAACTTTCCCAAGAAATACATGAAAAGAATTACATAAAATCTAGCCCCTATTTAGGAGTGCAACTTTCAGCCGAGATGTAAGAAAAAGGAACATCTTTAATCTGAGAAAAGATACTTAATATCAAATTTAATCAAACATCATGCTTTCTAATATATAAAACACTGGAAAATTTGCTCAAAGGTCAGAGGTAAGATAAGAATGTCCATTATCGATATGCATAGTCAACTTTTTACTTGAGTTCAGTTGCTCAGTCATTGTCCAACTCTTTGTGACCCTATGGACTACAGCACGCCAGGCTCTCCTGTCCATCACCAACTCTAGGACCTTGCTCAAACTCATGTTCATCAAGTCGGGGATGCCATCCAACCATCTCTTCCTCTGTCATCCCCATATCCTCCTGCCTTCAATCTTTCCCAACATCAGTCTTTTCCAGTGAGTCAGTTATTCACATCAGGTGGCCACAGTATTTGAGCTTTAGCTTCAGCATCAGTCCTTCCAATGACTGTTCAGGACTGATTTCCTTTAGGGTTGTCTGGCTTGATCTACTTTCAGTTCAAGGGACTCTCAAAAGTCTTCTCCAACACCACAGTTCAAAAGCATCAATTCTTCAATGTTCAGATTTCTTTACAGTCCAACTCTCACATCCATACATGACTACTGGAAAAACCATAGCTTTGACTAAACAGATTTTTATTGGCAAAGTGATGTCTCTGCTTTTTAATATGCTGTCTAGGTTGGTCACAGCTTTTCATCCAAGGAGCAAGGGTCTTTTAATTTCATGGCTGCTGTCACCATCTGTAGTAATTTTGGAGCCCAGGAAAATAAAGTTTCTCACTGTTTCCATTGTTTCCCCATCTATTTGCCATGAAGTCATGGCACCAGATGCCATGACCTTGGTATTCTGAATGATGAGTTACAATGTAAAAGTGCTGCACTCAATATACCAGCAAATTTGGAAAACTCAACAGTGGCTACAGGATGGGAAAAGGTCAGTTTTCGTTGCAATATCAAAGAATGCTCAAACTATTGCACAATTGTTCTCATCTCACATGCTAGCAAAGTAATGCTCAAAATTCTTTAAGCCAGGCTTCAATAGTACATGAACTGTGAACTTCCAGATGTTCAACCTGGATTTAGAAAAGGCAGAGGAACCAGATAAAAATTAGCAACATCTGTTGGATTATCAAAAAAGAAAGAGAGTTCCAGAAAAATATCTGTTTCTGCTTTATTGACTATGCCAAAGCCTTGACTGTATAGATCACAACAAACTGTGGAAAATTCTTCAATAAATGGGAATATCAGACTGCCTGACCTGCCTCCTGAGAAGTCGATATACAGGTCAAGAAGCAGCAGTTAGAACTGGACATGGAACAAAAAACTGGTTCCAAATTGGGAAAGGAGTACATCAAGGATGTATATTGTCTCCCTGTTTATTTAATTTATATGCTGAGTACATCATGAGAAATGCTAGACTGGATGAAGCACAAACTGGAATCAAGATTGCCAAGAGAAACATCAATAACCTCAGATATGCAGATGACACTACCCTTATGGCACAAAGTGAAGAAGAACTAAAGAGCCTCTTAATGAAAGTGAACAAGGAGAGTGAAAAAGTTGGCTTACAACATTCAGAAAACTAAGATCATGGCATCCAGTCCCATCACTTCATGGGAAATAGATGGGGAAACAGTGGAAACAGTGGCAAACTTTATATTTTGGGCTCCAAAATCACTGCAGATGGTGACTGAGGCCATGAAATTAAAAGACGCTTGCTCCTTGGAACAAAAGCTATGACCAACCTAGACAGCATATTAAAAAGCAGAGACATTACTTTGCTAACAAAGGTCAAAGCTATGGTCTTTCCAGTAGTCATGTACAGATGTGAGAACTGGACTATAAAGAAAGCTGAGCAGTGAAGAACTGATGCTTTTGAACTGTGTTGTTGGAGAAGACTCTTGAGAGTCCCTTGCACAGTAAGGGGATCCAACTAGGCCATCATAAAGGAGCTCAGTCCTGGGTGTTCATTGGGAGGACTGATGCTGAAGCTGAAACTCTGATATTTTGGCCATCTGATGCAAAGAACTGACACATTTGAAAAGACCCTGATGCTGGACAAAATTGAAGGTGGGAAGAGACAGGGATCACATAGGATGAGATGGTTGGATGGCATCACCGACTCAATGGACATGAGTCTGAGTAAACTCTGGGAGTCAGTGATGGACAGAGAGGCATGCTGTGCTCCAGTCCATGGGGTCATAAAGACTCAGACAGGACTGAGTGACTGAACCGAACTCAACTGTAGCTTTAAGCCAACCTTTTCACTCTCCTCTTTCACTTTCATCAAGAGACTCTTTAGTTCTTCTTTGCTTTTACTTGAGGTTCTGACTAATGTGATTAAGTCAAGAAGAAAGAAACAGTATAAATATTGAATAAAAGAAAATAAACTATCCATGGATGACATGAACATGTATGAGAAGCATCCTAAAGAATCCACCACTACATCAGGATATCATTCACTGAAATTATCAAAATCTCTGGGTACAATTTATCATTTAAAAATAAATTGTGTTCATATCCACTAGTCACAGAAAATTACAAAAAGCAACTTTAAATGATAATTGCTACATAGCAAATAAAACAAACATTTAAGTATAAAGCCATCTAGACTTTATAAGACTTCACAAGACCTGCAAAACTGTATTGAAAGTGATATTATTTAAGCAAACACAAATAAAGAGAAGGATATATCATCTTTAAGGATAAGAATAATCAGCACTGTGGGGGTGTCAGTTTTCCTCAAACTGAGTTTATAATTCCAGTTTTCATCCTACATAAATCCCTCTTGGTTTTTGTTTTTAGTTTTTGCTAAAGTTGGCAAGTTCATTCTAAAAAATTTATATGGAATACAATGTCCAAGAATAACCTAAATAATCTGATTTTTTAAAAAAGAGAAACGTTTGAACACTCAAACTATCTGATATCAGTATTTATTGTAAAAGCATATTATATTACTTAAAGCATTACAGTATTGGCACAAGGACAGATAAACAGTGCAATGAAAAGTTCCTAAACAGACCCAAGCATAAATGAGCATTTGAATTTTTGACAGAGATGACACTATGGAACATGGGAAATAAAAGTTCTTTAAAGTAAACAGTACTGAGTAAATTGGGTATACATATTAGATCTGAATGTGAAAATTAAATGGAGTAAGCATCTGGACAAGTACATAGTACAAAGCTATCTTTCAAACAGGATAAACTACACGAAGATGATCAGAAACATTTGACCAATTAGACTTCTTAAAATCTTCTGTTCGTCCAAAATTATTAAGAAGACATGTTGCAGAGTGGGAGTGGAAGAAGAACTCTGCAATACATGTAAGTAGCAAAAGACTCATATTCAGAATGTTTTTTAAATCATTAAGAAAAGAGTGACATACTAGCCCAGTTTTTAAGTGAGGAAAAGTCATAGATAAGTATTTAACAAAAGATGGCCAATAGCAATAAGAAAATGTACTCAGAAATTAAGCCACAGTGATTTATCATTCTACTGTTTTGATTTAAATTCTCAAATTAAGAAAACTAGGAATACTGAATATGACTGAGGGTGTGGGACACCTGTAACTCCTTTGTGTTGGGTGTGTAAATAGATAAAACCATTTGAAAAGCTGCTGACAGCATTTATCAAGCTAAACACACACATTTGTTCAGCAGATTCATGCCCCTGTATCTACTAGTAGTCAACAGAAATTTTACATTTGTCCCAGAGATACAAAAGAAGGGCCGTTTCCCTGTTACTTTGAACAATGAATAGTGTAATGATAGAACTGGGATGAATACAATCTTTCGTCAATAGCAGAATGGAAACACAAACTGTAAAACATACAGTCCTGAATGGAACGTTGTGCGTCAGTGCAAATGGGATGAGCTGCCCTCCATACACGACATGCGCACACCCCACAGACACACCTGGTGCTTGCAAACCAAACACAACGCCTGCACCCTGGATGACCACGTTGAGCTCCGCACCAGGCAAGAGGACTCCGAGGTCTGGAGGGGAGGGGCTTGGTCCCCTTGCTGAGGATAGAGGCTCTGTGACTGAGAGGCCATGGGAGAGACATCTGGCCTGGGAAGGCCTCCTACTTCTCCACTACTGTAGCGAGAACATGCCACGCTCAGGGTACAATAAGTTAGAAAGTTAAAATTCCAGTAAAGCATATTGAAAAAGTGGAGTTGAGTAGATTGATTAATAAGGAGTTGATGTGTTTGACTGCTGACAGCTTCTAAGCCTCATCTCTCCCTCTTCTCCTTGTGCCCACATCTGGTCAGAATACAAAGCAGCCAGGTGCTTTCTCCTTTAGAGAGGACAGGAGATTAAAGTTTCAAAAGTCCCTGAGTATATGGGGGAACCCTGGGAAGCCCCAGCTCTCACAATAGAAACTCAGTCTGGTCTCTTTTCCTAGCTGTCCCAGGCTATTTGGGGCCCAGGTTTTGAGTAATATAATGAATTGAATGATTGTAAGTGAAAGCCATTCAGTTGTGTCCAACTCCTTGTGACCCCATGGACTGTAGCCTGCCAGGCTTCTCTGTCCACGGAATTCTCCAGGCAAGAATACTGGAGTGGGTAGCCATTTCCTTCTCCAGGAGATCTTCCCCACCCAAGGATCAAACCTGGGTCTCCTGCATTGCACTTAGATTCTTTATCATCTGAGCCAGTTGAATGTTTGTGCCTCCCCCCAAATTCAAATGTTCTTGGAGTTGGGGCCTTTGGGAGGGTATTAGGTATAGTTGAGGCCATCAGATGGCCCTCATTATGGGGTTAGTGTCTTTATAAGATCTCTCTCTCTTTCTTCATGTTCACACACTGGAGAAAGCCATGTGAAGATACAATGAGAAGGTGGCCATCTGCACACCAAGAATAGAGCCCTGACCAAGAACTGTATCTTCGGGTGTCTTCATCTTGGATTTCCAGCTCCCAGAACTGTGAGAAATAAATGTCTGCTATTTCAGCTGCCCATGGTGGTATTTTGTTATGGCAGCACATGAACTGATTGAAAAGGGAGGGAAATCCTCCTGCTTTTACATAGTACCCGCGGTAATGTATTGAGTGATATTTAACAAGCATTAAAACAAACAAACAAAAAAAGGTCAGTTTACATAACTGTGTGTATTTCAAACAAAAAAAAGGTCAGTTTATATAACTGTGTGTATTTCCTTCTATCTGGTCTTCATATTCATAGAAAAATAACTGGAGACATACAAACATATTTGTATAGGGCTTGAATACAAAATAGAAACTACATGCCTTTTTAGAGGACTCACAAGAAATTGAAAAGTATAATTAATGCTGAGCTATTTGCAAGGCCTCCTCAGACAACCATTTTGCCTTTTTGCATTTCTTTTTATTGGAGATGGTCTTGATCACTGCCTCCTGTACAATCTCATTAACTTCTATCCATAGTTCTTCAGGCACTCTGTGTATCACTTCTAGTCCCTTAAATCTATTTCTCACTTCCACTGTATAATTGTTAGGGATTTGATTTAGGTCATACCTGAATGGTCTAGTGGTTTTCCCTACTTTCTTCAATTTAAGTCTGAATTTGGCAGTAGGAGTTCATGATCTGAGCCACATTCAGCTCTCTCTCTCGTTTTTGCTGACTGAACAGAGTTTCTCCATCTTTGGCTGGAAAGAATATAACCAGTCTGATTTTGGTATTGACCATCTGGTGATGTTCATGTGTAGAGTCTTCTCTTGTGTTGTTGGAAGAGGATGTTGGCTATGATCAGTGCATTCTCTTGGCAAAACTCTGTTAGTCTTTGTCCTGCTTCATTCTGTACTCCAAGGACAAAATTACCTGTTACTCCAGGTGTTTCTTGACTTCCTACTTTTGCATTCCAGTCCCCTATGAGGAAAAGGACATCTTTTTGGGTGGTAGTTCTAGGTCTTGTAGGTATTCATAGAGCCATTCATCTTCAGCTTCTTTAGCACTACTGGTTGGGTCATAGACTTGGATTACTGTCATATTGAATGGCTTGCCTTGGAAATGAACAGTGATCATTCTAGAGACCTAGAGATCTCTTCAAGAAAATTAAAGATAACAAGGGAACATTTCATGCTAAGACAGGCATGATAAAGGGCAGAAATTGTATGGACCTAACAGAAGCAGAAGATATTAAAAGGGGTGGGAAGAATACACAGAAAAACTATACAAAAAACATCTCTATGACCCACATAACCACAATGGTGTGATCACTCACCTAGAGCAAGACATCCTGGAATGCAAAATCAAGTGGGCTTTAGGAAGCATCACTACGAACAAAGCTAGTGGAGGTGGTGGAATTCCAGTAAAGTTAGTGGAGATGATGGAATTCCAGTTGAGCTATTTTATATTCTAAAAGATGATGCTGTTGAAGTGCTGCACTCAATATGCCAGCAAATTTGGAAAACTCAGCAGTGGCCACAGGACTGGAAAAGGTCAGTTTTCAATTCAATCCCAAAGAAAGGCAATGCCAAAGAATGCTCAAACTACTGCACAATTGCACTCATCTCACATGTTAGAGAAGTAATGCTCAAATTCTCCAAGCCAGGATTCAACAGTACATGAACCATGAACTTCCAGATGTTCAAGCTGGACTTAGAAAAGGCAGAGGAACCAGAGATCAAATTGCCAACATCCGTTGGATCATCAAGAAAGCAAGAGAATTCCATAAAAATATCTACTTCTGCTTTATTGACTATGCTAAAGCCTTTGACTGTGTGGATCACAACAAACTGTGGAAAATTCTGAAAGAGATGGAAATACCAGACCACTTTACCTTCCTCCTGAGAAATCTGTATGCAGGTCAAGAAGCAATAGTAGAACTGGACATGGAACAACAAACTGGTTCCAAATCGGGAAAGGAGTATGTCCAAGATGTATATAGTCACCCTGCTTATTTAACCTCTGTGCAGAATACATCATGTGAAATGCCAAGCTGGATTAAGCACAAGCTGGAATCAAGATTGCCAGGAGAAATATCAATAACTTCAGGTATGCAGATAACACTATCCTTATGGCAGATAGCAAAGAAGAACTCAAGAGCCTCTTGATGAAAGTGAACAAGGAGAGTGAAAAATTTGGCTTAAAGCTCAACATTCAGAAAACTAAGATCATGGCATCAGGTTCCATTAGTTCAGTTCAGTTCAGTCACTCAGTCATGTCCAACTCTTGCGACCCCATGAATCGCAGCACACCAGGCCTCCCTATCCATCACCAACTCCCGGAGATTACCCAAACTCATGTCTATTGAGTTGGTGATGCCTTCCAACCATCTCATCCTCTGTCATCCCCTTCTTCTCCTGCCCCCAATCCTTCCCAGCATCAGAGTCTTTTCCAATGAGTCAACCCTTCACATGATGTGGCCAGAGTATTGGAGTTTCAGCTTTAGCATCAGTCCTTCCAATGGATTGATTTCCTTTAGGATGGACTGGTGGATCTCCTTGCAGTCAAAGGGACTGTCAAGAGTCTGCTCCAACACCACTGTTCAAAAGCATCAATTCTTCGGTGCTCAGCTTTCATCTCAGTCCAACTCTCACATCCATACATGATCACTGGAAAAACCATAGTCTTGACTAGATGGATCTTTTTTGGCAAAGTAATGTCTCTGTTTTTCCTTCACTTCATGGCAAATAGATGGAGAAACAGTGGAAACAATGACAGACTTTATTTTGTGGGGCTCCAAAATCACTACAGATGGTGACTGCAGCCATGAAATTAAAAGACACTTGCTCCTTGGAAGAAAATTTATTACCAACCTAGACAGCATATTGAAAAGCAGAGACATTACTTTGCCAGCAAAAGTCTATCTAGTCAAAGCTACGGTTTTTCCAGTAGTCACGCATGGATGTGAGAGTTGTACTATAAAGAAAGCTGAACACCAAAGAATTGATGCTTTAAAAATGTGGTGTTGGAGAAGACTCTTGAGAGTCCCTTGAACTGTAAGAACATCCAACCAGTCCATCCTAAAGGAGATCAGTCCTGAAGATTCATTCGAAGGACGATGTTGAAGCTGAAACTTCAATACTTTGGCCACCTGATGTAAAGAACTGACCCATTGGAAAAGACCCTGATGCTGGGAAAGATTGAAGGCAGGAGCAGAAAGAGATGACAGAAGATGAGATGGTTGGATGGCATGACAGACTCGGTGGGCATGAGTTTGAGCAAGGTCCTAGAGTGGGTGATGGAAAGTGAAGCCTGGCATCCTGCAGTCCATGGGATTGCAAACCGAGCAACTAAACTGAACTGAATTGTATTAACTCTGAGAAGCAATGAAATTATGTTATCACAGTAAAAATAACATTGTCATTTTTATTTTCCTGTGTTTGCTTACTATTTCTCAAGTTAAAATAATCTAAAAAAAAGCAAATGCACTTTAGTTCACTCTTAAAAAGGAAAAGAAATAGAAAGAAATGTTCATTTGCAATAAATAAATAAAATGACAAGCAAAATGAGTGCAGCATTTTAGAATACATGACACATAACACTTTTACTTTTGCAGGTGCTACAGAAAAGGCATTCCCCTGAGGTGTTAAACATGCAATGAGTCATGGTGAGAATGAAAACTGTCATGAGGCAAATAGCCAATTTTTATCTCTTTTTATCGTCCTTTGGAAAATATATTTTTAGGATATATACTGCTAATGGTACTGCTACTTTCTTCCTTCTGTGTACTTAAAAACTCAAATACTGAAGAAGTAAACAAAATAAGTATAAACCAGAGATGTCCTTGAGCTTCTCCAGACAGTATGTTCTTTCATGGAGCACATTTAGGCAAGATTTCTCTTTGTAGTACTATGCTTCATTGTTTAAGTAACAAGCTAATCCAGCCAAGACTTGCACAATGGCTGGAGTTAGTGGAATGATGCTCTCTTATTTCTGAAATAATGTGGTTAGAGCAGACGATCTTCAAGACCACTTCCAGATGAAATAGTTCACCATCCAAGAAAACACACACCTATATAATTGTCCTGTGTATGGAATACTTGCAGAATTACAAGTGTTGCACTTAGAATCATTTTGAGATTAAATGCTAGAGATCTTCACAAGGAAACGTTAAGTGTCATCTCAAGCCATGTCTGGTCCTCTATCCACTTCACTAAATGTACTTTGCTGAATTTGAAAGGAATGCATCCATCTAAAACTTTGGATGTCAACTACTTTCAAAGCAGAAATTAGCTTTATTGTCTGTCTGAACAATTTGGGCAAAGCAACGTTTGGAACATCTATCTATCTATCTATATGACATCAGTATATCATGAAAATTTAAATAAAATGAAAATTGCCAAAATTAAGAGGACAAGTCCATTCCAGAGTGATTAACAAACCAATTAACTATCTCACCAAATAATCAGACAGGTCAAGGTTCAGTCTGGATGCTCAATCTTTTCCCACGAACTTCCTCCTTCCTTGGTATGGCTTTTCACAGTGTTGTTCTCTCTCGTAAAGAAACTGCTTCTGTCCTTCAGGTATTCACTTAATATCAGCTTTCATGGAGATGACTCTGATACTCAAGTGAATTTCCCTCTGTGGCGTGCCTGCTTCTCCTACCTACCTCCCCATCATGATACTGGTCAAGCATTTTGTAAAGAACTTGTTTAATTTTCCCTCTGACCTGACTATGGGCAAAGAGCACTGGTAATCCACTATCTTGACCTAAGCCAGAGATCCTTAATGAAATTGCCATTTCTGATGTAGTGCATATGTTATCCAGGCTTCCTTGGTAGCTCAGATAGTAACGAATCTGCTGGCAATACAGGAGACTCAGGTTTCATCCCTGGGTCAGGAAGATCCCCTGGAGAAAGGAATGGCTACTTCCTCCAGTATTCTTCCCTGGAGAATCCCGTGGACAGAGGAGCCAGGTGGGCTGTAGTCCATGGGGTCACAAAGACTCATACAGAACTGAGCAGTGAACTATTTCACCTTCACATGTGTGTTATCCACAGCTCTGAAAGGGGAATCCTCTCTCCTGAATTTTTTGCAGGTTAATTTTATTTTAAACTGTTATTCATAGTACTGCCACTCTCTGATATATTATGTATTTATATATTGATTTGTCTTTATCATTTTATCAGAACATACAAATGATGAAGGCAAGAATACACTTTTCTATTGGATTTTTGCTGTATCCTCGGTGTCTGGTTCACAGAGGTATGTCATATTTGATTAAATCAAAGGATTAACCAACAATGAATCAATAGTATCAAAAAATTAAATTAGGTATGTATTAATTTAATAACTACTGTTTCCACAGTCTGAATAAGTGAATTTCAGAAAAAGGAACACAGCAGAATAAACTAAAATAACAGTTTATTTCATATAATCTCTATGTTCTACTATAGAACTGAACAGGGCTAAACCTGAAAGTAGTATGTGTTCTAACTTGACATGGATCAATAAAAGCTTAATCATCATCATCAACAAAAAAGTGCATGCATTTTTCCTGTTTTTGTGGCCATGTATGTAATATTAAATCATTAAAACATAATGTTATTTGACAGTTTGATCTAATTACTAAGGCACTATCCTTGCATTTTTGTTTACTTTGATTCTACTATGGTACTAAAGTATGTATTTGTGATAAAAGTAGTAAGTAGGAATTTATATTATGCTCATACTGGCTTCCCACAACTGGTTTCTACCCACAAAAAAATTAAATTGTTTGATACCAGCCCTGCAAAATTTTGCCATCTCCTTGTAAGATTCCCCAGATGAGTATGAAAATGTTGAAAAGGAAAACAAATATCCAGAAATCCAGGAAAGTGCTAAAATAAGATATCAGGCATAGCTGGAATTCCTTGAGAAGGAAGATAGATTATAGTTGTGAGACAGCACATAGGTTATGTTGCTGCTTGTGTTTTTGTGAGTAGTTGTAAGGCAGTAATAGGCTGAACTTGGCATAAAGGCAGTCCCTATCATTTGCTCTCAGGGACATTAGTTACTGGGAGTATAATATTAGCAATTATCATTCATTAGCCAATATGATAAATTGCTCGTTTACCTTGTACTCATTGAGTAAAAATGTTGAGTGTATGTGGGCTTCACTGGGAAACAAAGATGGGTAATAAAAACTTTTGTCATTCCTTGAGGACAAGGTGAGACAAATAGGTGTGTTAAGGAGCAATTTCTTAAGTGGATGTGATCAAAGTGTTGTCATAGCAACAAAGACAGACTAATTAATTATTTGGTGGCATTGAGGAAGGCAAGTGAGTTATTGTTTCACCTGGGTCTACAAGGGGTAGAAGCAGCTTGCCAAGCAATTGCACAGATAATGAGTGACTTTCAGATAAAAGAGCATAGTGAAAATCATCTCTTATTTTCCTATAACTGGTTCAGGGTCACAGACATGTGGGAAAGAGATGGTAAACCCGGAGATGGTGTTAGGGATAAAACAGGCTAGATCATGAAGCATTTTGCATACGAAACTAAGGATGAAAAATGTTATCCTCATAAAAGTTATCTGTTAAGATTTTTACTTAATTGTTTAGACACACAGCTTTAAGAATTGAGTTGTATCCTAGAGATTTTAATGATAAATCTGCTAGATTTTAGCTCTTTTAAATTTAGTTAGTGTAACACTGTTATCAATGTATTGAATAAACCAGAAGGAGAAAAGAATTGATGAAAAAGAAATCATCTAAAGGCTAATTATAAGAATATAAGCAAGAAGGAGAGGGAGAGGGAGAGGGTAGGACGATTTGGGAGAATAGCATTGAAATATGTATACTATCATGTAAGAAATGAATTGCCAGTCTATGTTCAATGCAGGATGCAGGATGCTTGGGGCTGGTGTATGGGGATGATCTGGAGGGATGATGTGGGGTGGGAGGTGGGAGGGGGGTTCATGTTTGGGAGTTCGTGTAAAAAAATAAATAAATACCAAATAAATAAATAAATAAAATTTTTTAAAAAAAGAAGAAAATTAGAAGATGTGTATAAGAGACAGCAGTGATGTATCTTAGTGCAGATTGCTCTAGAATCGTCATATGATAGCAGTTAAAGCAAAATCTGACTCAAGCTTCCCAAATTGAGAATTTGTGGCAATTTGTGAGAGAGATGAGAATGAATTTCATGATTTAGAGAATTAGGTAAATTTATAATACATTTAGAGCTTTGTAGAAATATTTACTTTTTGGATATTATTTTAAATGTCTGGTTATGTACAGCAGTGTACCTAGAGGCCCCTCTGATGTGCTGGTTTTCTACTAGGGAAACCGTAATTGACTGAAAGTTTAATATATATCCAACCTGCTATAAGACTACAGTTTAATTTGATCCTTAGAAAAATTCTTTGAAATAGAAAATTATTTATCTCCATTCTTTAGATAAGGAAATTGAGGTTCCAGGAAATTCAGTAACGCATCAAAGGTCACACAGCTGATAAGTGGCAAACACAGGATTTGAACCTAGGTTGATCCATAAATGAACCTTCCCTGTTGGCTCATAGGGTAAAGAGTCTGCCTGCAGTGTAGGAGATCTGGGTTCAATCCCTGGGTCAGGAAGGTCTCCTTGTAGAAGGAAATGGCAACCCACTCCAGTATCCTTGCCTGGAAAATCCTGTGGACGGAGGAGCCTGGCAGGCTATATAGTTCATGCGGTCACAAAGAGTCAGACATGACGGAGCAACTTCACTTTCACTTGATCCATAAATGTTTCACTGTATTGCACCACTTCCAGTCTTACCTATTTGTTCAAATTTACTTTTTACCAGCAATATTCTCTTTACCTTGTATATATTAAAGTGATTAAAATATCCTGTAAAAATGTTCCATAGTAATACTCTGAGGGAAAACTTGAAGAGTTCTTTTGGTAAGATGAACACTCCTTGGGTTGTCCAGATTTTGTGAAACAGTATTGGAGATGTTACTATTATTTTAGAAGCTAAAAAAAGAATATGGTACTGCTTGCTGGCTCCTCGTCTGCTTAGTTAGGGGCAGTATGGATTCCTTCCGCTTTTACTGTTAGCTCTGTCTTTTTTGTGCTACCATACAGAGTTGAGTAGATTCATGACAAAAACAGAAAAGGTGATTACTAGTTGCTCTGTACATAAATTACCGTTTTATTCTTGGTATTATGTGAATTTCTAAAACCAACATTCAAATTCTTTGATTCTGTGCCACTTAAAAAACTGTCTTCCCATTGAGATTTTTACTGAAAGCACTGAGAAATATTAAAAAAAGATGTCTATCAAAACCTGTTTCTGAGTATATGTCAAATGCTTATTTGATAAGGATGAATATTTCTTCCTGGATCTCACTATCACTGAGGGACTAATTGTCTCTTACATACCTTCAGCTCTCACTTAGAATGGTGCTTGGCAAGCAGTATGTTCTTCATGAGTGTTTGCTGAACTGGAATTGTTTCTTAGCAGGACACTGTGCCTCTGATATAGATTATCTTCTTATCATCTCTGAAATTTAATATTTTTGAATGAAATGAAGAAACCTTGATTTTGAATTTCTTTGTGCCTCTAGGTCTTCAACTGATGTGAGGGAGGGAAGGATATGGACTGCTGCTGTCCACAGCTCCCACACCTTGGATTTTACCTAGAGGTCTAGGTGTTGATGACCAGCTGCCTTTCTCTATTTAACCTTTGGTTACATGCACTGGCCTCACGAAGGACCTCACACTAGTCAGCTGCCTTTCTAGGCCCTTTCCCTTTCCTTCCTCTCTCTTCCTTCTGTGATCATCCTTTGCTGACCTGCATCCCCAGGACTTTGCATGTTTTTCTATTGAATTTGGGGTATCAGCTTTCCCCCAGTCCTTTATGGATTTTGCATGGGGTTTTCATGGCTCTGATTCTTATGTGTAATCCATGCACTGTGATGTTCCTATTCACAAAGAATATGCTTTCTACAAACTTCTACTAACACATGTTGCTGTTAGACATTATCACCAGATGTTTGGGAAGGCAGGTAAGGAAGTAGTTCTGGGCTTTAAGACTCAGGGCCTCCCAGGAGAGTTAGGAGGAAGTGGGACGTCCTGTTGCTTCCAGTCACTTTAACAGGCCCAGCCTCTCTTGATGTTTCCCAAGAGTAATCTGAGGCCACCTCCATCAACTTTCACAGGATGTGACATCTCTCCTAGCAGCCTAGGGAGTGCTGGTTTTCACGCTATTTCCACAAATCCCCTAGACTCCACAAGTCCTGTCATTCCTCAAACATTTGACTTCTAATGTGGATGTGTAGTAACTTTAAAAAATGTATACACAATGTATTTAACAAATTTTAACACTGAAGGCCACTAATTTGTGTTCTCAGTGATAGAATGATTTCATAATACATAAATGTAAATGAGAATTTATAAAATAAATTCATTTGTAACATATTGGCAGTTTCTGTGGGCAGTCTTTAGTCTCACTCCATGCTGTTCAGACATGAACTCTATACTTCTCTCAGATTGCAGCCCCTCTCATCTCTCCTCTGGGTTATTTGTAACAGGCACTCATTACTCACAATCCATTCCTAGCAGCAGCCAAAGTAAGCCTATTAAGAGGGTGTGATGACTCCTCTACTCAAAAACTTTCCTATATTTTCCCATCCTTTTGTCCCAGGTGTCACTAGTGGTGAAGAATCTGCCTGCCAGTGAAAGAGTTCGATCCCTGGGTTGGCAAGATCCCGTGGAGGCGGGGATGGCAACCCACTCCAGTATTCTTGCCTGGCAGGGTACATAGGGTTGAGACCGAAGCGACTTAGCACACATGTTATTGTTTTGTTTTTTGAGATATAATTGACACGTAGCATTGTATAAGTTTAAGATGTACAATATGTTGATTTGATATAAAATTGTAAAATGATTACCACTATACTATTAGCTACTTTTCCATCCTATCAAATGGTTACCATTTATTTTTGTAGTAAGAAATTTAAGATCTACTCTCTTAGCAATGTTCTAGCATATGATACAGCATCATTAGCTACAATCACATGCTGTGTATTAGATCCCCCAAATTTGTTCATCTGTCTCTGGTAGTGTATAACCTTTGACCATTATCTCCCCATTTCTCCTGCCATCCCCAAACCTTGGTAACAACCACTCTACTCTCTGTTTCTCTGAGATTGTCTTTTTAAGACTGTCTGTTAAGTGATATCATACAGTATTTGTCTTTCTCTGGCTTATTTCACTTAGAACAGTGCCCTCAGGGTCCATTCATGTTGTTGTAAAGGGCAGGATTTCTTCCCATTTATGGGTGGATGGTATTTCATTGTGTATATAACACATCATCTTTGTCCATTCATCTGTGACAGGCATTGAGGTCCATAGTTTAGGTTCACAGTTCTCCGCATTACCTAGAGTAAAAGCCCAAGATATTGCAATGGCTTATAAAATCCTACACTACCTGCCCTCACCCCTGCTTGATGTTCCTGTTCTAATTATCCCATCTCTCTTTGGCTTTAGCGCCCTCCTTGGTCTTCCTCCAACATGCTAGCCATACTCCTGCCTCAGAACCTTTTTTTCTTAATGGTCCTTCTGTCTTAAACATTTTTGCTTAGCTGGACACTCCAACCCCAGGTCTTTACTCAAGTATCAACCTGCCTTCCCTAACCTGACAGCACCTTCCTTAAAATATCCCTCCATTCCCTTTCCTGCTTTTTTCCCATCTATTAAAATTGTCTAAAACTTCTCTATTGTCATTAACATTCAATAGCAGTATTATTGCCATCTAATATACTATATATTTGGCATCTTTATTTTGCAATTCTTCCCCCTGTAGAAAGTAATCCATGTTGCCAGAAATTTCTGAATGTTTTGTTCCCTGCTATATTCCCTGTAGATAACAGTTGATAGTTATCAATAAATATTTATGTTCTCTAGGAATAATCCACGAGCCCCAGAACATTAGTAAATAAACTAGATTTTTCTGGGAATTTGCAGGGGGAGATGGACAAGATGGTTTATGTCCAAGGGGGTGATTCTCCTTTCAATTACTCCTTTCCTGAGAATAGAGACCAAATTGTTTTGACTTGAGAGATGCTCTCCCTGGATATCACTATAAATAGATGCTTTGTAGGTTAGTACAACATATAATCAAGCAGATGAAGTGATAATGTTTATGAGGATCTGAGAGTGAGATGTGCCATAATGCACAAGTCAACTGGATTTTGGAGGAAAAAGGATTTATGAAAATTCTTTTTAACATTGAAATGCAATGATCTAGATAAGCTAAATAAGTGTTTTTCATCTATTTTTCCTAACCCCCAACTACCAACTACCTCCCTCCTCATCTCCATCCCCATCCCCCAGCTGATGAAGTAAAGCCAAACTTATTGTCCAAATGGTGGATTACCTAAGTCATTTGCTTTTACCTCATGACTTTTCTTGGAGAAGGAAATGGCAACCCACTCCACTGTTCTTGCCTAGAGAATCCTTTGGACACAGGAGTCTGGTGGGCTGCTGTCCATGGGGTCATGCAGAGTCGGATACAACTGAAGTGACTTAGCATGCATGCATGTATTGGAAAAGGAAGTGGCAACCTAGTCCAGTATTCTTGCCTGGAGAATCCAAGGGACAGAGGAACCTGGTGGGCTGCCGTCTATGGGGTCGCACAGAGTTGGACACAACTGAAGCGACTTAGCAGCAGCACCAGTATGCCTTTTCTGTTTATAGGCTTTTGGCCAATTCTATTGTTCCCCACCCGGAATGGCAATATGAAAACAATTAAGGTAATTAACATTGTCACTTATGGTAAAAAGTTGGGTGGGGAAGAAAACAATTATTGACTAAAAGGAAATTTGAAGGGTCTGCATGGATTGTCTCTCCATGTATTTTGTTAGCACATATAATCGATAGCAATATTAAGGCATTAAAAATATTATTTACTTCCTGGTTTGCATTATTAGCTCACATGTATTTCATTAACACACATGAGCAAGAGTGATACATAGCAACAAGTGAGCTTTCTTTACCAGCCATTGTGCAAGCATTTAGCTATTTTTAAGGCTGATCTACTAGTATATGTAAATGTAAACACCTCTGTATGCTATGGTGACATCTTTAAGTAATTGAAAGCTCGGCATGAAAGTTGTGTCCAGCCTAAAGACCACTCTCAGTTAAAAGGTTAATCCTTTTAATAGTTAAATAGGCTGCCCTCTCAGACACATCTCAGAGAAGAGAATTTATTAGGTATAATCTCATTGGGTATGCAAGGTAAATAACCTCATTAAAACTAAAATGTGAAGAAGATGCAGTACTATTCAAATAGGGCAAAAAGGGGCCAACAAGGTAAAACAAAAAGCAGTTATGGAAAGCCAACCACTGCTTTTATTTTGTGTTTCATATTTTGTGCTGAATAAGCAGATTAAAAGGGTGAACTGCTTAGCATCAAGAAGAGCCTAAAGGAGAAAGGCCTGGATAAATTCTTTTGGTGAAAAAGCAACAGATTAGAGCATAGCCTGTTGGCCATGCATTAGCTGAATAATCTCAAAGAGTGGAAATGCTGGTTTCCATGAGTGTTCTTCAAAGGGCTATAAATGAAGTGATCCTTCCTGGTTCTAAAACCCTAATAGACCTTGAACACTTGTTTTCCCAAAGCATGGGTACCCCTGATGGATGACTTGACTAACTGTCTTTTTCTTTGACTAAGCTCCCTTGTTATGTTGGAATTTCAAGATCATTTCTCTATGAAAAATTCTTCCACGTAAGGTACTGAGCAACGCCCTAGAACTAGAATATCTCTCAGTTGTGTCTGACTCTTTGCGGCCCCACGGACTATAGCTGCCAGGTTCCTCTGCCCACGGAATTTTCCAGGCAAGAATACTGAAGAGGGGTGCCATTTCCTACTCCAGGGCATCTTCCTGACCCAGGGATTGAAACTGCATCTCTCGCACCTCCTGCATTGGCAGGTGGATTCTTTACCACTTACACCACCTGGGAAACCCTTTGGTCTCCTACCTATCAGTATCTACATTTGTTGTCATCTATTTCATCTGTTTTGCTATTGTTTTTAGTTGCTCAGTCATATCGGACTCTTTTACACCATGGACTAGCCCTCTGGGCTCTGTGGGATTTCCCATGGAGAAATTTCCCATGGAGTGGTCCATGGGATTTCCCAGGCAAGAATACTGGAGTGGGTTGCCATTTCCTTCTCCAGGGGGTCTTTCTGACCCAGGGATTGAACTCTCATCTCCTACATTGGCAGGTGGATTCTTTACCACTGAGCCACCAGGGAAGCCCTATTGTAGTTTACCTACAGTTTTTCCAGGGGAATCTGTAGTGGTTCTAAAATAAGAATTAGCTTTTATGCAACTGGTATTTAGGACAACGAGGCCAGTGTAACTCAGAAGTCACGTTGGTCATACATGATTTCCCTCAGATTATTAATGTTTTGCATCACTAAACAATAGCAACTGAATGCAGCAAGTTAGAAGAACATAGAACATAGAAAGTAAAAGTGTTAATTGCTCAGCTGTTTCTGACTCTTTGCAACCTCGCGGTCTGTAGCCTGCCAGGCTCCTCTGTCCATGGAAATCTCCAAGGCAAGTATACTGGAGTGGGGAGCCATTCCTTTCTCCAGGGGAAATTCTCGATCCAAGGATCTAACAGTGGTCTCTTGCATTGCAGGCAGATTCTTTACCATCTGAGCCACCAGAGAAGCCCCATAGAAATAGGACCTATGGCCAAACTATGTTGGAAAGAAGACCAGTCTGTGAACAGCTTGGCTATGTGCTTTGTCTTAGAAGTGCTGAGTGTGTGGTTCTCGCTGATCCTTGGGTATTTTGCTCTTGTATCCTCAAATAAGCAGCCTCTGTCTTTTATTTTATCCCTTCTAGCAAGCTGTCTAGTTTCTCTCTCTCTTTTATTGTGGTAAAAAAATATATATCTTTTTTTTAAAAGAGCTAAAAATTCCTGTGTTTACAGTAGTCTTTTAGGAAGTTAACTTGAGCTTAAAAAAAACCTGAAAATATTTTTATTAGGTTTATTATTCTTTGTGTTGGCAATTTTATTACAAAGTTGCTTAAATTTGGAGTGGTTTGCTACTACTTTTTTCCCTATAAATCCTGTGACTGCAGAATGCAAGTATCTTTTGAAACACATATATCTCTTATAACAGTTGCTTCAGTCATCTCCAACTCTGTGCAACTCCATAGACGGCAGCCCCAGGCTCCCCCATCCCTGGGATTCTCCAGGCAAGAACACTGGAGTGGGTTGCCATTTCCTTCTCCAATGAATGAAAGTGAAAAAGTGAAAGTGAAGTCGTTCAGTTGTGTCCAACTCTTAGCGACCCCATGGACTGCAGCCTACCAGGCTCCTCCATCCATGGGATTTTCCAGGCAAGAGTACTGGAGTGGGTTGCCATTTCCTTCTCCACTCTTGTAGCAGAAGAGCCTTTATTTCATTTTCTTAATGCATGTTGCATGGATGTCATAACTGATCATGTTCAGGACTTGTTCCTAGGAAGCTACACTAAGGTTGGAGCTGCTGCTGCTGCTGCTGGTAAGTCGCTTAGGATCACCTATAAAGAACATAACAGGAAGAAGTTCCAAGATCAGTCAGGAGACTTGCTGAAGTTTTTTTTTTTTTTTTTGATAAACTATAATGGAAAATAATGTATAATGTATCTATATTCTATATTAATGATATATGAATATATATGAATCACTTTGCTGTACAGCAGAAATTAACACAACATTGCAATTCAACTATACTTCAATTAAAAAAAATAATTTAGGGGAAAAGTTTCAAGGTCATAAAAACTGAGAGAGCATAAAGGATAACATAGTTCTGGCCATACTAAGTTTGAAGACCCAACAGAACACCCAGGCAGATGTGCTCAGGTTGAAGACAGGCTGCCCCTGAAGGTGCTGTCTTGAGGTTCATCAGTCTATGGATAGAGTTTGAGTTAATTTAGGGGAAAAGTTTCAAGGTCATAAAAACTGAGAAAGCATAAAGGATAACATAGTTCTGGCCATACTAAGTTTGAAGACCCAACAGAACACCCAGGCAGATGTGCTCAGGTTGAAGACAGGCTGCCCCTGAAGGTGCTGTCTTGAGGTTCATCAGTCTATGGATAGAGTTTGAGCCTTGGGAATGGTGACATCCCTCAGATGGACTGTAGAGTAAGGGTCAGCAAGCACTGGCATTAGATATTAAGAAATATTTTGTTTTGATAGTTTATCCAAAGGCTACTTTTCAGCTCTCATTGTAACAAGAAACATAAGGGTTTATGATATACTTTCTCTTTGAAGGGAATTCCCTGGTGGTTCAGACAGTAAAGCATCTGCCATCAGGAAGATCCTCTAGAGAAGGAAATGGCAACCCACTCCAGTACTCTTGCCTGGAAAATCACGTGGATGGAGGAGCGTGGTAGGCTACAGTCCATGGGGTCGCAAAGAGTCAGACATGACTGAGAGAATTCACTTTTACTTTTCACTTTCTTTTCTCTTTGAAATGTTTTCTTTATATATATTTATATATATATTTCTTTTTAAAAATACTTATTGTATTTCTTTGACTGTGACATGTTTTGTTGTGGCATGAGGGATTTTTAGCTGTGGCTTGTGGGATCCAGTCCCTGACCAGGGATTGAACCCAGGGCTTCTATATTGGGAGTGTGTAGTCTTAGCCACTGGACCACTANTATATTTATATATATATTTCTTTTTAAAAATACTTATTGTATTTCTTTGACTGTGACATGTTTTGTTGTGGCATGAGGGATTTTTAGCTGTGGCTTGTGGGATCCAGTCCCTGACCAGGGATTGAACCCAGGGCTTCTATATTGGGAGTGTGGAGTCTTAGCCACTGGACCACTAGAGAAGTCCCTGAAATGATTTCTTTATTGTACTATTGTTCTTACTGAATTTCCTCCTGTCCATAAAATGCTGCTTCATCTCTGTGGAATCCTCCTCCTCTGCTGTCTCTAAATGTTTTGTAATTTAAGGATCTGCCGTTGGCTTTATTCTTTTCCATGTTTACAGTTACTCCCAAGGTGGTCTCATTTGAGTCTATGGGTTTAAACCACACATGAATTCATTCATTCAACAGATATGTATTGTGTACCTATACTGTACCTGTCTCATTTTTAAGCTTTCCATGGCAGTGAATAAAACAGATTCTGTTCTCATGGAATTTGTCCTCTAAAGGGAAGTGTATATAATTTGTAGGTACCTGAGGTCAGGGAACATACTTCTCAAAATGTTTCATGTAAGCAGAGACTTGACATGCAGTCATGTGTGGGCAGGATGTTCTAGGGGAGGCAACAGTAAGCTCTAAGTAACTGAAAAGAGAGGACGCCTGCCATTTTCTAATTAGTGGCAAGAACTCTCGTGTGGCTAGAGCATGAGTGAGGGGTAACAGGGAGAAGATGGAACAGGGAAGTGTTCCATGCCCAGGTTAGGTAGGGCCAAGCCCACTAATGGAAATGCATATGTTTTCCTGAGAGTGAAGAGAAGCCTTCATAGGGTTCTGAGTATATGAGTAGCATAATCAGATTTACAGCTTTAAATGTCACTTCTGGGGTTCTATAAACAATCTAAATTTGAGTATATTTTAAAGGTCAATCCAGGAGATCTTATGGAATGGACTATAAGTAGGATAGAAGAGAAAAGAGAAGTTAAAGGAGACAACAAAATGTAGAAACCACATGGTAGGATGTGAAATGGTAGCTGCAGGGCATCTTTTACTGGATACTGTGAGGCTGGGAGAGAGCAAACCAAAAATTACTTCAAATTTTATGTAACCCTTTGAATTTCCCCAGGAAAGTCGGTCATGGCAGCAAGTTGGAGTGTGAAATTCATAGGTGAGACAAGGATGGCAGTTAAAAATATGAGATTTATCAATTTTTACTGCTAACAAACTACTCCCAGGACACTGCAAATCTAACTCATTCTCACCACTTTCCCTGCTACCAGTCTAGACTGAGGTATCTTGGTGGAATTCTAACTGGATGCCTTCCTTTCAAATATGTCTTTCTGTATTCTGTTTCTCTCAAGGTAGCCAGACTTTTCATTCTAAATGTAAATAATATATTGCTATCTGATCTATGGCCTTTAACTGGATTCTCTCATCCCTCTAGACAAACAATGCTGACTAGCCAAAGCAATCTTGAGAAAGAACAAAGCTGAAGGCATCATATTTTCTGATTTCAAAATATTTTACAAAATATTTTACAGTAATCAAAATAGTATGGTACTGGCATAAATAAAGATCATTAGTCTGATGTAACAGAATAAAGAGCTCAGAAATAAACCCATGAATATATGGTCAACTG
Source organism: Oreotragus oreotragus (assembly GCA_006410675.1). Classification (NCBI taxonomy): domain Eukaryota; kingdom Metazoa; phylum Chordata; class Mammalia; order Artiodactyla; family Bovidae; genus Oreotragus; species Oreotragus oreotragus. The sequence goes on along the minus strand of SJYX01009140.1, from coordinate 50,752 downwards.
ATCTTCAACTAGGATGCCAAGAATACACAATGGGGAAGGATAGTCTTTTCAACAAATGCACTTGGAAAACTATATATCTACATGAAAAAGAATGAAACTGGACCCTTATATTCCATGGGGTCACAAAGAGTCAGACATGACTTAGTGACTGTACTACAACAACAATTACACCATATGCAAAAATCAACTCAAAATGCATTAAACATAAGACCCGAGAAGAAATTATAGGGGTAGTTTTCTTGACATTGTCCTCGGCAATGATTTCTTGCATATTCTTTATTATAGTCAATTGGCCTTATGAACTCTGAATCTGTTACTCTCCAGATCAGTTTACAATTCCTTTGCTGCTCATTTTCAAAATTCCAGTTCACTGCCTCCCTTGCTCTTCCTTAAAAATATCAATTAAAATGTAATCTCAGAGTGAGGATGTGGAAAAAATGGAACACTCATGCATTGACTGTGGATGGTAATATAAAACTGTGCAACTGCTGTGGAAGACAACTTTGTGGTTAATCAAAAAGTTATGCATAGAACTACCTTCAGTTCAGTTCAGCTCAGTCGCTCAGTCGTGTCTGACTCTTTGCGATCCCATGAATCGCAGCACGCCAAGCCTCCCTGTCCGTCACCAACTCCCGGAGTTCACTCAGACTCACGTCCATCAAGTCAGTGATGCCATCCAGCCATCTCATCCTCTGTCATCCCCTTCTCTTCCTGCCCCCAATCCCTCCCAGCATCAGAGTCTTTTCCAATGAGTCAACTCTTCTCATGAGGTGGCCAAAGTACCGGAGTTTCAGCTTTAGCATCATTCCTTCTAAAGAAATCCCAGGTCTGATTTCTTTCAGAATGGACTGGTTGGATCTTCTTGAAGTACAAGGGACTCTCAAGAGTCTTCTCCAACACCACAGCTCAAAAGCATCAATTCTTTGGTTCTCAGCTTTCTTCACAGTCCAACTCTCACATCCATACATGACGACTGGAAAAACCATAGCCTTGACCAGACAGACCTTTGTTGGCAAAGTAATGTCTCTGCTTTTGAATATGCAACCTAGGTTGGTCATAACTTTCCTTCCAAGGAGTAAACGTCTTTTAATTTCATGGCNTCTTCAGCACTCAGCTTTCTTCACAGACCAACTCTCACATCCATACATGACTACTGGAAAAACCATAGCCTTGACTAGACGGACCTTTGTTGGCAAAGTAATGTCTCTGCTTCAATGCCATTTTTTTAAAAAATCCAGATACAATGTATACATATGCTTGATCTACAAACAGTATCAGAAAAAAGAAATGGGATTTATCTGTCATGATTTTTCTTGGTGACCCCACCTTAGGTCCTAGTGGGAACTGCTTTCTCTCTTCAGTACTCATAAAGCAGCTTATAATTTTCATCCAAAATGTCTCAGACTGATAGTGCATCATACTTTTCAAGAAAACCAAATGCTGCCTCTCTCTTATTCTCTAGCACATCTCTTAGTATTAAGGGATCTTATTTGGAAGCTGCCTTCATAGTTCAGCATGTAAGGGCAGCCATTAAGGAGCTAAGCACTCAAGTAGAACCACAACTGACCTCCTACCATCTTGCTAATTACCTAGGGTCTTAGTTGCCACACACTCAGTATCAAAGACTTCAATATGAAAAAACNATTCCAGCTTGTGTTTCTTCCAGTCCAGCATTTCTCATGATGTACTCTGCATAGAAGTTAAATAAGCAGGGTGACAATATACAGCCTTAACATACTCCTTTTCCTGTTTGGAACCAGTCTGTTGTTCCATGTCCAATTCTAACTGTTGCTTCCTGACCTGCATATAGGTTTCTCAAGAGGCAGGTCAAGTGGTCTGGTAGTCCCATCTTCTTCAGAATTACCCTTCTGCTGCTGCTGCATTGCTTCAGTCGTGTCCGACTCTGTGTGACCCCATGGACTGCAGCCTACCAGGCTCCTCCATCCATGGGATTTTCCAGGCAAGAGTACTGGAGTGGGGTGCCATTGCCTTCTCCATCAGAATTACCCTATGACCCAGCAATTCCCTTCCTAGGAATATACCAAAAAGAACTGAAAACAGGGACTCAGGAAAGTATATATACACATCACTACTTACATCAACAAAATGGCATAAATAACCCAAATATCCACCAATGTATGAATGGGTCAACAAATTGTTGAAAGTGAAAGTGAAAATGGCTCAGTGGTGTCTGACTCTTTGCATCTCCATGGATTCTACAGTTAATGGAATTCTTCAGGCCAGAATACTGGGATGGGTATCCTTTCACTTTTCCAGGGGATCTTCCCAACCCAGGGATTGAACCCAGGTCTCCCACAAAGCAGGTGGATTCTCTACCAGCTGAGCCATAAGAGAAAGCCCTGTGTATACATAAAATGGAATATCATGCCATAAAAAGGAATGAAGTACTGATATGTGCTACATGTAGATGAACATTCAAAACACACTAATTAAAGGTTCCAAACACAAGAGATCACATTCTATGACTATTTTTATATGAAATATCCATAAAAGATAAATCTGTAAGAGACAGGACACAGATTGGTGGTTTCCAAGGCTGAGAAGAATGAAAAAAGATGACTTAGTGGTAGGGAACTGTATTTTAGAACTAGACAAGAGGTGATGCATTGAATTGTGACTATATTAAATGCCACTGAAATGTTGTCTCACTTTATTTAGGTCTTAGCCATTTATCTATTTAGAGGGCTTGCCTGGCTTCTAAAATAATACACTTCACTCTCTTTCTCCTTACCTTATTTTATTTTTTCCAAACTCAATCAAATATTCTATTAATATTAATCATAATATACTATATATGTGTATGTGTGTGTGTGTATGTGTGGTCTATCATGAATTTATATCCTTAATCTTCTGCTATTTACTATGTTCCTATGTTTTCCCAGTTAAGTCATGAAATAACTCCCTATTCCTTCTCCAGCAGATCTTCCCAACCCACGAATTGAACCAGGATCTCCTCAGGTAGATTCTTTACCAACTGAGCTAACAGGAAAGCCTTTAATGAAAATGAGGACATTAACATTTTACATGTGGTTTTGTTAACAGAATTAAGCGAGATAATGCATATACAATGATTAACAGGAGTTCTAGGCTTATAGTATGTACCGAATAGACTATGGTCATTAGCTTCAACACTTACAAAATAGCTATATATTCAAAAATCAGTGAAAGAAAGAGAAAAACTATCTAACAGGGAAGTGGACATGTTATTTGTAGAACCTGAAAGTGATTTTGTGAACTGAAATGAAGAAAAAGGTACACAGAACAGCAGTCCCAAGTCCCTAGCAGGCGGGAGAGCGAATGAAAATCGAAGAGCAAATACTATTAATAGCACCTGGCAAAGTGGAGAGTTTTTGAGCACAACTGGAAGATTAAAAAAAACAAAAAGTTATTTTCTTTGGTTGGATAGAGACTTAAACAGGTTTGAAGGTAAAACAGTAAATAGAGGAGCAAATGGGACCAAAGGTACAAAGTTTCAAAGAAGTCAGAGACAATGACCCCATAAACAATTGTCAAGACAACATTTGTCCCTCAGGCCCGGCACTGACCTCGGGCATATTTGTAAGTGTTGCCTTATTGAGTTTGAAGTGTTTCAAGAACTATCCTCAGAACATCACTTTCAAAGTAAAAGTGCACATTCCCACTCTTCTACTTCTCTAGATACTCCAACTCTAGTTGTTGAGAGAAGGAAGTGAGTCCCAGTTATGAATAAGCGTGATTCAGGTGTATAGGTGTATCCATCAGGGCACCGAGGACACAGGACTAAAATTCAATATATCATCTGAGTATAGTTGAGGACAAAAGAATTTTTTTTTCAAACAAGAACTAGGGAATAGTATTTTTTTCAGACTCAGTGTATTTCAAGTTTTTATGTAATATGTATACCATAAGTCGCTGCTATAGTGAAAATTTTCTAAGTTAGACCTGCAGTTCCAACAGTAATCAAGATTATGTGGCATTTGCCTCATTTTTTATCCGTTTTGTTCATTTCTTGTTGTTCAAGTTTTTGAAAATAAAACCAATATTTCTTTTCATTTCAACCCTATTTCACCATGTATTTCATAAAACAAAATAAATGTTTTGAAAACCATAATATCAAGGTTTTTACAAAACTTAACAAAATTAATAATAATTTCTCAGTAACAATAATGGATCTATATCCAACTGTCTCAATTATATTAAAATATCTTCCTGTATATATACATATTTTTTTTTCCAAATCTGTATCAACACTTAGTCTCTTGATCCTTCTTTAATTGAACTTTTTTCCTATAGATTTTTAATAAAAATTGATTTGTTGAGATAATTTGGTCAATTGTTCTAAGAAATATCCTGAATCCTGGATTTGCCTACTTTTCTCAAGTTGATATCTAAATTTTTCTAGTACCCTCTGTACAGGCAATAATTGAAAGCTCAGTGAAACTATGTGTCACGCTATGTAGGGCCACCCAAGACAGACGGGTCATGGTGGAGAGTTCTGATATAATGTGGTCCATTGGAGAAGGNGTTGGGGCATAGACTTGGATAACTGTGATATTGAATGGTTTGCCTTGGAAACGAACAGAGATCATTCTGTCGTTTTTGAGATTGCATCCAAGTACTGCATTTCGGACTCTTTTGTTGACCATGATGGCTACGCCATTTCTTCTGAGGGATTCCTGCCCGCAGTAGTAGATATAATGGTCATCTGAGTTAAATTCACCCATTCCAGTCCATTTTAGTTCGCTGATTCCTAGAATGTCGACGTTCACCCTTGCCATCTCTTGTTTGACCACTTCCAATTTGCCTTGATTCATGGACCTGACATTCCAGGTTCCTATGCAATATTGTTCTTTACAGCATCGGATCTTGCTTCTATCACCAGTCACATGCACAACTGGGTATTGTTTTTGCTTTGGCTCCATCCCTTCATTCTTTCTGGAGTTATTTCTCCACTGATCTCCAGTAGTATATTGGGCACCTAACGACCTGGGGAGATTCTCTTTTGATATCCTATCATTTTGCCTTTTCATACTGTTCATGGGGTTCTCAAGGCAAGAATACTGAAGTGGCTTGCCATTCCCTTCTCCAGTGGACCACGTTCTGTCAGACCTCTCCACCATGACCTGCCCGCCTTGGGTTGCCCTGCAGGCATGGCTTGATTTCATTGAGTTAGACAAGGCCCTGGTCCTAGTGTGATTAGATTGACTAGTTTTCTGCCAGTGTGGTTTCAGTGTGTCTGCCCTCTGATGCCCTCCTGCACCACCTACCATCTTACTTGGGTTTCTCTTACCTTGGGCGTGGGTTGTCTCTTCACGGCTACTCCATAGCACAGCTGCTGCTCCTTACCTTGGACGAGGGGTATCTCCTTACTGCCGCAGTTCCTGACCGTCAACGTGCTAAGAGTAAGTATCATAATATTTGAATTTTTTAAATGGATGAAGATATTAATGCTCTGACATGGAGCATGTTTAGTTTTGAAGAATTACTCTATCGTTATAAAGAATGCAAGCAATTCAGCGAAGTGCATAGGAAAAGTTAAAATCACTCCAAATTCCACACCATTAGTACCATGCTGACCCACTCCAGTGTTCTTGCCTGGAGAATGCCAGGGACAGGGGAGCCTGGTGGGCTGCCGTCTATGGGGTCACACGACTGAAGTGACTTAGCAGCAGCAGCAGCAGCACCAGGGCTGTGCAAACAGAAATAGAAGGCTAGAGACACAGAGAAGTACTAACTAGATAGCACTTAATAAAAATTATATCATACTTTTTAATAGAACATCTCCAATTTAATTTTACTCATAAAATCCAATTTAGTAGAAGAAACGGAAATGAAAATAAATGTAATTGGATTCAACACAAGAAGTTGAAGTAAAAATGAAAGCTGCTGATAAATGTTCTTTCCCCACAAAATAATTACAAAATCATAAAAAGAATCATTGAGAAGTTAGAGTCATTATCTTATATTACCACATGCACTGGTTTTAGATTCTATTAGTTGACTTCCTTCCATAAAAGATAAGGAAATGACCAGTCTTACTTCCTTTTCCTACCTTCCAATTTTGTTAGCTGTCTTTTTCTAATTTTGCTAAGGCTTAAAACATTTACATCTGGTTCTGTAACTTTAATCCCCACTCTTCTGTGTGTGGTCAGTGTGACAAATAGATTCAGTGTTCACCATGGGTTTTGTGTCTCTGCTTCCTCATTACTGAGTTCTTTTTCAAAGATCCAGTTGGATGTGAAGGGGCCATAGGTTTTCTTTTAACTACTCAAAGAGACTTACCTTGTGCCTTTAAATTAAATGCACCTTGATTGGGTATACTACTCTTGGCTCACATTGTCTTTCACTTAGAACTTCATACCATCACTGTCGTTTGGTACCAAGTAATACTAAGGAGACATCTGAGATAGCCAGATTCTGCCATCAACCTGAGGGTCTTAATTTTATGCATAAACATTTTAATCTTTGTAGTTCAAAACCTCACTGGACTATGGTTTGGTGTTGAAACCTGTGTGTCAATTTTTCCTGAAAAGATATTTTTTTCACACACTATTTCATCTATTTTCATCTATAGTTTCTTAATTCAAGGATGCCAGTTGTGAATTATCTTTGTTCACAGTGTCCATGACCACCTCTGAATTTTAATATTGTTTTCATTTAGTATCAATATCTCACTGTAATAAAAATCTCACCTATTAGTATGTCTGTGGCTTTAGCCCCACTTACCACTGTGTATTTTCATATTTTCTGTCTGTGGAGATGTTTGTCTTGAGTGCAATCTATTAATGTATCCTTAAAGATATTTGAAAATATATTCTATCATTTCTATGTGGAAAGTAAGCAGCCTCTAGAAGCTGGAAAAGGCAATGAAACCTAGAGCCTCTAGAAAGGAATACAAGCCTGCTAATGCTTTGATTTTTTTTATTTTTATTTATTTTTATTTATTTTTCCACTTGTTTTTTATTTTTTTTGTATTTATTTATTTTTTTACACGAACTCCCAAACATGAACCCCCCTCCCACTTCCCATCCCACATCATCCCTCCAGATCATCCCCATACACCAGCCCCAAGCATCCTGCATCCTGCATTGAACATGCTTTGATTTTTAATCGAGAGACTCACTTCATATGTCAGCTCTAAGATAATAAATTTGTGTTGTTCTAAATCATGAGTTTTGTGGCAGTTTGTTACAGGAGCCAAGGAAAAACTAACACATTAAAGTAATCGCTGGCTGTGAGTATTACTACCCCATCAATAATCAGACAATGAAACAACTGGGTTTCTCTTACCAGCCCTTTATCCCCATCCCACTTTCCTTTTGGCTGTTGCATTAACATCAGCATTAAGAGATAAGCAAAGAGGAGAGTGAAAAAGTTGACTTAAAACTCAACATTCAGAAAACTAAGATCATGGCGTCTGGTCCTATCACTTTATGAGATGGGGAAACAATGGAAACAGTGACAGACTTTACTTTCTTGGGCTCCAAAATCACTGTGGACAGTGACTGCAGCCATTAAATTAAAAGACGCTTGCTCCTTGGAAGAAAGTTATGACAAAGCTGGATAGTGTATGAAAAAGTAGACATTACTTTGATGACACAGGTCCATCCAGTCAAAGCTCTGGTTTTTCCAGTGGTCATGTATGGATGTGACAGTTGGACTATAAAGCAAGCTTAGCACTGAACAATTGATGCTTTTGAACTGTGGTGTTGGAGAAGACTCTTTGGAGTCCCTTGGACTGCAAGGAGATCCAACCAGTCCATCCTAAAGGAAATCAGTCCTGAATATTCATTGGAAGGACTGATGCTGAAGCTGAAACTCCAATACTTTGGCCACCTGATGCAAAGAACTGACTCATTAGAAAATACCCTGATGCTGGGTAAGATTGAAGGCGAGAGAAGGGGTCGACAAACGATGAGAGGGTTGGATGGCATCACGAACTCAATGGACCTAAGTTTGAGTAAACTCTGGGAGTTGGTGATGGACAGGGAGGCCTGGCGTGCTGCAGTCCATGGGGTTGCAGGTTACTGAGCAACTGAACTGAAAGACTCTAAACTCAATGAGTCTGCTGTGTTCAGTTTTATGTTGTATTATCAAGAGGATAGTTTGATGCCAAGGGTAAGTCAGACCAGGAGTTAATCATAGTTTCAGTTATCACCCTCACTCTCATTAGCTACTCTTTCCTGCTAATACCCCAGGGAAGAATAGAAACAAGCAGCAGGTGAAGTGAGGTCTGTGACCACAGTTTTGTGTGTGTGTGTTTTTTCTTTTTGGTTTATGGTGAGTCTTGATGTTATTTAGTCACTCAGTTGTGTCTGACTCCTTGTGACCTCCTGGACTGTAGCCCGCCAGGCCCCTCTGTCCATGGGATTCTCCAGGCTAGAATACTGGAGTGGGTTGTCATTTCCTCCACACAATCTTCCCAACCCAGAAACCGAACGTGCTTCTTGGCGTCTCCTGCATTGGAGATGGCTTCTTTACCACTGAGCCATGGGGGAAGACAGTCTTAGCCAAGCGTAAAGCATTTGAGGGGAGATGACTGGAAGCCATTCACCATGGGAGGATACTCATTGGGTGTACTTGTTTGTTAGGACTGCTTTTACAAAGGACCATAGACGGGGTGGTTAAACAACAGAAATTTATTGCCTCACATTATTGGAGGCCGGAAGTCCAAGACCAAGGTGTCGGCAGGGTTGGCTACTTTTGAGGCCTTTCTCTTTGGCTTGTAGATGTCCTCTTCCTCTTATGGTCTCACGCGGTCTTCCCTCAGTTTGTGTGCTCTCTGTCCTAATCTCCTCTCATAGAGACACAGTCTTATTGGATTAGGGCCCAACCACATAACCTAATTTTACCTTAATTATCCCTTTAAAGGGCCTACCTTCAAATACGATATTCCGAGGTACTGTGGGTTAGGACTTCAACATAGGAATTCTGGTAGGCCACAATTCAGCCCTTACCAGAAGGCATATAGAAAATGTTCAGCAAAGCTAAACTGAAGGTATTTAACATCATATCCAATATTTGTATGAGAAAAGTTGAGGGAATTTCAAATGATGATAGTTCTGGAGTGAAGATATGCCCAGATCTTTAGAACCAGTTACATATAGAAATGAAGAAACTAGAACTTACACAAGCTTAACAATGATAAAATGAAGCAGTCACTGGTTATACAATGCATCAGTGTTTATAAATGTTTGTAGGAACAAAGCAAAAAATGGTAAGTTATTAATTACCTAAAAAGGTATTTCTTGAGGTAAACGACAACTATAGTAAGACACATTAGTCAACCTGGCTAAAACCAGAAGAGATAATGGTGAAGCTCAAAAACACCTCCAAAGAAAAAAAAAATTCATAGGTCACTATACAAAGTAAGGGTGAGGGCTCTTCTAGTGTTAATCTTTAAAATATGAATATTTCAACATTATTTTATGAGTAATTTAGACTAATAGTATTAGGAAAAAGTAGAAACACTTTAGAGACTATGGAATAAATCTAGTAGTTTCTCAGTAAACCCCAGTTAGAATAGGCTAGTGGCCATTTGACCCTCTATTGCTCTGTTCTTACCCAAATACATAAGAACTAGGAATCCATAAGCATCTGATGTATACACAGAAAATAAATCAGGAAATAAGCATACTAAATAGAATCCAAGACTCAAATTGTTCTATCCTTTCAAGATACTTTAATTTTGCAGTTATTAATTAAAAAACACAGTTGTTTTCAGCATTTCCTAGCTACAGGAGTGCATAGGAAATTCCATTCTAAATAAAGAAGTAATTAATGAAATAACACACCTTAACATTTTACATTGATAGGTTACAGTTTACAAGGTGCTTTCACATACATTATTTCATTTGATTCTTCAACAAGCAGAAAAAACAGTAGGAAAGAAAAATGATTTTTTTAGGTTTACAATGAGTATTTTCAGGCCAATGGGCACTCACCACAGGAACATATCAGAACAAGACAGCAATGCCCACAAGCCACAATATCATTTTGGTAGGTTGACAGTTTGATATCAATTGGATATTTAGCATCAGTGAAGGAGGAAGGAATCAGAACAGACACGAGGTTCTCATGATATTCAAAGAACTGTAAGAACACTGCAAGAATTAAGGAGAAGAAAGATGCCCTAGAATATCACCTTACTGAGACTTACTTCAAAGCATGTTATCCCCTCAGAATGTAAAAAATCATCAAACATGGGGAAGTTAGAAGGGACCTTAGAAACTGCCTAATGGAACTTGTCCATTTCACAGATAAGAGAACTGAGGCCAAGATCACTGCTGATAGTGACAGACAAGGCTTGACACTCAGATGCCTTGACTTTCAGTCTGCAGCTCCTTTCCTGACAATGTCATCTCCTTATTATTTCTTCTGTTTCAAATAATGTAATCTGAGATTAAATACTGATTCATTCCACTTAATTCTTATTCAAGTTTTTATTTTTGGCTAAATTGTGGCTGAAATTGGGAGTTTTATATAATTCTAAGATATTCTAATTCAGTGTATTTGAATGGTTGGAAACAGACTCCCTTGATGGATTGGGACAAAGCTTGCTGATATCCTTCAAATGGGAGGTTAAATGGAATGGCTAAATAGCCCTCAAAGCCAATGCATGCCTATGGGTCATCCACCAGGCAATTTGTGCCAGGCAGTAGTAATTTCATGATTTTCTTTTTTGGTTTTTAAGAATTCATAGAAGTCTTTTTAATTACTGAAAACTAAAAATGTAATAATCAAATTGTCACCCCATGATTTACTAAAATTATGTAATAATTTTACAATAATATACAACATAGGTACCATAGCATTTATAGCATACATATTGAGTACATGATCAGCATGTTCTTGGGTCTAAATGAAATACAAAAAACCTAAATTATTTTATACAAATGATGTTTTAGATTTATTAACATGATATATTATTACATAAAATTTGCTACAGCAAAGTATTCCATATTTTCCTTGCACATTTTAAATATAAGTGGACCAACAAATCAGTATCAGCTTTAAGTGGCATGACCATGCAGACACACTTGACAACCGAAAGATGTACAGACTGATGCAGAGAACATCTCAGACAGACTTCTCCAGCATCTTTGAAGGTTTTACAAAGGTGTGGTACACATGAGCAGAAGCACAATCAGTGACCTACCTGCACCGATAATGAAGCAGAGTGTTTATATACATTAAGATCAGTTTGATTAAACACAACTCATCTTATATGCATGTAAATTGATCATAAAAATGAACAGTTTATTTTCAACTATTTTGGTGTGTTGTTTTAAGATAGGTCACTGACGCACAGAGATAAAACCAGACAGGAAATTTAAGAGCAAAGAAAAAAAATATTAAAAAATTGAGTTAAGCCATGGATTCTCAACAAACAGTGAATGAAATGGGCAAAAATGCTTGAAATCTCCACATGATAGCAATGTTATTAAGTCAGCTGGCAAAAAAGTATATTAAAAAAACAAATACTAAAATTGTATTTGCATGATCATAATTCCATTTACTGAAAGAAGCTAGAAATTATGACATATCTAAAAATACCACACCTCAAAATTAAAATACAGCTGTGGCAGGTTTGTCCCTTTTCCTCACTGCCGAGGCACAGGCGAAAGCTGAAGTTGCAGCAGTGCCTCCGTCTCAGGCTGACACATACAGTACACCGGCATAATCACCTGGCAACAAGTTTTGTTCTTAACTGTGACAAAGCAAAGCAAAACAAAATACCTCTAAACAAAAGTGCCTCCACATCATTTACAAGAATCCAGCCATTTGTTTGGCTTGGATGAGTATTTGTTTGGCTTAGATGAGTATTTGTTCACATCAGTGTTCTTTTTAGTTCATTTCTCCTCCTTTAAAAAGTTTACAATGGGGACTTTTTGAGAAACTTAAAAATCTGTCACTTTTATTAGTCATGTTCTATTAAAATACTGTCTAAAATCCTTATGGAAAGTTAAAGTTTATAAATCTTAGAACTCTTCTCTTGATACCTACATAAGTGCTGGTACCAAGTGAGAGAATCTGGATGATTATGATCCATGTTACTAGCTTTTCCTGCAAAGGAGACACAACTGTCACACTGCACAGGTTGGCCACGTATTTACTCAAGGGGAGGATGACAGAAAAGGCAGTGAAGTGACACAGAGCTTCTGATCTGTATGAATCCAGACTGCTGGGTCTAGCTACTCTGCATTAGTGAGTTCTAGGAAAGTTAATGTTTTTATTTGTGTAAATATCCTTGGTGAAAAGACATTCTATCTTTAAAAACTGTCCAGCATTTTGGCAAAAACTGAGTATGAGCTATTCAAAATAAAAATAATTATTAGAAAGCATATCCTCAAGCAACTGACCAACACAAATATTGGTTAAGAGTTACTAAAAGCAACATTTATCCTTCCCTTCCAAAGTCACATAGCCATAACACTGCCCATTTGAAACACCAAGAAAATAAAATGAGCACTATTTGCAGAAAAATTAATGGAAATGAAAAAGGACGGAATGGATGTAGAAGAAGAGAAGAATGACGAACCAAAGGGAAGCGGGAGAGTGTCTAGCTCTGTGTTGCGGCACAGACAATGCTTGCTTAGCGGTGCCTTGTTACAGAGGTGGATGCAGAGTGCACACACGGATGACGGGAACAGAGGCCTCACTCAGTCGCTGGAATGAAGGAACTCGGTAACTGCTTTGACAAGGACGGTCTCAGCTCTACCTTATCTCTTAACAGAGTGCAAAGACTGAGTGTGAGCTCCGATGTCATCTTGTTGCTCTAAAATTCACAAAATTCTTTCCCACATTTTTCTGTTATAGAGACACGGATATCTTCTTCTTCATAGTCATCAAAGTTGCTGGTATCTCCAGAGCCTCTGAACTTTGGTATGAATGGAGCTTCAACCTGTAATTGAGAAACAGAGAAAACAAGAGTGATATTATGATTTATTATAAGAAATATATATATTTGGTCTTAGTGTCAGTTCCTGGTACAAGCTCCTAAAGCCTTTGTATCTCCTGAGTTGAGCATCATCTCATGTTGAAGGTCAGGAACAGCTGTGGTAAGGAGATACCCCTCGTGGTGAGAAATAGATTTAAGGGTCTAGATCTGATAGATAGAATGCCTGATGAACTATGGAATGAGGTTTGTGATATTGTACAGGAGACAGGGATCAAGACCATCCCCATGGAAAAGAAATGCAAAAAAGCAAAATGGCTATCTGGAGAAGCCTTACAAATAGCTGTGAAAAGAAGAGAGGCGAAAAGCAAAGGAGAAAAGAAAAGATATAAGCATCTGAATGCAGAGTCCCAAAGAATAGCAAGAAGAGATAAGAAAGCCTTGCTCAGTGATCAATGCAAAGAAACAGAGGAAAAGAACAGAATGGGAAAGACTAGAGATTTCTTCAAGAAAATCTGAGATATCAAGGGAACATTTCATGCAAAGATGGGCTCGATAAAGGACAGAAATGGTATGGACCTAACAGAAGCAGAAGATATTAAGAAGAGGTGGCAAGAATACACAGAAGAACTGTACAGAAAAGATCTTCACGACCCAGATAATCAAGAGGATGTGATCACTAATCTAGAGCCAGACATCTTGGAATGTGAAGTCAAGTGGGCCTTAGAAAGCATCACTACGAACAAAGCTAGTGGAGGTGATGGAATTCCTGATCAAGACCATCCCCAAGAAAAAGAAATGCAAAAAAGCAAAAGGGGCTGTCTGAAGAGGTCTTACAAATAGCTGTGAAAAGAAGAGACGCAAAAAGCAAAGGAAAAAAGGAAAGATATACCTATTTGAATGCAGAGTTCTGAAGAATAGCAAGGAGAGATAAAAAAGTCTTCCTCATCGATCAGTGAAAAGAAATAGAGGAAAACAATAGAATGGGAAAGACTAGAGATCTCTTCAAGAAAATTAGAGATACCAAGGGAACATTTCGTGCAAAGATTGTCTCAATAAAGGACAAAAATGGTATGGACCGTACAGAAGCAGAAGCTATTAAGAAGAGGTGGCAAGAATACACAGAAGAACTATACAAAAAAAGATCTCACGACCCGGATAATCATGATGGTGTGATCACTCACCTAGAGTCAGACATCTTGGAATGAGAAGTTAAGTGGGCCTTAGAAAGCATCAGTACTAACAAAGCTAGTGGAAATAATGCAATTCCAGTTGAGCTTTTTCAAATCCTAAAAGATGATGCTGTGAAAGTGCTGCACTCAATATACCAGCAAATTTGGAAAACTCACCAGTGGCCACAGGACTGGAAAAGGTCAGTTTTCAGTCCAATCTTAAAGAAAGGCAATGCCAAAGAATGCTCAAAATACTGCACAATTGCACTCATCTCACATGCAACCTGGAGAAGGAAATGGCAATCCACTCCAGTACTATTGCCTGGAAAATCCCATGGACAGAGGAGCCTGGTAAGCTACAGTCCATGGGGTTGCAAAGAGTCGGACACGACTGAGCGACTTCACTTCACTTCACATGCAACCAAAGTAATGCTCAATATTCTCCAAGTCAGGCTTCAACAATATGTGAACTTAGAACTTCCAGATGCTCAAGCCAGTTTTAGAAAAAGTAGAGGAACCAGAGAATTGTCAGTATCTGCTGGATCATGGAAAAAGCAAGAGAGTTCGAGGAAAACATCTACTTTTGCTTTACTAACTATGCTAAAGCCTTTGACTGTATAGATCATAATAAACTCTGGAAAATTCTGAAAGAGATGGAAATACCAGACCACCTGATCTGCCTCTTGAGAAATCTGTATGGGGGTCAGGAAGCAACAGATAGAACAGGACCTGGAACAACAGACTGGTTCCAAATAGGAAAGGGAATATATCAAGGCTGTAGATGATCACCATGCTTATTTAACTTATATGCAGAATATATCATGAGAAGGTCTGGGCTGGATGAAGCACAAGCTGGAATCAAGTTTTCTGGGAGAAATATCAATAACCTTAGGTATGCAGATGACACCACCCTTATGGCAGAAAGTGAAGAGGAACTAAAGAACCTCTTGATGAAAGTGAAAGAGGAGAGTGAAAAAGTTGGCTTAAAGCTCAACATTCAGAAANTGCTTATTTAACTTATATGCAGAATATATCATGAGAAGGTCTGGGCTGGATGAAGCACAAGCTGGAATCAAGTTTCCTGGGAGAAATATCAATAACCTTAGGTATGCAGATGACACCACCCTTATGGCAGAAAGTGAAGAGGAACTAAAGAACCTCTTGATGAAAGTGAAAGAGGAGAGTGAAAAAGTTGGCTTAAAGCTCAACATTCAGAAAACAAAGATCATGGCATCCAGTCCCATCACTTCATGGGAAATAGATGGGAAAACAGTGGAAACAGTGTCAGACTTTATTTTGGAGAGCTCCAAAATCACTGCAGATGGTGATTGCAGCCATGAAATTAAGACGCTTACTCCTATGTAGCATATCCAAAAGCAGAGACATTACTTTGTCAACAAAGGTCCATCTAGTCAAGGCTATGGTAGTATTTTTCCATTGGTCATGTATGGATGTGAGAGTTGGACTATAAAGAAAGGTGAGTGGAGAAGAATTGATGCTTTTGAACTGTGGTGTTGGAGAAGACTCTTGAGAGTCCCTTGGACTGTAAGGAGATCCAACCAGTCCATGCTAAAGGATATCAGTCCTGGGTGTTCATTGGAAGGACTGATGTTGAAGCTGAAACTCCAATACTTTGGCCACCTGATGCAAAGAGCTGACTCATCTGAAGAGACCCTGATGCTGGGAAACATTGACGGCAGGAGGAGAAGGGGTAGACAGAGGATGACATGGTTGGATGGCAATACCGACTCAATGGACATGACTGTGAGTAAACTCCACGGGTTGGTGATGGACAGGGAGGCCTGGTGTGCTGCAGTGCATGTAGTCACAAAGAGTCGAACTCGACTGAGAGACTGAACTGAACTGATCTGAAAGGTTTTATTAAACCTAGATTCAGCTCTTCTGTCAAGCATGCCGCCTAGATGATGGAGAGTTTCATGTTGTATCGCATTAGTGAGGCATTGACAATCTGCTTATCCACATTCAAGGGACGCCAAGAATCATCAATGGATGAGAGTGGTGAGTATTAATCTTTTCTTTAAAACATTTTCCATCCTCTTTTTACCTCAGTCTCTCGTTTCTATTGTTTGCTTTACTATTTCTTTTTCATATAAAATTATAAACTCATGTATTTTTATAGACTGAATACATTTGATTCAAGTGAGTCTTGATTTCAGTAGAGTCTGCCACATTGCTCCTCTGTCCATAAACTTTGCATAATCATATAACTTTACTTTATCTTACATCATAAAGAATTCATCTGTTCTTTTAAAATATAACACATGTATGTCCACACAAAATCTTACACACAGATATTTGCAGCAGCTTTTTTCAAAATTGCCCGAAGTTGGATTCAACCAAGATGTCCTTCACAAGTGAAAAGATAAGCTATGATATATCCAGACAAAGGATTATTGTTCTGCACCAAAAAATAAATGCACTTTCAAGCCAGAAAAGACATAAAGGAAACTTAGCGCATATTGATAAGTGAAAGAAGCCAACCTGGAAACCACACTGTTGACTCCAATTATACGACGTGCTGGAAAAGAAAATACCACGAAGACAGTAGGAAGTGCCTGTCAGAAGTGATAGGGAGACATGAATATACAGAGCCCTGGGGACTTTTAAGGCAGTAGATATACTCTGTACGATGCTGCAACGATGCATTTATGTCATTATACAATTTCTGAAACCCACAGAATGTACAAAACCAAGAATGAATCCTTATGTAAACTATGAACCTTGAATGACAAAGATGTGTCAATGGAAGCTCATCAATTCTAACAAATGTATGACTCTGGTGGGAGATGTTGACAATGGGAGAGGCTGTGCCTGTGTGGGGGGAAAGGGTATATGGGAAATCTCTGCAATTTCTGGTCAAGTTTTCTATGAACCTGAAAATGCTCTTTAAAAAACAAATAAACAAATCCTACTATAGTCAAGATACAGAAGTAATCTAAATGTGAAGAATGGATAAAAAAAGATATGTACAATGGAATACTACCCAGTTACAAAAGTAATGAAATAATGCCATTTGCAGCAACATAGATGGACCTCAATTCAGTTCAGTTCAGTCGCTCAGTGGTGTCCGACTCTTTGCGACCCCATGAATCGCAGCACGCCAGGCCTCCCTGTCCATCACCAACTCCCGGAGTTCACACAGATTCACGTCCATCGAGTCAGTGATGCCATCCAGCCATCTCATCCTCTGTCGTCCCCTTCTCCTCCTGCCCCCAATCCCTCCCAGCATCAGAGTCTTTTCCAATGAGTCAACTCTTCACATGAGGTGGCCAAAGTACTGGAGTTTCAGCTTTAGCATCATTCCTTCCAAAGAAATCCCAAGGCTGATCTCTTTCAGAATGGACTGGTTGGATCTCCTTGCAGTCCAAGGGACTCTCAAGAGTCTTCTCCAACACCACAGTTCAAAAACACCATTTCTTTGGCGCTCAGCCTTCTTCACAGTCCAACTCTCACATCCATACATGACCACAGGAAAAACCATAGCCTTGACTAGACGGACCTTAGCTGGCAAAGTAATGTCTGTGCTTTCGAATATGCTATCTGGGTTGGTCCTAGAGACTATCGTAATAAATGAAGAAAGTAAGAGAAAGACAGATATCATGTGATGTCACTTATATGTGGAATCAACCAAGATGATGCAAATGAACTCATTTGTGAAACAGAAACAGACTCATAGACTGCAAAAACCAACTTACGACTACCAAAGAGGAGGTGTCGAGGGGCAGGGATAAATGAGGAATTTGAAATTAACGTATACACACTACTATGTATAAAATAGATAATCACTAAAGACCTACTGCATAGTACAGGAAACTCTACTCAATATTCTGTAATGACCTATCTGGAAAAAGAATCTGAAAAAGTATATATATGTATACATGTATTTGTATCAACTGAATTATTTTGCTGCACATATGAAATGAAAACAACCTTTTAGATCAGCTATAATCCAATATAAAATAGAAAAGTTAAAGTATATTAAAGCAGGAAAAATTTAACTTATGAAATACCTCACCTAACTTCATTTTTAACAATAGTGTGAGAAGCTTATTCTCCTTGTAAATTCTACTACATACCAAAGTCATTATTTTTTTTCTGAGAACTGTACTTCACTTTGTAATGTTCTAACTATAAATAATCCCAGTGTTCATGTTAAAAAATTTCAATGATAAACTGAGACTTCTATTATATTGGAAATATATCGAAGAATGACACAGCTTTTCGAATAGTGACAAATAAGGTATTAATACTTTAATCCTAAAGCTAAATTAGTCTTCTCAGATGATGCTAAAAAGTAGATTTAGGTGCACTCAATGACATTTATTATTGTCAATTTAAGCCTTTGTACTAGTTAAATGACATGTATTCAACAGCAGCAGCAGTGAAACACATATCATTATCAAAGATTTAATGATATTAAATATGATTACCTGGGGATCATATGCCTATTTTCAAAGATATTTCAAAAGAACAAAATATGCCAAAGGAATTTGAACTGTGTCATACTTAAAACTTCTTTTACCTCTATACTTTTGCCTATTATCTTTCTCTCTCTATTCCCTCCTCCTCCTCACTCCTTCCCTCTCTCCTATCCATCTTTTCTTCTTCTTGTCTTCTTTCTTTCCTTCATTGCTTCCTCCCTCCCTCCTCCTCCCTTTCTTTCCTTCCTTTTTTGGCTATTTTTCCCTCTCCTGCTGAGTTGGGAGAAAATAAAAACAGTTGGGACATTTACCACATAATACATTCTTTTTTCTTCTCACAGACATATCACTTAAATAATCTATGAAGAAACAGTAGGAAAGGCAGAGAGATTTGTAAATGTAAGTATCTTTCATCTGTCTGTATCCTTAGAGCAAAAATTCCCCAAGTCTGGCCCTCAATTATGGGGAGACAAAAACATGATGAGTTGTCCTCAGAACCACTGTCAGCACATGTAATAATAATTTTTAGAATATATATAGATATATAATTAAACAATATGAAATTGCAAATATCAATTTTGACCTCCATAAGCAGCAATTTCATATAATTAATCCTAATTACACACATGTATTCATGGCTTCCCTAGTAGCTCAGACAGTAAAGAATCTGGCTGCAATACAGGAGAACTAGGTTTGATCCCTGAGTTGGGAAGATCCTCTGGAGAAAGCAATAGCTACCCACTCCAGTATTCTGGCCTGGAGAATCCCATGGATAGAGGAACTCGGTGGGCTATAGGCCCCATAGGGTCACAAATAGTCAGACTTAACTGAGCCACTAACACTTTCACTTTCATCTGTGTAAATATATTATTTTTCCAAATATATGAAAAAGCTATTGTGACTACTTAAATGCATGTAAGACCATACTGAATTTATTAATTATATCATCCTTGATTGAGCAGTTGAGTCAAAAGGAGATCAGTCATAGTGAGGGGATGATGTGACTGGAAAGTGAAAGTGAAAGTTGCTCAGTCATGTCCGACTCTTTGCGACCCCATGGACAGTCCATGGAATTCTCCAGGCCAGAATACTGGAGTCAGTAGCCTTTCCCTTCTCCAGCGGATCTTCCTGACCCAGGAATAAAACCAGGGTCTTCTGCATTGTAAGCAGATTCTTTACCAACTGAGCTATCAGGAAAGCCCAATGTGGCTGGATTATGTATTAATTTCCTATTGGTGCTGTAACAAATTATCACAGCTTACTGGCTTAAAACAAAATATATTGATTATATCTATTATCAGGCAAGATATCAGCAAGGCTGTACTCCTGGAGATTCTAGGAGAGGAATAGTGTGATTGCTTTTTCCAGCTTCTAGAAGCCTCCTATATTCCTTGTCTCATGTTTCCTTCTGTATCTAAAGTCAGCAGTGGCTGGTTGAGTCTTTCTCACATGGACTTATTTTGTCATTCTCTCTGCCTACTTCTTCCTCTTTCAAGGATTTCTGAATCCACCTGGATTATCCAGGATAATTTCTTTATCTGTAGATCAGCTGGTTAGCAATGGTAATTCCCCTTTTAATGTAACAAAATATAACACATTCACAGGTCCTGAAGATTAGGACTCAGACATTTGTGAGTAGCCATTATTCTGGTTTCCCTTTTCTGGGAGATCTGAGATAGATGTGATAAGAGGTCGAAACTGAATTTGTGAGGGAAGAACAGAACTGAGAAGAATTGAAGATCAGGTATGAGGGACTCCTCAGTAGAAAGGTGTCCCTGAGAAAGCAGGGACAGCTGGACCCCAAGCACAAGCAAGGGGCAAGGCTGAGAGGACCTTTGAGCTGTAGGAAATGGAGGGAATGTATTGTACTGGGGACAGGGGCAGAAAGACAAAGAACTTTTTTTGCTTTCTCTAGAAAACATTAGACAAAGTCTGGAAGTTATGGCCCGAAAATGAGAGAGAGAAAAAAAAAAAAAAAGAACTCGTCTGGTCTTTAAATGTGCGCTTAAGTGGTCAGTGAGAGATGAGAAGATGACCTAGCAAAACTGCCCTCTCATCTGCGATTGGAGATTGTGGATGGCTTTACTCCAGCACCAGACCACCAGATCATACAGTGCTTTCCTCTGGTGTGCAGCAGACAGCCAAAGTGGTATGAAATTAACTATCTGTAAATCATGCCTGGAGGAAAGACAATTGGGCACCCTCATACTTGTATCTTGGAGGTAAAGTGATGAGTAAATTACAGAAGAACCAAAGACTAAAATCTCTGTGAAGCTGGAAACACGTGCCCTGCAAGAGAGGCAGAAAGTGGGACCACTGGAGACTGTGAGGCCAGTGCTGTTGGATATCCGCTGCTTACAAGTTCTAGTTTGCAGGCTAGATTGGCTGACGTGAAGAAAGGAAAGATGATTTGTGTCATCTGCTTTGAGGTTGAGCTTCCCTTTGAACTTCTGTGAAATGAGAACAAATGCATCCCTGAACAGCTGGTGGGAGACAATAAATGTCTTAGACTGGGATCTCGTAGGATAAACAGCCTATACAATGAATTTGGCTCGGAATTCGAACACTGTTGATAAGCATACATTCTTACGAAACACCAAGCTCCCCAGGACTCCTGGGTACTGCCTAAGACCCTCAGTTTTGTTCATCTGATAGCCTTGGGGATTACAATTTGAGATTCTGGGTAAATAACAGACTCACTGATATTCAGTAAGTACCAGTTGTGGTGTCAAGAAGGATGCTGAATACAGTCTTAAATGAACAAATAACAAGGAAGACATTTTATTTTCTAAAACATTTCCAGTTTTTGTTTCAGATCCAAATGTGCAGTTTTTATATGGTTTAGGTTTTGCCCATGTTAACAAATTGGTAGTCAAGATGATCAGTTTAACTCTTAATTCATGAATTCCTACCCTTCATTTTAGCAGTTTCTCCCCCTTCAAATCCACACCTAAAATATTGATCACTGCAAGTGGACAAACTTAGACAAAAGAAAAGCTGATACAGGGGCTCATCCAGATTTTTCTTTTAGTTATAGATACCATCCTTTGAGATTAGCCCTGAGTTGATGGCTGTTCAAGATGAGAAACATGTAAATGGTAGTTCATTATACTTTACTTTTTGTCTGGGACTACAATAATAAAAAAGTATTTGTTCTGAAAGATGGTGCACTTGTGTGACCGCACGCTGCTGAGAAGTTCCACATCAAGCCAGTTCCTCTAACTCAAATTCTATGGACTGACATCTAAAGACACCACTGCAGAACTGTCACTGCTGATGGCTCTAAGGCTCCATACTAATACAAGGTCATTGCTCCAAAGAGAATTGCACTGCATCTTTCCTGACAGTGTTTGTCCTTGGGGAAGTGAGTCATCTCTGAAACTGTTTTCTCCTCTGTGTAGAGGAAGTAATAAATACCTTCCCCTTCCATTGTTGGTACGCAGGTTGACAATAATGTGTGCAGAGTCCCTGGCACTTAGGTGCTTGTTATGTGGTAGCTACTATCTATATGGCTTCTAGCATAACTTATGTTTATGTATCCAGCTAGCCTTCAAGTCACAACCATTTTGTTGCACTGATGCTGTTGGACTTGAGGCTGTGTTTCTGTGAATTCTTAAAACATTTCTCTTGCCTCCCCAGCTTCTGATCAAATAGACTTAATTTATGACAGCTGCTTGGAAGCCTGTTTATGATTCTGCTGCTGCTGCTAAGTTATTTCAATCGTGTCCGACTCTGTGCGACCCCACAGACAGTAGCCCACCAGGCTGTGCCGTCCCTGGGATTCTTCAGGCAAGAACACTGGAGTGGGTTGCCATTTCCTTCTCCAATCCATGAAAGTTTTGTAGAAAAAAAAATATCAATCCCATGCTTTACTTTTTTTTTTCCAACAAAGGAAAGGAAAGCAAAACAAGCTATCAATAAATGAAGCAAATACAGTGAAATCTTAATCATTGCTAAAACCAGGCTTTGGGTATAGGAGAGCTCATGACTCTCTTCTACCTTTGTGTATGTGTTTGAAGCTTTTCATAATGAAGAATAGTTTACTGAATGTTTTAAATGCTGATTCCAAAACCATGTATTTTTAACATCTTAAAATAGATCCATCACACATCAACATGTCATCATTTTATAGCACAGGGAATAACTTTTCTTTAAATTTCTCTTTTCACGTTGGCCAAGGACCTTATCATGTTCCATCTTTAACTTGGTGTTTTCCTAGATGCAATGGAAGATGCTGTATATTTATGCTCCAATCAAGTATATGATGAAAACCTGTGAACCCCACAATATTCTGTTCCAAAATGTCCAGTTTTGTACCTTTATATTCTCAGAAATGAAATCCCTAACCTCAGTAATAGTACAATTATTGTTCATCAGTGGGATGCATTTAAGAAGTTTGTCTGACATACACTCTGGGCTTTCACAATCCCCGAAACATGGTGTGGCCACAGCCATTAAAGAACTATTTGCACAGAAGACAGCTCAAAGATAAGGGCCTCTGGACTTCCCTAAACTATTATGTTCTCTTGTCATGGGAAGCTATTATACCACATCTCAGTGGCCACCCTAACTCCATCCAAATACCTCTTCCCATTCGGTATCGATTCACCTGTGCTATGGTGCCACCACACTTTGGGGTCTCAGCAGTATTACTCCCTATTTACCCAGAACAGTTGCATTTTATGCCTGGTTGTCTCCATATAATTATTAACACACCTCATTATACTCAACCTAAACCATTCCCTACCTTCAAAGGAATTAACTATTCATTCTTTTCCATACATACCAAGATTTTTTTTCCTCTTTACCTTTGAACATTTTTTTTTTATCTGAGTAGAATGTATCCCATGCCTGGAACTGCCATCTTTAGCAAATAAAAATACAAATATAACTGGAAATGTTCTATCTCAAACGACAATAATTTTTAGTATAAGTATATACCAAATAATTCATGAGATAAATTGTTTATAGAGTTGTTTTTATTTATTATTAATTTATTTAATTTAATTGGAAGCTAATTGCTTTACAATATTGTGGTGGTTTCTGCCACACATTCACATGAGTCAGCCATGGGTGTACATGTGTTCCCCATCCTGAACCCCTCTCCCATCTCCCTCCCCATCCCATCCTGCAAGGTCATCCCAGTGCACCAGCCCTGAGCACCTTGTCTCATGCATCAAACCCAGACTGGCAATCTATTTCACATATGGAAATGTACACGTTTCTATGCTATTCTCTCAAACCATCCCACACTCGCCTTCTCCCACAGAGACCAAAAGTCTATTCTTTATATCTGTGTCTCTTTTGCTGTCTTGTGTATAGGGTCATCATTACCATCTTTCTAAATTCCATATATATGCATTAATATACTGTACTGGTGTTTTTCNCCGCCACGGGTGTACATGAACTCCCAAACATGAACCCCCGCTTCCACCTCCCACCCCACATCATCCCTCCGGATCATCCCAATGCACCAGCCCCAAGCATCCTGCATCCTGCATTGAACATAGACTGGCGATTCGTTTCTTACATGGTAGTATACATATTTCAATGTTATTCTCCCAAATCATCCCACCCTCTCCCTCTCCCTCAGAGTCCAAAAGTCTGCTCTACACATCTGTGTCTCTTTTGCTGTCTTGCATACAGGGTCCTCATTACCATCTTTCTAAATTCCATATATATGTGTTAGTATACGGTGTTTTTCTTTCTGGCTTACTTCACTCTGTATAATCAGTTCCAGTTTCATCCATCTTATTAGAACTGATTCAAATGTATTCTTTTTAATGACTGAGTAATACTCCATTGTGTATATGTATCACAGCTTTCTTATCCATTCATCTGCTGGTGGACATCTAGGTTGTTTCCATGTCCTGGCTATTATAAACAGTGCTGTGGACACTTCATTTTTATGATAAAAATGGATTTCAAGTTGGGTAGTGTCAAGAATATGCTGGGTAGAAATAATTTAGCTATCTGTACAATGTTAATTATTGCCTCAAAGGTGAAAGTCATGATTTCCTTATGACCCTGAATCCCTGGCTTTCCAAGTTGAATATACCTGGGTATGATTTCTGATTTTGAATCTTACCAGCTTTGTGACCTGAGGCAATTTACTTAATGACTATGAACACCATATCTCTTATTTGTAAAACAGGGATAATCCATGCCTTTTTGCTATTATTTTAGTATACTATTATCATATCTTTCTTAACATTATGAGAATTAAAATTTTCATCATATATGAGAGCAATGTGTATAGCAATAAATTTTACTTTTCTTCTTTCTTTCCTTATAGGGAATTGCTTTTATTGTTTTAGTGATAGAATTGTCAGTATTTATTATTCCAAGTTTTCTCCATAATGTCTTTCCCACTTGCAGGATAACTTTATTGTAGGCTTATACCCACTCTTTCATTTTTCTTGCAAAAAGTCTTATGATAAAGTATGAAGAAAAATTCTTTTTTTTTTTTTTTTGTAAGTTATGTTGAGTTCTAGCTGGGAATGTGCATCAAAGGTTATGAATAATTCAACATTATCAGGTAAAGGTCACTTTTATGCTTCTCTGCCCCAATTTTCTCCAACTTTATCTTAATCCATGACTTTGTTTCATTTAAATATGTGCTCTAATTGGTTAAATATTTCTCAGTAAATCTTCTATGCTCTTGCACATGAGGGATGAATCTTGTCCAGGTGGTCCACAAGGAGGCACTGGGCCGGGAGATTGGAAATGGTCTGCTCTGCCTTCACTAGCTCCCTGCCCTCACTTGTGTGTCAACCTGTGTCTCAGCTATTCAAGGACAGGATGATGCTGCTGTGCTCAGTGTAGCCACACTCACTGATCTATCCCATGCTTTTCAGCTATATTTCCAGGCCTCTACCTGCAACTCCCAAACATCAAGTCTTCTGAAGTTCTGAGTCGGACACAGCATTTTAGTGCTTCTGACCTTGAGATGAGCTGAAGGGAAATTTGGCTCATTGTTGAGGACCATGCACTGGTGGCGTGGGGTTGCCTAATAAAGTATTAAAAACTGGGCTTTTAGACAACAGAAATGTAGTGTCTCTCAGTTCTGGAGGCTGGAACTCTGAAATCAAGGTGTCAGCAAGACTGGTTGTCCCTCAGACTCCAAGGTCTTTGAGGGACAAATTGTCCTGGGCTTCTTTCCAAGTCACTGGTGTTTTCTAACAATTTTCAGTATCCATTGGTTTACAGAAGCATCACCCTGATCTCTGGATTCCCCTCCCCATGGCATTCCCCCGGTATGTCTATCTCTGTAAC
This sequence comes from Oreotragus oreotragus, assembly GCA_006410675.1. Classification (NCBI taxonomy): domain Eukaryota; kingdom Metazoa; phylum Chordata; class Mammalia; order Artiodactyla; family Bovidae; genus Oreotragus; species Oreotragus oreotragus. The sequence continues at coordinate 24,965 of SJYX01009140.1, read as the reverse complement.
CAAATTTACCCTTTTTTTAAGGAACACCAGTCATATTGGATTAGGATCCACCTTAATGACCTGATCTTGACTATATTGGCAAAGACTTTATTTGAAAATAACATCACATTCTCAGGTACTGGGGTTAGAATTTCAACATCTTTTGTGGTGACACACTTTATCTCATAACAGACTACTTCATATTTGTTCTCTGTGGCCAAGATAACTGCCCTTTTCTTTCCTATTTATAAAGAGGACTGTCAATAAGTGGGGCCCACAGGACACAGACTCAAATGCCAGTTCTCCCATCTGCACAAAAGAAGGAGCAGCTGGAGGCAAATTTCACAGTCCCTATAGGTGACTCATTCTCTCTGGGAATAGGTCCTCTGTTCTCACTAGCTAGAAATGTGGCCAGAGGAAGGGACTACAATTCGCTAAAATAATTACCAGAGCTGTGGATGGAGGACTCATTTTTTAGATCATGCAATTTGAAGATGTTAGTGTATCTTTATTATCTGAATATCATTAAACCACCAGCTTAATTCTGAAAACATATATTAAACTATTTTCTACTGACAGTATTTATATAACTGCTCATCTTTCATTGTATACCATATGGGAAGTATGTGTAAGAATTGTTTCTTTTATAAAAGATAGACAATGTCAATTCTACACCAAGGGTCAGTCAATAACCAAACACTTAGGAGATGCAGGGCACAGTTAGACACCCCACAGAGATCACCTCTGAAATTCCTAGCACGACTGCAGAGTGGATAGCACTGGGGCATTTTATAGTCAATGTAAAACAGGTTCAAAGAAGTTGTGAAGGTCTCAGTCCTATGATGCTGGTGGCTACAGGGCTGGAACCCCCAAAAGGTCTTTCAGATTCTCTTGTACTCTATTTGCTTTCCCTGCATGATCTGCTTAGCACCATGCAAGGAGCTATGCCTTCTGTAAGAATACATTCGAGAGAGGGAGACTGTGTCCTGTGGAGTCAGCAAAGGTTTAAATCCAGCTTCTACATTAGCAGTGTGAACAGAGAGAGATGACTTAATTGCTCAATGTCTCAATTTCTCACAACCAAATCCATATATGTATCTTAGGGCTGTTCTGAAAATTACATGAGATTGTATTGATAAAGTGTCTGAAATACTGCCTGGCATATAAGAAATATATAATGCATAATACCATTGTGTGTAATAAAATAATAATAAAGTGGTAACTTAGAACATAATATTTTATAACTTACTATGATAGCAAGGCCAAGGCATTAAGGAAAGAGAAGCCACTGCTTGTCTGAACATAAAGTTTATGTTCTTATTTAGTGTCTCCTTTCTGTTTAAGGCAGGAAGGTCACACTCTTGCTCCTGCAACCAGGAACATCCCAATGATTCTCCCTACGTGTTCTTGTGGGCTTTTTCCGTGGCTCAGTAATAAAGAATCCACCTGCAATGCAGGAGCCGCAGGAGATGTGGGTTCGATTCCTGGGTCAGGAAGATCCCGTGGAAGAGGGCATGGCAACCCACTCCAGTATTCTTGCCTGGAGAATCCCAAGGACAGTGATGTTTGGCAGGCTACATTCCGTAGGGATGCAAAGAGTTGGACACAACTGAAACAACTTAGCATGGGCATACGCACACCTTCTTGTACCCCTTTCAATGGCTATAAATTCACTCATGGCCATCAGGTCAAGGAAAGGGGCAATGGTCATTTTCATGTTGTATTATTGTAAGATTAGGCTTGAAATCAAAAGTGCCTTAACCATTCCCAGTTTTTCTAAAACTCTAATTTTTGACTGCCAGGTAACACTGAATAGAGAGCCGGGGTGGGGGGAATGCTTTTTTTTCCTCTCTTTTTTAGAACATACATTCTAAAAATCTAAAAGTCACATTTCAAAACCGTCATTGCTTCTCCAGAGATGGCTGGAAATAAACGTACTCTCAGTCTGCTTTTTAAAGGTGCCTCTGGGCCACATGGAAGGCACCAAGCTGTTGTATGCATTTTAACATCTGTAGATGTCTTTAAATTGCCACCAAGCCTTGTAGCCAGAGGAATTCATAAAAGCATTGTGTAATTTGGGCATTAAATAAGTAAAGTGAAGCTGAGTATGAAAACCTTCCCACCTCAGAACCAAACAATGTGAACAACAACAACAAAAAAATCAATTATGATGGAAAGAGGAGGAAAGGAGAGATCCCATGAGGAGAAGCAGTGTAAAGTATCCTTGCTCAAATTTAAATTAAATGGTTTGATGGCTGGTGGCTTACAATTAAGCAAGAAAAAAAGATTGTCCAGAAATCCTCAAAACTCAGCATGGTACCTCTCCACATAGTTTTTTACTTTGTGTCGCATGGAGGCACCTTGGAGAGAGCTGAGGAAGGTCTAGACAATCTCATCATGAGCCCTAGGTTGGGGAGAAGTAAAAAGAAAAGGAATGTTGAAGGTTTTTAAACCCTTCTCATTCTGCAAGAACAGCAACAAAAGTCTCCCAGACACAGAGATTTCACGCTGATGATTTTCTCAAGGGGGAGGGAAAAAGAAAGGGCTTAATTATTTTGAGCAACAAATGGAAAACTAGGCAAATGGAACATACATACAGTGTCTCAGAGAGGCCCAAACACTTTCTAGTTAGCCCATTTCTGCTTGCAGGAAGGGCTATCATCATGGGAGTAAGACAGCCAGATGAGGGCAGGGACCAGTCCCATTCAGTTGGACGGAGGCTACAGGGACAGAGCTCCAACCCCTGAAGTAGGACAAAACCCAGAAATGGTGCACAGTCAAGTCAAATGTCAAATAATGAACTTCAGGACATCATAGAATAGAATGTGTTCCCTTTAATTTAAGGTATTCAAGATAATTACAAAAAAGAGGGCAGAGTCCAGGACTGCCAGCTATCACTATATGTAGTCCCCTCTGAGCCCTATACCATCATAGTCTTGAAACATCAAGCCCTGAACAAATAGCCATCATATCGTTTCATAGAAGGGTCGAAGCATGCCCATGAATCTTGAAAAGAAAGTCAAGGAGAATTTACCATATCAGTACAAGTAAAGTTCTGGACAGACTTATGCACGTCCAACAGCATGGTGTTTATGCAGCAATTACTAAGCAATTGACATATAAAATGAGGGAAAACAATGGGATATTTACTCATCCATAAAAAGGAATATATTTGAGTCAGTTTTAATGAGTTGGAAGAAATTTGACCCTATTACACAGAATGAAGTAAGTCAGAAAGAGAAAAACAGATATCATATATTAATTCAAATGTTGGAATCTAGATAGATGGTACTGATGAACCTATTTGCAGGGCAGCA
>SJYX01009140.1:0-13536 GCA_006410675.1 Oreotragus oreotragus | reverse complement strand
GAGATCCAACCAGTCCATTCTGAAGGAGATCAGCCTTGGAATTTCTTTGGAGGGAATGATGCTAAAGCTGAAACTCCAGTACTTTGGCCACCTCATGCGAAGAGTTGACTCATTGGAAAAGACTCTGATGCTGGGAGGAATTGGGGGCAGGAGGAGAAGGTGATGACAAAGGATGAGATGGCTGGATGGCATCACTGACTTGATGGATGTGAGTCTGAGTCAACTCTGGGAGTTGGTGATGGACAGGGAGGCCTGGCGTGCTGCGGTTCATGGGGTCGCAAAGAGTCAGACATGACTGAGTGACTGAACTGAACTGAACTGAAGCTGTCACAATATTAATTTAATTTTATGTTTTTTCATTTTTTAGAAAGTGTAGCATTATCAAAATTAATCATATTTTTAGAAACATTTTTAAAGATTTCTTAATATGGAAAATTTCAAACATACCAAAAGCTGATATTATGGTAAAATAAATCCCTTTTGCTCAATATTCATCTTCAGCAATTGCCAACTTATAAACAATTTTCTTTCACTAATCTCCCCACTTTCATTTTATGGTTTTAGGGATTTTTTCAGGGCAAAATGCCAAGCATTATGCCATTTCACCTCTAAATACATTATCATGCACTGCTAACATACACTTTCTTTTCACACATTCATCATTCCATTAACACATCTAAAATTAAAATAAAGCTCTATTTCACACCAATATTTCATACTCAGATTGCCCTGATTATCTCAAAACCATTTTTTCACTGTGAGATTGTTTGAATCAGAATTCAAACAATATCCATAAATTGTATTTGGTTCTTAGGTCCTCTCTGATTTTCCCATTGGCTGTTTCTGAGGGGTTAGGAAAGAATCCATTATTTATTCTATAGAATTCTCAAATTTTGTATCTGGTTAATGAGTCCTTTGGGCTTCCTTAGTAGCTTAGCTGGTAAAGAATTTGCTGGCAATGTGGGAGACCCTGGTTTGATTTCTGGGTTAGGAAAATCCCCTGGAGAAGGGATAGGCTACCCATTCCAGTATTCTTGAACTTCCCTGGTCGCTCAGATGGTAAAGAATCCACCTACAATGCAGGAGACCTGGGTTCAATCCATGGGTTCAGAAGATCCCCTGGAGGAGTGCATGGCATCCCGTTTCTGTATTCTTGTCTGGAGAATCCCCATGGACAAAGGAGCCCGGTGAGCTGCAGTCCATGGGGTCACAAAGGACAAAGAGTCGGGCACAACTGAGCAACTAAGCACAGCATATCGCAATGAATCATTTGTGGCATCATTTAATGTATTTCTCTCTCTCAGTGTGTATCCTATACACTGGTAGTGAGGTGCAGTTAAAATTTAAGTAAATTTTCTTCAATAAGACATCACACATGGTATTGTAAATTTTCTATTTTTATGAGAAATTTAACTCAGTTCAGTTCAGTCACTCAATTGTGTCTGACTCTTTGCAACCCCATGGACTGTAGCACACCCAGTCTATCACCAACCCCTAGAGCCTACTCAAACTCACGTCCACGGCATTGGTGATGCCATCCAACCATCTCACCCTCTGTCTTCCCCTTCTCCTAGTGGTGTTAACTAGTGGCGCTAACATTCTCTGGAACATTCAGGTTGTGTCAGCGTGATCCTTCCAAAAAACAATTTCACACCAATAAATCTTTGGGTGATTTTGATCCTTTGGAATTTACAAAATGATGGTTTTCTAATTTCATTATTTCCTCTTCATTTATTAGTTGGAAATAATTTATATAGAAAGAACCTTTTATTAGGTAATTGTTGGCTACTCTAAAAAACAGAAAAATATGTTTAATACTTTCCAATTGTTTTTGAAGTTTTAGAACAGTCAGTCTTAGCAATTACCAATAGTTACCAATACAATCTTTTGAAATATCATTTTGAAATAATAACTTTTTAAATTATGCTTTTTATTTTAGAATAGATTGAGATAGAAAAGTTGTGAAGATAGTGTATCTTCAAAAAATAGAGTTGGTAGGATCTGTATTTACATCTTTATCTATATCATCTATATCTATAGGATCATCTACCTATCTCCCTATTTATAGAGATTTATTTCAAGGAATTGGTTCACATCATTGTGGGGCTAGCAAGTCCAAAATCTGTAGGACAGACCAGCAGGTTGGAATCTCAGATGGAAGTTGATGCTTCAGTCTTGGAGCAGAATTTCCTCAGGAAACACTAATTTTGCTTTTTGTATTTTAATTCACTTTTGCTTAGAAAAATTTAGTTAACATCAGGTGTGGAATAAAACTATACCATTCTCAGATTAGAACTAGGGATCTCTTGATCTAATTTAGACTGGAATTTTCAGGGTTGAGAGAGGCTACAGTTTTGCTTGTAAGGCCTTTCCACTGACTGAATGAACCCTATCTATATTATGGAAAACAATCTTGGACTGAAAGTCAATTGATTGCAGATGTTTTCCACATTGACAAAACAACTTCACAGCAACACCTACCTTAGTGTTTGATTGAACAGTCTAGCCTCTCAAATTAACAATAAAAATGACCATCATAGATGGCGAAGAGAATTCCTATATACCCCACATGAAGGAATTAAAGAAGGAAAGAAGAGAAAAAGGAAGAAAGGAAGGAAGGAAACAAGGAAGGAAGGAAAAACAAGTGTGAGGGAGGGAAGGAAGAGGAAATGGAGAGAGAGAGAAAGAGAGATGATAAGCTGAAAATATAGAGGCAAAAGAAAAAAGAAATTTTCAGTATGGCACAGTTCAATTTCTTTCAAATATATTGTCCTTTTGAATTATTTTTGAAAATAGGCCTATGATCCCCAGGTAATGATCAGTTCAGTTCAGTCACTCAGTCGTGTCCGACTCTTTGTGACCCCATGAATCGCAGCACGCCAGGCCTCCCTGTTCATCACCAACACCCGGAGTTCACTCAGACTCACATCCATCGAGTCTGTGATGCCATCCAGCCATCTCATCCTAGGTCATCCCCTTCTCCTCCTGCCCCCAACCCCTCCCAGCATCAGAGCCTTTTCCAATGAGTCAACTCTTTGCATGAGGTGGCCAAAGTACTGGAGTTTCAGCTTTAGCATCATTCCTTCCAAAGAAATCCCAGGGCTGATCTCCTTCAGAATGGACTGGTTGGATCTCCTTGCAGTCCAAGGGACTCTCAAGAATCTTCTCCAACACCACAGTCAAAAGCATCAATTCTTCAGCGTTCAGCCTTCTTCACAGTCCAACTCTCACATCCATACATGACCATAGGAAAAATCATAGCCTTGACTAGACAGACCTTAGTCAGCAAAGTAATGTCTCTGCTTTTGAATATACTATCTAAGTTGATCATAATTTTTCTTCCAAAAAGTAAGTGTCTTTTAATTTCATGGCTGCAGTCATCATCTGCAGTGATTTTGGAGCCCTCCAAAATAAAGTCTGACACTGTTTCCACTGTTTCCCCATCTATTTCCCATGGAGTGATGGGACCGGATGCCATGATCTTCGTTTTCTTAATGTTGAGCTTTAAGCCAACTTTTTTGCTCTCCTCTTTCACTTTCATCAAGAGGTTTTTTAGCTCCTCTTCGCTTTCTTTCATAAGGGTGATGTCATCTGCATATCTGAGGTTATTGATATTTCTCTTGGCAATCTTGATTCCAGCTTGTGTTTCTTCCAGTCCAGTGTTTCTCATGATGTACTCTGCATATAAGTTAAATAAGCAGGGTGACAATATACAGCCTTGACATACTCCTTTTCCTATCTGGATCCAGTCTGTTGTTCCATGTCCAGTTCTAACTGTTGCTTCCTGACCTGCAGCTGATATCATCTAAATCATTGATAATGATACATTATTTGTTTCCCTTCTGTTGACCTCTCCCATCAAGATGGTAAATTTGTCATATTAAGTTGTTAAGTTCATATTATGTTTACATTTCTTTATTTTTTAGATTTAATGCCCATTTTCTGTTTCAGGATCTCATCCAAAATACTTACTTTTAATCGTTATGTGTCCCTAGCCACTCTTGACCATGATAATTTCTTAGATTTTCTCTGTTTTTCATGACCTTTACAGTTCTGAGGAGTACTATTTAGGTGTTTTATAAAATACTCCTCAATTGGATTTTATCTCATACTCTTCTCTTTTCTCCATTTATTTATGTATTCAATCCTTAACATATATTTAAGCAGTATGGGTTGAAACACCTGTTTTAAACTTTGGGTTATAATCCAACTCTGTTTTATTGCTCAAATTGTTCCAGGCTTGGCCATTGGGAGATCTTTTGTCTTGCTCCTATGACCCTTTGGCATGCCCCATCAGAGTGGGCATGATTAACTAATCAAAGATGCATTTTGTTTTCATTACCATATCATTTACTTCTAGCATTTCCTTTCAGTTCTTTCTTAGTTCCCATCTCTCTGTTTACATTTGCTATCAGTTCTTATCTGTTGTATGTTTTAGTTACAGTCATTAAGATATGAATCAAAGTTATTTTAAATTCCCTGACATAATCTCAACATCTGTGTTATATCTGAGTTTTGTTTCTAATGATTGGCTTATTTCTTCACAAAGTGGTGTTGCTTCTTGTCTTTGTGTATCTCATATTTTTTTGTTGTTGAAATCAAGACATGTTATTTCAGGTAATGTTAACAGAGATAAATAAGCCTTGCTATGAGAATCTTTCTTCACCTGGCTGATAAGTAACTGGGCTTACTGTTTGCCGTAGCTACAGGTGTCAGAGACTCCTCTCTTTAGGACTTTGGTTTATAAGTTTTCCTGCTTAGATAGAGCATGAATCTTGCAACTCAGCTACAGTGTCCTGTTGTTATCCTGGAGCTTGGTCCACGTGGTGGTGAAGTGTGGGTTTTGGGGAGTATTCTATGCTGTTCTGATCAAGTCTCAGCCTTTTTGTGGGTCTGTGTCTCAGGGCTATGGCCTTCATAACATTTACATCTCTCCTCCTGTGGTACAGCTTTCCCCCTTCACTCCATCCTCTTCTTTCTGGGTACGGCATTGCCAATCTATATCCTTTATCTCTCTCCGCTGTTGACTATATTTTTCCCTCTTGGGTGAGACAGAAATATTGAAGGGTGACTGGTGTGGGAGGAATTCCCTTTCTCTAGCTAAAATAATGGAGAAGCCAATGGCACCCCACTCCAGTACTCCTGCCTGGAAAATCCCATGGACGGAGGAGCTTGGAAGGCTGTAGTCCATGGGGTCACTGAGTGTCGGACATGACTGAGCAACTTCACTTTCACTTTTCACTTTCATGCATTGAAGAAGGAAATGGCAATCCACTCCAGTGTTCTTGCCTGGAGAATCCCAGGGACAGTGGAGCCTGGTGGGCTGCCGTCTATGGGGTCACGCAGATTTGGACATGACTGAAGTGATGTAGCAGCAGTAGCAGCAGCAGCTAAGATAAAGGTGACTCTGGTGAAATTCTTTCCCTTGGAAAGTAGGCCTTATTTATGAAGAAGGTTCTGAGACATTTCACAATAATTACTCTTCTCCCTGGGCCAGGGCCACACTGGGATCTTTCTTAAGCGTTCCTAGAGTAAAATCCCACGAATGCAGAGCACCCCCTAAGACTGTAGCCCTGGGTTTTTCTCACTTTCACACTAGTTCACATTAAACCTCCAGTAATTTGTCAAAAGTACCATGTTAAGTGCTAGCAGTTGATGGTTAGAGTGTGTCTGCTCTCGATGAGTAGATCTCAGTTGCTCTATCTTTCTGGATCTCTCTTCAAATTCAGGGTAGTAGTTTGATCTGTGACCTTAGTTCTCTAATGTATCCTAAGAAAGCTTCTGACTTTCAGTTTGTCTAGGTTTTTCCCATTGTGATGATGGAAATGACAATTTTCCAAACTCTTTAAATATTCAAATAAAAGCAAAAGTAATCATAGATTTTACACATGATCAGTTTTCAGTCCACAGTCATCACTTTATTCTTATTGGTTAAGGTGCAACATTTTTAGCAGTAAGAATCTGATCAAGTTAGTACATTATCTTATCACGACCCCATTTGTCTTTGAACACTTCCTTGCTTTCTAGCAGAATATGATATCCCAGGTTCACATTTCTTGCCCAAGCCCTGAATGGATAATTGTATACATTTGTACATTCTTGCCAATTTCTCCAAGAAATCTTATTCCTTTTGTTGAAAAACAGGCATACTACTGGCTTGCCTATCTTCTCATGTATTTCAGTAAATAGATGTGTGAAAAATATGAGTTCATAATGATAATTCAAATTTAAGTTTATCAAATATTTATAAAAGCATATAATTAAATAATTATTTGTTTACACTGAACCACCTTTGTCTAGTCAAGGCTATGGTTTTTCCAGTGGTCATATATGGGTGTGAGAGTTGGACTGTGAAGAAAGCTGAGCGCCGAAGAATTGATGTTTTGAAACTGTGGTGTTGGAGAAGACTCTTGAGAATCCCTTGGACTGCAAGGAGATTCAACCAGTCCATCCTAAAGGAGACCACTCCTGGGTGTTCATTGGGAGGACTAATGCTGAAGCTGAAACTCCAATACTCTGACCACTTCATGAGAAGTGTTGACTCATTGGAAAAGACTCTGATGCTGGAAGGGATTGGGGGCAGGAGGAGAAGGGGACAACAGAGGATGAGCTGGCTGGATGGCATCACCGACTCGATGCACATGAGTCTGGGTGAACTCCGGGAGTTGGTGATGGACAGGGAGGCCTGGCGTGCTGCGATTCATGGTGTTGCAAAGAGTCAGACACGACTGAGTGACTGAACTGAACTGAACTGAACCTTTCATATCAGAGAAGCAAAATAAGCACTTGAACTTTTCCTATTATTGTTATTTTTTGGATAAAGTTCTGGGTACTTTTACCCTGACTCCAGTGAGCTTTCATCTCTTTCTACTATAATGTGTAGTTCCAGACTTATCATCCACATTTATTAACATTGTGCTGCAATCAGCCTCTTTCTTTAGAGCCTTTGTTGGATTCCTTGGTAATGGATATTTGGTGATCACACTTTGGGTAGTAGGTATGCTCAATGCTACTGGATTTTCACTGCTCTTGGACTTTCCAGTGTATTAAACCAGGAAATACATATAAAACTGTTACAGTGTGAAAATGAACACTAATGTTCCTGATACACCTAATTTAAAGTTAAGATTACAAGATTTTTACATACCTGCTTTGACTTCCCACTTAAAGTTCTTACTTTCCAAAATGAAATATTGTTGTTTGCCAGCATCTGTGTTATCAGTTATTTAATTTGTACAATTATATCAGCTCAATGTTTTTAAAAGCCAGATTTATTTTTTCTAAATTAAAATAGCTTGTTGACCTAAGTAGAGAGGTAAACTGAGGCAAGCTCAAAAGAAACTAATATTTGAGAATAGCAGATTAATTCAGGATAAAAAAATTGTAGCAAGCTACAGATGAGGGTTTTGAGCAGGTTATACTCATGGGCAGGGAAGGAGAAAGCGGTTCAAATCTAAAAGAAATGGAAACCAACCCTGAAATTTTTCCAAACAGACAAAATCAGTCCAGTCAAGTTCAATTCAGTCCACTTTGTGAGACCAACTCACCTGGGTCATTCTATTCATGTGTTTGGCAAAACAACCCAAAGTTGAATATGATTACCTCTGATCAGCCCCCCATTATCCAAGAAAATTCCAACACTATCAGTTTTCTGTAAATCAGGGATTACTGGAAAAGCAGTTTCTCAGTCCTTGAGTTTTCCTGGGGGCACATTTATGAGATTCTCTATTTTATATCCTCCAGTTATATTTTAAATTGAAATTCTTTCACACTTAAAACGTATTACCAAATTTTACTAGAAAACAATTGAATCCATGAAGAAAGGACCCAAAAAAAACATATACAGATAATGATGCTTTTGCATTCTTTAAACATAGCACATGCATCTTTTCACGTCAGTAACTGGATCTGTAATCAGTCCCTCAGCCCTAGAGCCTACTTAACTTTAAACTCTAACTGTTACACTAGACATATTCCTGAACCCTTAGGCTTCTGCTCATTTTCCAAGGCCTTTTTCTGGTTTGCTTAACATGATGATTCTTTTCTTAGGCTATGGGAAGGGAGGGAATGCAAAACAAAAGAGGAGAAGTCAAGGAACAAAAGTGCAGGGATAAAGCAGGGTCCTGGTCTCCCCTCAAGGAATATGCATAGTGATACTTTTGAGTTCTTTTTTAGGAATGAAGGCTCCCACCCAGGTGAAGGGTGATAAATTCAGGCTAAGAAAGAGAGTCCTGGAACACCACCATGTTACCTCACCACCAGCCAATCAGCCTGCACACAGTGAGGATAACAAACTCTGAACCCCTCCTCAAATGATTAACTTCTCTTTCTCCCTTCAGAAAGCTTTCATGGTCCAGCAGAATCTTTGGTGTTGGTTCTTGGACATGAGTCCATCTTCTGTCTGAGTTGTTGGCAATTTGAATAAAGCAAACATTCCTTTCCAACCAATGCTTCTTTCTCAAGTATTGGGTTTGGGATGCAAGCAGCCAAACCTGAATTCAGTAACAAATCCACTTTATCCTTAAAAAAAAAAATTAGTCAATAAACAAAAAATCCTGACTATTTTAATTTCATAGTAAAAGTGAGCAGAAGGTACAGAAATTTCCTATATGCCCCTGCCTCTACACACACACACAGCCTCTCCCATCATCTAAATCTCTCACCAAAGTGGTAAATATTTTATAATCAGTGAAGCTACACTGATTCATTATAATCATCCAAAGTCCATAGTTTACCTCAGGGTTCACACTTGGTGTTGTATATTCCATGCATTTGAACAAATGTATAGTGGCATGCGGACTTCCCAGCTGGTGCTAGTGGTAAAGAACCTGCCTGCCAATGGGTTTGATCCTTGGGTCAGGAAGATCCCCTGGAGGAGGGCATGGCAACCACTCAGGTGTTCTTGCCTGGAGAATTCTTGGACAGAGGAGCCTGGTAGGCTACAGACCAAAGGGTTGCAAAGAATTGGACATGACTGAAGTGTCTAAGCATGGATGCATAATGATATGTATCCACCATTACAGGATCACACAGAATTTCTTCTCCTAAAACATCCTCTCTGCCACTCCTATTTATCCCTTCCTCCCTCCTAAACCCTGGAAACCACTAATCTTTTTCTTGTATTCATAAATTTGCCCCAACTTTTAAAAATAACTGCATATTCTATTGCAAGGTATGCCATAATTTATTTCATAAGAAATATAACAATATCTTTATTGTTATATTCAGGCCTTCAGCTGCTTCAGGGAGCTTTGATAATTGTCTCTTCCCATTAGCTCTCTGCTTGGCAGTGGAACATCATGGTGAGGGCATTCCCTGATGGAGAGGCCAGGATCCTGATCAGAGGGCTCTGCATCCAAGGTGTATCCTGAAGGGTCAGGGCATCATTTCCCAGTGCTTGTACAGTGACCTGCCTGGCCAGTGCTGGGTATCTAAGCCTTGTCCTCAGGGGCCAGAAGGTCCCCACCTTCTTTCTTCAGCACCATACCATCATATGGAGGCTGCAAGTTTTTCAAGGAAAACATTTTTTTTTCATTCAGTGAACATTAACTGAGGATTTACCCTGTGTCCACCTCATGCTTGTGCTTTGGCTCCAGAGATGAAAAATCTTCACCTCTGCTCTCAAAGAATTCACAGTATCTAAGAGGAGGCAAGCATATAAGTCAGATGTTATAGTGCCTGTAAGGAGTCTTGTTATAAAGCTGTGTGCTTGACCCCGGCTCTCAGGACGTCATCATGGGTGACAGCTCAGGTGAGGCCTGGATGAGCCCCATTGGACAGAGTGGATCTGAAACAGTGAGTCAACAAAGTTGGCAGGTGGGGAAGAGAAAGTGCTCCCCAGACTGGGGGACAGTATGTGTGAAGGCAGGCAGCATATAACTAACATATGTTGGTAAAGTATTGCCTGGGGTAAGTTAGATACCTACTATTCCAATTTTGGGGCTTCCCAGGTGATGCAAGTGGTAAAGAACCTGTCTGCCAATGCAGGAAATTGTAAGAGACTTGGATTCAATCCCTGGGTCAAGAAGATCCCCTGGATGAGGGCAAGACAACCCACTTCAGTATTCTTGCCTGGAGAGTCCCATGGACAGAGAAGCTTAGTAGGCACTACTGTCCATAGGGTCACAAAGAATTGGACATGACCAGAGTGACTTAGCATGCATTCTGATTTTTTTCTTTGAAATGTATAGCACTGAATCTATTGAATAACAATATTTTTAGTGTGGAAGGCAAGATATCAGTAAATAAATATGATGTTTTCTCACTGTTGGGTTCCAGAGTGGGATTTAATGCAAATTAGACATGTGTGTTTAAATCAAGACTGGGGAGGAAAGATCAGCATGGGGTTGATGTGTGATGGATGATTCTCATACAAATGTCATCAGCCAAGATAAGTGTTACCAACATTATCTACCATGTGCATCCTTGTATGACCATCTTGTTGCTAGATTTTTGCTGCCTAAAACACTACATTTTGGTTATCCTTTAGGATGAAATAAAAACTACACTCTTGCTGGGATTTAATATATTTAGGGTAATTTCATGTTTTCTTGATTAGCAGAAACAAGTTGCTCCAGATTCACTAGGCTTGAGGGGTAGAGTTCATAGAATCCAATTTATTGTAACTATTCCAAGAGATTATAATTAATATCCTTCAATTTATTCCTGCTGTCAGCCTGAAACTTAGACCATCTACACAGAAAACATTTGCTCATGACTCCACAAAAGGAAAACTTTGACACAGAGATTTAAATGAATGTTTTGATTTTCATTTCTTAAGGTTTAGGAAAAAATGAGGCTGTGAGCTTATTGAATACATACATATACAGTGCATATCCAACATTTCATCAAACTGTTTTGAGCCTCTGATAAGTGTAATGCTTTCATGGTGTGAGCTCTCTAGCAACATGAAGCTAATATCATCTTATCTTACTTTCTTCACTTTGAGAAAGGCTGAGACGTAAGTGGAAGAAATACAGTCATCTTCGGAGTGAGGATTTGCATGATTTAAGGATAATCATGAAAGAGAAGCCAGGCACCAGAACCTCTCTACCAGTACTCAGCCAGCTACATCCCTACTTCTTGTTCTCAGTTCCATCAGACCAAAGCTCTTTTTTTATAATGAGTATGTTGTGATAGTCCTATTGCTATCCTGAAATGAAACTTCACATCTTATCCTGTGGTAAAGCAGGAGAGGATGACTGGGAGCTACAGAGGTAGAATCCTCCTGGACCCTGCATCCATGTCTCTTTCATGAGTGAATATTATTCATATTCTTTTGCTATAATAAACTGCAACAATGAGTATAAGAGCTTTCAGCAAGTTCTGTGTGTCTTGCTGGTGAATTATTGAAGCTGAGGGTACTCTTGAGGCTGTACCCACAAAAATAACAATATAATGCCATAATGGTATATCATTGAACTGTATAACTTTGTCAAAATCTAACAGTGTTCAATCAATAAGATGTCAAATGATGTGACCTATCAGAAATTAGATACAACAGAGATATAAATGGAAACTAAGTTATATACAGCATACATTCAAGAAGCAAAGATTCGGATACAGCTATCCTGAAGAACATAATAAAATAGACCAATACTTCAAATTTTTTATAAGGAATACATTTGTAAGTAAGAGAAGAAAGACACCTAAAGCCCATTCTAGCAAGAGGCACGGGGTAGGGAAAATATAAGGGGAGAAACAGAGATTAAAATAAAGTCTAATGTTAGAAGAAACAACTAAAAGTTGTAATTATATAGTAAAAGAAAGAGGAAATACCTTTAATTGAAATGGAGGAATAATTCAAGGCAAATTACAGACTGATGAAATGGGGAAGAAAGCGATGAGGCATGAAATTCATACATATGAGCCTACTCTTGTTTACAGATGCAGACACGAAATAAGACCCTGTGTTATCATAGTTTATTCCAGGAAACCTCTTTCCAACTCACACCATGATGGACCATATATGGGGGACCTTATCCCTCAGCTGGTGACACAAAGTAAGAGAAGAAGGCATAAGTGGACAGCGCAACATAAATAATGTGGTAGACCTTGGGGGCAACTCCTAAATTGCCCTAGTGCACATTTTTCTTAATATGGGTTACTGATCATTATACTGCACAATAGTGTGTGTATATTTGTTATATGTAAATATATATATAATCAAAATATCTCCAAGCAAGCTGCACTGATGCAATACACCAAGATCCCCACGTTTCCTGTGTTTTTGGTAACTTAATGATATTTTGTTCTCCAACTGTTAAAAGGAGTCTTTAACATCCTTTCCTTAGACATTACAATTGGTTGCACAGCTTTTTTAGTAACCACCCTACTGCACTAAAACCATCTTTAGTTAAATACAGAATTGGAAATTGGTCTAAATAAGTAATTTAGTTTCCTTCCAAATGAGTGTGTGGGGAAATCTTAAACACAAAATCTTTTCTAACTATATAAATTAAAAGATATTTTGGTCTCAAAGGCATTATTTTTAACTTATTTAACTTCCTGCAAATGTTTAATATAGTCTTTAGACATTTTTAGTAGATTAGTAAATTAGTCTGATAAAGATCTTTAAATTATTTATACATATTAAATAGTATTTAATTATGAGCAAATGTTTCCAAATTAGAGCTTTTTAGTGTATCCATATGTCATTGTTAGTGAGTGAGATAAATACCTTGATATTCTCCTTCACTTTAATAAAATTGATCTCATTTCCTTATAGTTTCGGGGAAAAAAAAACCATTTAACATTTTAAAATAAGTCTAAAACCTATGTTGCATACTTTCTCAATAATACAATTTCAGGGTACACCTTTTCAATAATTCAGCTTAAAATTATTCAGTAACATCCAAAAGTGAATAGGATCTTAAAACAACAGCAACAACCACTTCCTTTGGATAGTTACTTCCTTTGTCATATAGAAGGAGATATCCAAACATGTATTCAGTGGTAATGTACAGATCATGAAACTATCTGAGGTACATGGGAGCAGTCTTCATGCCTCAGGAGCAATGACAATGTTGTCCATTCAGTGACTTTTCACTACAATCCTTGGCCCTGAAGCATTGCTGAGCAGAAGGCAAACAAGTGCTAAAGACACCTGGTGCAGCATTTCAAAGTCCTCCGTGGTCTCCACGTGACTCACCATGGCTATTGCTCCCCCTGTGGCAGAAGCAATGGCATGGAGAAATGAACTATTTGTATACATTTTAAGTTTTTCGGGTATCGAAATTTTCTTTATATCCATTTGCAGCAACTTTGAAAATAATATTTCATTTAAAACTTGTCCTTTCTTACAAACATAACATATGCAACAGCAAATCTTCATTATCACATAAAAATCATTCGTTCACTTATAATGAACATTTATGTCACTATAGTACATTGTAAAGTTGTATTTTACCTCTTTCCCCACATTACCTTTCTTCTCAAACATGATAAATGCTTGGTTGAAAATTACATATTTTAATTTCTTTCCACTTTTGCTTACTAATATTATACTGATAGGAAAATCCCATGGATGGAAGAGCC
>SJYX01009139.1:29799-45292 GCA_006410675.1 Oreotragus oreotragus | reverse complement strand
GTGCTGCAGTTCATGGGGTCACAGAGTCGGACACGACTGAGCGACTGAACTGAACTGAATTGGTGGTAAAAGTAGAGTCTGAGGCCATAAAGACTATATTGCATAGGAACCTAGAATGTCAGGTCTGTGAGTCAAGGTAAAGTGGAAGTGGATAGGAATGGGTGACTTTAATTCAGATGACCATTTTATCTACTACTGTGGGCAAGAATCCCTTAGAAGAAATGGAATAGCTCTCATAGTCAACAAAAGAGCCCAAAATGCAGTACTTGGGTGCAATCTCAAAAGTGACAGAATGATCTTGGCTTATCTTTAAGGCAAACCATTCAGTATCACAGTAATCCAAGTCTGTTTCCCAACCACTAACACTGAAGAAGCTGAAGCTGAACAGTTCTATGAAGACTTACAAGACCTTCTAGAACTAACACCAAAAGAAGGTGTTCTTTTCATCATAGGGGACTGGAATGGATAAGTAGGAAGTTAAGAGATACCTGGAGTAACAGACAAATTTGGCCTTGGAGTATAAAATGAAGCAAGGCAAAGGCTAACAGAGTTTTGCCAAGAGAACAAACTGGTCATAGCAAACACTCTTTTCCAACAACATGAGAGATGACCCTATACATGGACAGATGGTCAGTACCCAAATCAGACTGATTACATTATTTTCTAGCTGAAGATGGAAGAAGCTCTATACAGTCAGCAAAACAAGACTGGGGGCTGACTGTGGCTCAGATCATGAACTACTTCTTGCAAAATTCAGACTTAAATTGAAAAACGTAGGGAAGACCACTAAGCCATTCAGATACGACCTAAATCAAATCCCTTGTGCTTGTACAATGAAAGTGACAAGTAGATTCAAGGGATTAGATCTGATAGACAGAGTGCCTGAAGAACCATGGGCAGAGGTTCATAACATTGGACAGGATGGCAGTCTAGTCACCAAGTTGTGTCTGCCTCTTGCAATCCCATGGACTGTAGCCCGCCAGGCTCCTCTGTCCATGGGATTCTCCAGGCGAGAATATTAGAGTGGGTTGCCATTTCCTTCCCCGTATAGGAGGCACTGATCAAAACCATCCCCAAGAAAAAGAAATGCAAAAAAAAGCAAAATGATTGTCTGAGGAGGCCTTACAAATAGCTGAAAAAGTAAAAGAAGAGAAAGACAAAGAAGAAAAGGAAAGTTATATCCATCTGAATGCAGAGTTCCAAAGAATAACAAGGAGAGATAAGAAAGACTTCTTCAGTGAGCAATGCAAAGAAATGGAAGAAAACAATAGAAAGGGAAAGACTAGAGATCTCTTCAAGAAATTTAGAGATACCAAGGAAATATTTCATGCAAAAATGAACACAAGAAAGGGTAGAAATGGTGTGAACCTAAAGCAGAAGAGATTAAGAAGAGATGTCAAGGATTCACAGGAATGTACAAAAAAGTCTTAATGACCCGCATAACTGCAGTGGTGTGATCACTCACCTAGAGCCAGACATCCTGGAATGCCAAGTCAAGTGGGCCTTAGGAAGCATCACTATGAACAAAGCTAGTGGAGATGACAGAATTCCAGCTGAACTATTTCAAATCCTCTAAAGATAATTCTGTTTAAGTGCTGCACTCAATACGCCAGCAGATTTGGAAAACTCAGCAGTGGCCACAGGAAGGGAAAAGGTCAGTTTTCATTTCAATCCCAAAGAAGGGCAATGCCAAAGACTGTTCAAATTACCATATATTTGCAATCATTTCACATGCTAACAAGGTAATGCTCAAAATCCTGCAAGCTAGACTTCAACAGTAGGTGAACTGAGAATTTCCAGATGTACAAGCTGGATATAGAGAAGGCAAAGGAACACAGAGATCAAACTGCCAGCATCCACTGGATCATAGAAAAAGCAAGGAAATTCCAGAAAACATCTACTTCTGTTTCATTGACTATGTTAAAACCCTTTGACTGTGTGGGTCACAACAAACTGGAAAATTCTTAAAGAGATGGGAATACCAAACCACCTTACGGGCTTCTTGAGAAACCTGTATGCAGGTCAAGAAGCAACAGTGAGAACTGGACATTGAACAATGGTCTGGTTCAAAATTGGGAAAGAAGTACATCAAGGCTGTATATTGTTACCCTGTTTATTTAACTTATATACAGAGTACATCATGCAAAATGCTGGGCTGCATGAATACCAAACCACCTTACGGGCTTCTTGAGAAACCTGTATGCAGGTCAAGAAGCAACAGTGAGAACTGGACATTGAACAATGGTCTGGTTCAAAATTGGGAAAGAAGTACATCAAGGCTGTATATTGTTACCCTGTTTATTTAACTTATATACAGAGTACATCATGCAAAATGCTGGGCTGCATGAATCACAAGCTGGAATCAAGATTGCCAGGAGAAATGTCAATAACCTCAGATATGCAGAGGACACCACCCTTATGGCAGAAAGCAAAGGGGAACTAAAGAAATTCTTGATGAAGGTGAAAGAGGAGAGCGAAAAAGCTGGCTTAAGACTCAACATTCATAAAATGAAGATCATGGCATCTGGTCCCATCACTTCATGGCAAATAGATGGGGAAAATTGGAAACAGTGACAGACTTTATTTTCTTGGGCTCCAAAATCACTGCCGATGTGACTATAGCCATGAAATTAAAATACACTTGCTTTTTGGAAGAACGCTATGACAAACATAGACAGCATATTAAAAAGCAGAGATATCACTTTGCCTAGAAAGGACCGTAGAGGAAAAGCTATGGTCTTTCCAGCAGTCATGTGCGGATGTGAGAGTTGGATCATAAAGAAGACTGAGTGCCAGACGACTGATGCTTTTAAGCTGTGGTGTTGGAGAAGACTCTTGAGAGTCTCTTGGACTTCAAGGAGATCCAACCAGTCCATCTGAAAGGAGATCAACCCTGGATCTTCATTGGAAGGACTGATGCTGAGGCTGGAGCTCTAATACTCTGGCTACCTGATGCAAAGAGCCAAGTCATTGGAAAAGACCCCGATGCTGGGAAAGATTGAGGGCTGGAGGAGAAGGGGGCGACAGAAGATGAGATGGATGGATGGCATCACTGACTCAATGGACATGAGTTTGAGCAAACTCTGGGAGATACTGAAGGACAGGGAAGCCTGGCGTGCTGCAGTCCGTGGAGTCGCAAAGAGTCAGACACGACTGAGCAACTAAACAACAGAAGCAACAAGTGAGGAGCACAGTCACTGCGGCCCGGGCACGTGTCCTTGTTAACGTGCATATATCCTCATGACTTCAGAGTTACAGCGTGTCCTCGGCTTCTGCAGGGAGCAAGCGTCCACAGATACAGTCCTAGGAGTCAGAAGGACCCGCACGCAGCCCGTGACTCCAGGAAAGTACACATCTCCGTTGTCAACTCAATCTGCTGGAGGTGAGCTTGCGGGAAGCTTGCTTGGGAGAGCTGTGGCCATAATTAGAACAATCCCTCCCCCTTCTCGATGGGCTCACGTCTTAGGATGGAGACCCCCATGCCTGCTCCTCTGGTAGTTGGAGGTCTTGTTCCATTTACTGGGATCTCAGAGGAAGGGCTTGTTCGAGCTGGAATTAAACAGACACAGCAGGGGCTACTTCTGAGAAGTTCTACACATTTCTTCCCCTTAATCAGTTATTTGTTGTTCCCCACAGTGGCGCCTAATGCTTGAGATTTTCAGGGGTGGATGTGGAAAGAAGAGAATTTACCCCGACTTGTCACTGACTTCTGCCTCGGGCCACATGAATGAGTAGGTGAATGGACGGGACAATAATACAGTGACATCAATAATAATGTTAATGACATAGCATTTAGGAGGCCCTTCCTATGTGAGTTGAGTACCATAGAAATCAGTGTTTCTCAACTCAGGAATCCCATTAGAATCCCGTGGAAAGCTTTAAACAGGAAACTCTGAACTCTATCCCCGACCAGCTTAATGTAGGACCTTTGATTTCATAACAAAAGACTCTCAGTCTGAGAGTCCCCAAGGTGGATTTTGTCATCTCAGCTTCACGAAAGGCCTGAGACCAGTTTACAGGTGAGGTAAATGCCACTAAGAGCCCTTCATCTCAGGGGTAATTGAAACACCATTTCAATTCTTTTTGATTTTAACGAAGTCCAACTTAGCAATTTTTTTTTCCTTCAAGAATCTTATTTATTTATTAATTATAATGGTCACCTGATGTGAAGAGCTGACTCATTTGAAAAGACCCTGATGCTGGGGAAGATTGAGGGTGGGAGGCGAAGGGGACGACAGAGGATGAGATGGTTGGATGGCATCACCGACTCAATGGACATGGGTTTGGGTGGACTCTGGGAGTTGATGATGGACAGGGAGGCCTGGCCTGCTGCGGTTCATGGGGTCACATAGAGTCGGACACGACTGAGCGACTGAACTGGACTGAACTGATTATTATTTCGGTGGGGCTGGGTCTTTGTTGCGGTGTGCGGGCTTCTCACTGCAGTGGCCCCTCTTGTGTAGCAGGGGCTCTAGGCACGTGGGCCTCAGCAGCTGTGGCACGTGGGCTCTAGACTGCTGGCTCAACAGTTGTGGCACCCGGGCTTAGCTGCTCCGAGGCATGTGGCAACTTCCCAGACCAGGGATCGAACTGGTGTCTCCTGCATGGCAAGGCGGATTCTCAACCCCTGGACCACTGGGGAAACCCCTGACTTTTTGTTTTGGTTTTGAGCCTAAAAATACGTACCTTTCTCTGTCTTACTTGTTTGCTCAAGTTGCTTGGACCTGTCAGACTCCTTGCAGTCCCGTGGACTGTAGCCTACTGGTTCCTCTGTCCATGGAATCTTCCAGGCAAGAATACTGGAGAGGGTAGCCATTTTTTACTGTCTTAGGCTGGCAGATTCTAGCATGGTCTCTTAGAGGTGTGAGCTGGGTGACTTTTTGGCAAAGTCTCAATTCCTGAGCACCAGTGACTTCACAGCATCCTGAAGTCCTTTTCGTTTTCTTTGTTCCTGGCCCTGTAGTAACAATTGATGTCTTTTCTCCCTGAGATGCTCATGTCCTAGAACATCTGTGCCCCACCCCAACTCCGCCTCTTTTCCACATCAGGTGCGTTTACATCCTGGCTTTCGTGATTTCATTGCAAAGCCTGCCCCTTGAGGGCACCCCACCCCTACCTGAGACCCTGAGCTGTGGGTTCTGCTGCCCCGGCGCCTCTGCCCTCTGCGCAGGTCTGGAGGGTGCAGACCCAAGGCCCCGTGGTCCGCAGGGCCGGCTGCCCCGGGCCTCTCCCCTGGCCTCGCGGACGCCTCGCTGTGTCTTCCCACGGCCTTGCCTCTGCGCATGGGCTCGCGCTGGCTTTTGCTTTTCTTATAGGGACTCCAGTCCTGTGGGATCAGGACCTGCAGCCGTGAGGGTTAATTTTGAGTCTGGATCCACTCCTGTGATTTCCCTGGCTTTGTTATGATAGGCATACAGAGTGGCCTGCCTCAGGGAGCCGCCCCCTTTGACCTGACCCCCTTGGCTCACAGGGAGATAGCCTGACCCTGCCCACCTGTGAAGGCTTATAAGGAAGTGAAACTAACACACCCCCCTCTCTGAGGCTGGCCATTTTAGGAGATATTTGCAATTAAAAGGTTTTGGTTTGTTTGTTTGTTTCTACTTTGCTTCCTTACCTACCCCCATTTCTGATCCCTAAAAGAACCTGGCTTCCAGGCCCCCACAAGATGGCTACTTTGAGGCGCCAGCCTGCCATCTTCTTGGTCAGCCAGCTTTCCAGATAAGGCCATCTTCCTCGCCTCAACACCTTCTCTGGGACGTACCGGCCAGCTTGGACTCTTGGGCAGCAGACCCATTCCAATGACCTCATGTGTTTGATTACCTCCAAATACAGTCACAGTCTGAGGAACTGGGGGTTAGGACTTCAGCGCTGTATGTTAACAGGACCCAGTTCCACCCATCACTGACCTGATGCAGTTGAGGAGACCTGGGGATGGTGGCAGCGGGAGGGCTGGGTGGCTCTGCTCGGGGCGGAGGGTTTCTGGGGTCCAGCCCGCAGACTACAGGAGAGAAGTCTGCCATGCTGGGAAGGTCCAGGCTCTTCCTGAGCTTCGTGGGGGCGGGCAGCAGCATGACTCGTGAACCCTTGTGTGGGGGCCCAGCCAGGAGACCCCGCTGCTCTGAAGACAGGGCTCCAGGGACTGGGGTGGGGAGGGGACAAGCTTGACTCTCCGCCAGAGCCAGACTCTGAGTATCCTCTTTACTCTCCGCTCGTCACCTGGCTTCTTCCCCACCATTGCCGTTCCCTTTCCTTCAAAAGCAGACGGGGGCGAACAAGCCCGGGGCAGCGGTGTTTACCGCCTCCCTGCCGGGCCTGCCTCCTTCCCCTCATCCTAGCCTGTGGCCGGCCTGAGGCCCCACTTTGTCCTGACTCTGGATTTCATGTGTCGGGAGTCGATCCTGGTCCCAGCTCTCCCAGCTCAGAAGTGGGACTGCAGGATCTTACCGGAGTTCTAGGCGTAAGTTTTTTGAGAAAAACTACATAATATTTTCCATAGCAGCTGTGTCATCTTACATTCACAAACTCCTCAACACTTTCTCTCTCTCTCTCTCTATATATATATATGTATATATAAAATCACCATCCTAACAGGTGTAAGGCTCATCACATGATGAAGACATAAGGAAAATTTGCTATATGCAAACAGTGGACTATTATTCAGCCTTGAAAACAGAAGGAAGTAAAAAAAACAGAAGGAAATCAGATTTTTTACCTGTAGAGGTTATTACAGAATATTGAGAATCTGAAAAATAATGATTGTATATGTATAACTGAGTCACTTTGCTGTACACCTGAAACGAATACAACGTTGTAAATCAACTGTTGCTGTTGTGTAGTTGCTAAGTCCTGTCTCCCTCTTTCGACCCTGTGGACTGTAGCTCACCAGTCTCCCCTGTCCGTGGGATTTCCCAGGCAAGAATACTGGAGCCAGTTGCTATTTACTTCTCCAGGTGATCTTCCCAACCCAGGGATCGAACCCGCGTCTCTTGCAGGGGGAAGTGGATTCTTTACCACTGAGCCACCAGGGATATCCCAACTGCACTCTAATTTAAAATAAGCGAGAAGTCCTGAGGCCAGAGGCCTGCAGAATGAGCATTTGTTATGGAAAAGGCCTTCATAAAAGTTTACAGTTTTTGAGCTCTGAGATCAGCTTCAACTTGCTGCTAATTGCTCAGGTGATGGGTGTAATAGCACAGCAGGGGATAATGATGGAGGAGGCCATTACCTGAACGGCAGTCTGCGTGCCAGCGTGGAGAGAGGCGAGTCTCCCCTCCTGGAGCCGAAGCCCCTTTGTTCTGCAACAGGAAACCCCTCATGACCTGAAGGCCGCACCTGTTTTAGAACCGGAGCTCTCAGGTGAGGTGCCGCCGAAGCTCAGTGACTGCTCTGCGGTTGCCTCGTCATCAGGAGGACGCGCCTACGAGGCGATCTCCTCGTAGACACTGATTTTATAATTTGCTCTCAGGCAACTGATGGGGGGCTGTTTTTCTCCTGCCTTTTCACAGCAGCTAAATCACAACCAGGGCTTTTTAGAGCTCAGCAAACCATCATCATTAAAAACAAAAGTTATTAGTTTCAATGCCAAACAGTAAATCAACGTGAAGACTTTGACAGCTTCATGAAGGGAGATCTCGGCTTCCTGGGTCCTGATCCAGGGCTAATCTGTAAGCTGGCCCTACAGTGGGGACGACTGGGGTGTGCCTGTGAATGGGCACCCTCCTGCTGGGGTTTGAAATGCTTGCCTGTGTGTGTGCTAAGTCGCTTCAGTTGTGTCCAACTCTTTTTGACCCTATGGACTGTAGCCCTCCAGGATCCTCTGTCCATGGGATTCTCCAAGCAAGAATACTGGAGTGGGTTGCCTTGCCCTCCTCTGGGGGATCTTCCTGACTCAGGGATCGAACCCCTTTCTCCCACGTCTCCTGCATTGCCAGGTGGGTTCTTTACCACTAGCATCACCTGAAACTGTTGCATCTCCAGGTAAAGAAGGTGGACCATTGAGTAGCCTCCTTGGTTGGAGCCATTAGGCTTATGAAGGCTATTCCCCGTTCAGGTCCTGTAGCTTCACAGACAGAGAAATAGAAAACGGAAGAAATAGAAAAATGAAATGCGGCTGAAACGAGTGAGTGCAGTTCACGTCCACACACCTGCTTTCTCCTTTATCGTCTCACAGAGCCTCCTCTCGTCTCTCATGTTCCTTCCTTTCTGCAACCCTGGGTTTGGACTGATTGCTGCTGTTTTAGGATTTGCACAGGGTACCTGCTTCCTGTTAGCACTGAGCAGAGATGGGGGCCTCGTAGGTCCATAAACTGTGACTATTCAATGAGCAAGAACGTTGGCGTCTAAATCTCTGGATGACCTTGGGACACTTCTGCCTGGCATTCTAGAACTGTTCCGAACCAGCTGCTTTAGACCAGATGGCAGGTTCTGTTCTCTCTAGACCTCAGTTTTCTGTCTTCAAACCTAGATGTGTGTGCGTTTTAATTTTGAATTTTTTTACTTTAAAGATTTTTTTTTTTGATGTGGCCCACTTTTAAAGTCTTATTGAATTTGTTGCAGTGTGCTTCTGTTTTATGTTTTGGTTTCTTGCCCTCCAGGTGTGTGGGATCTTGGCTCCCTGACTAGGGATCAAATCCATAGCCCCTCTATTGGAAGGCAAAGTCTTAACCACCGGACTAACAGGGAATTCCCTTTGATGTGGTTAAAATTATTTTTCTTCATTCTCTGCAAAGCCCTTTATTCAAACAAATAAAAGCAGGAATGCATTTTGAGTGGGGTGAGGGGATAGAGGGGTCAGGAGGATGACCCCGGCCCTGTAGCCCTGATCCACCTCGGAGGCCCACGGGGTCCAGGTGGTTCCTAAGATCCTTGGCGGTTCTGCACCCACTGGCCTGGAGGCTTACATCCGCCACCTGGTCCCTGAGTTCTGTCTCAGGTCAGCTGCTTCCCTGGGCTCGCTGAGCTCATCTGAGGGGCCAGCACTCACCTGAATGCCACTCTTCCAGGTCAGCCGTCTATGATTCTACAAGATACCCATGATCCAACGCATGGGAGCAGTTGGCAGTCATCCTGCTGTGGGTGCGCTGTCCCGGCCTCTCTGCATCCCCAGGGTCTCCCCTCAGTTTGGTGTCACCCTGCCAGTGGTCACCCACCCTCAGAGCTGCAGGTCCAGATACCTTACAACCTGTCTCTTTTCTTTCCTTCCGACCCCTTGTCTCTCTTCCATTCCATGAGTCATGAACATAGCCGCCAGATGGAACTTTTGAAAAACAGCTTTGGCTCCTTAGAAAGTTTAACAACACCCCCCCGCCACGTGCCCCAGCAACCATGAAATAAAGCCCCAGTTCTTGACCTGGCATTTAGGGCTGAGCACATTCCACTTGGAAAAGACTTTGATGCTGGGAAAGATCGAGGGCAAAGAAGAAGAGGGTGACAGAGGATGAGATGGTTGGATGACATCACTGATTCAGTGGGCATGAACTTGGGCAAAATCTGGGAGATGGTGAAGGACAGGGAAACCTGGTGTGCTGCAGTCCCATGGGATCGAGAAGAGGCGGACACAACTTGGCTACTGAACACCGTTCTAGTTACCGCCCATCTTCCCAGTTCTGCCTCTGAAGGGTGCTCAGCCACCTCATCACCTGCACTGCTTGCTGGCTTCCTTCCAGATTGTGAGAAGGAAAGAAACAGAGGAAGAAAGAAAGACACACGGGTAAAAACAGGAGGGAGAGGAGTTGGAATCTCTGCTGCCTTGACTCTGGCCAGCTCTCCCAGAACCCACTCTCCCTGCTGGAGGACAGAGAGCTTCCATCCTCCCACTCACTTCTTCCACCAGTGGTAGAGTTCCGGAACTCAGGATTTGGTTCAAAGGAAAAAAAAATCCCTTAGGATAATGGCAGAATTGTGGTGACAAATGAGTGGACAAGGATTTGTGTTAGTCGCTCAGTTAAGTCTGGCTCTTTGTGACCCCATGAACTGTAGCTCACCAGGCTCCTCTGTTCGTGGGATTCTCCAGGCAAGAATACTGGAGTGGGTTGCCATGCCTTTCTCCAGGGAATCTTCCTGACCCAGGGATTGAACTCAGGTCTCCTGCATTGCAGGCAGATTCTTTACCATCTGAGCCACCAGGGAAGCTTGATGGGGATTTAATCCTAATTTATTAACAATCTCAAAGTGTATCTCAGCGTGTCTCGGTCTGTCCTATAGAAACTAGATTATGACGGAATGAACGGATGTGGTTAAATACACCTGCCTCCCCCCGCCTCCACCCCGCCAACAGCATGCTGGAACACCACACGTGGTAAGTGGACATCGCTGATGTTATCCGGGGGTGTCACCTCATAAAGGGACAGGCGTTTCAGCAAGTATTTACTGTCCATCTTTGGTTCTCAAAGTGCCGTCTGGAATCTTAGGGAAGCCGCAGCAAATGGCGCAAGAGAGGGCTGTGTGGTCTCTTGTGAGTTGCTAAACCTCTCTGAGGGGCTTCCCCGGTGGCTCAGAGGTTAAAGCGTCTGCCTCTAATGCGGGAGACCTGGGTTCGATCCCTGGGTCAGGAAGATCCCCTGGAGAAGGAAATGGCAATCCATTCCAGTATTCTTGCCTGGAGAATCCCATGGATGGAGGAGCCTAGTAGGTTACAGTCCATGGGGTTGCAAAGAGTTGGACACGACTGAGCGACTTCACCTCACCTCACCTCAAACCTCTCTGAACCTCAATTTTCTCACTTGCGAAAGGGGAAAGCCTTAAACTGGTTGACCCAAGTGAACCTCGCAATCCACAAGAGTATCACTTTCTGCCTCCTTTAAGCCAAAGCTCCCTCTGATTCTCTGCCCGGAATCCTCCCTGTATTTTTCTTTGGGATCCACAAATTCCCAGGCTCTGAGCCTAGACAAGGGCGACTGGCCTCGGGCATAGAGAAGGTGGAGGAAGAAAGTCTAAGGGAAAGCAGGACTTGAGGCTAATGCCGCTGGGACTTCCCTGGTGGCCCAGCAGTTCAGACTTCGCCTTCCAGTGCAGGATGTGCAGGTTCAGTCCCTGGTCAGGTAGCTGAGATCCCCCATGCCTGGAGGCCAAAAAGGCAAAAACAGAAGACCGAGGCAGTGTTGTAACAAATTCAATAAAGACTTTGAAAACAAAAAGCTAATGAAGGTCTCCCTCCCCGTGTGGCTGGGCTGCAGGGAATCCCACGTGTGGGCCTGGTCACCAGCCAGGGCTCTGAGGTGCAGGGAACTTCTGGCTGCCAACAATTAAGGCAGCACCTGAGTTTTTTATTTGTTTACTTACTTAGTTGGCTGTGCTGGGTCTCAGTTGCAGAATGTGGGCTCTTTAGTTGTGGCACGTGGGATCTAGTTCCTTGACCAGGATTTGAACCGGGGCGCCCTGCTTTGGGAGCATGGACCACCATGGAAGTCCCCTGAATTTTTATGTGAGAAAATAGATCACTATTTCCCATAATTTATAAGATAACATTATTCACACTTAGACGGAATAATCACTTGATTCATTTAAAAGATGGAATGTGGAATAAGGATTAGGGGACGTTTCTTTAAAATGTGTATATTTTGAATCTGACACAGAAATTCTACCCCAAACTCCAGATTCTCTTGAGAAACTGATCTAATAAAACGAAGAATTAGAAAGATCACCCCTAGTAGCTTAAAGAGAGTTTAGTGGTTTAACAAGCAATGCAGATGGTATTTTGTTAAATGAAGAAAACACACTTTCTAAAACAGAAAACTATAGTGTGATCCCATTTTATGGAAAAGATCCAAGAAAGAAAAATACAACATATATAGACAGTAGACTATCTGAAAGTATATAGCCTATTGAATTTTTCCATCTTTTGAATTCTATTTAGTGCTTACACTGAATGTTTATTTGATGATAAAAGCAAGCATACTTAAAAAGTCTTAACTTTTATGTAACTCTTGATAGAAACACACGTTCCACCTATGAGTCAGTCTTGCAAAAATAATCAAACCTGAGTCTCCATAGATGCTGCAAATTCAACGACCAACTCCCAAGAAATACAGGGGATGGGAGAGAGTGTCAAGGAGATCCACAGGGGAGTGGTCAGCCCAATGCAAACGGAGGAGAATGCTAAGGGGTGAGTGACTGGCTTCTTTAACAGATAAAGAAATTGGCCAGAGATCCAGATGAAGATAGGAGGAGCGGAGGAGAGAGAGAGAGAAGGAGAGAATTTAGAAATTCTGGGAGGCCTAAGAAGGGCAACAGCTGTTGTAGCATGTGAAACTTATTTGGATCTTAACTCAAAGTGTAACAAACACCATCCAGCACATTTATGGGACGATTGGAAAGTGCAACTCGGTCTATGTCATGCTATTAAGGAATTCCTGCTAATGTTCCTTTAGGTAAGATAATGATTTTTATTTATGCATTTTAAAATATTTATTTCGTTTGTTCATTTGGCCTCTCTGGGTCTCAGTTACAGCCCTCGGGATCTTGTTCTTGCTGCGGCCTGCAGAATCTGTGGTTGTGGCATGTGAACTCAGGGCATGCTCGGTCGCTTAGTCATGTCCATCTCTGTGACCCCAGGGACTGTACCCTGCCACCCTCCTCTGTCCATGGCATTTTCCAGGCAGGCATACTGGAGTGGGCTGCCATTTCCTCCTGCCGGGGATCTTCCTGACCCAGGGATCGAACCCGCGTCTCTTAGGATAATGATGTTTGAATGTTCAAAAAGACTGACTCTTTTAGACCCTAAATATCTCCAGTTGGCTGGCCGGGCTGGCCAGGACTTGCTCCCCAGTAATAAGGGAAGGAGGCAGACGGGTGGGTGGGGACCCAGGAAACAGGATCTGCCCGTGAGTTTTGAAGATCGAAACTGGGTGGGACCCGGCATTCCAATCACTGCCCTCCTTACTTGCGTGCCTGTTGGCATCTCCCGTGATGACGGAGTCTGGAGAAGCTGCCCTGGTTTTCTGGAGTGACTCGGACCAGCTCGCCGGGCTCGAGGTCTCTGCCCACCTTTTCCCTGGAGGGCCCTCCAGTGCCCCTCCTTTGCCATTTCCTCTTCTTTCCCACTTCCTGGTTATCTGGAGAACTCTGGGGGTGGACTTGCTGGAACCTCAGCAAGATGCTTCGAGTCTCTCCATCCTGAAAAGGTTTTCCTCTTGAGTACCTGAGGACCAAAACTTCCTGTGCTGGGAGGTCTCCTCCCTGGGCTCTTTCCATGCCTGCCACTTGCATTCACGGTGGGCAGCGGGGCACCACCTTTGCCGTTCAGGTACGTTACCAGCTAAACCCAAATCATTAGCCTTAATACAACTTTAAAACAATTATTGAGCTAACTGGATGCAAATTAAACAAAATGAACCTATAAATATATGTGTTTTTCAAATTAGTAATTGGATTTTTTGATGATCTTTGGTGTGACATTGATAAGCTGCCTCTCATAACGGTCTAATTAGGCAATATGTAAACTTTGGCATTCGGTTCTGTCCTGGTGCCTTTTTCAAATGATGTTTGTAAAATTTGCAATTTCATATTACAGATTAAAAATTAAAAACTGCAGGAGGCTAACATTAAAATGAGAATTCATTTCAGGGAAAGCCCTGTAGACAAAATTCACCCTAATAGAATTGTGCATAAGGGGCTGCAAATCACGATGTGTAGTTACACAAGGGAAGCCTTGTCAAAACCAGTATTGTTGGTCTGTAGCTCTATTCACAGTATTAAACCCATCAGCAAAGCCACTTTGGGGAAAATGTGAACATTATCAAAGAACAGTAAATTAGCAAGAAATTAAAGCATATACCCTTGTATTTCCAAAACAAAAGATCCCTTCATTAAAAACCTTTCATCAGTGGTTTAATATTCATAGCAGTAATTTGCATAACTAAATCAGTTTTCACTGATGAGAGACGACCAAAGTTTTTTCACTAATTTCTTTTTTGAATGAGCTCTCTAGTTTTTTGATTAAAATTTCACACCAGTAGTTGAACAGAATTGAATACACGGCTTAGCTATATTTGCAAGTATCATCTTTTAAAACACCAGATTAAATGTTACTTCTTGGGAAGGAAGGTATTGTTCAAAAAGCTTTGTTTACCTTAACTGCACCTATTTTTCTCTCTTTGACATTTGGGCCTCGAGTAGACAAGCTTGGTAAGGGGCGGAATCAAGTTCGAACTTGTTTCTTGGTCTTTTTCCTGAACGTGTAGGTGGGCATTGTGTGAAGGAGCTGCTGAGACCTGCTAGTTCTCACGAAGTGATCTCCTACACAGGTTAGGATGTTTTGGCATCTTTGTGAAAGTTCTGGCACCTCCCAGCACTGTTTCTCCTTAGAAGAGGTGTAACCTGGTGAGAAGGAGAGGCAGGGAGGCCAGGCCAGCTGGGCAGACTTTGGAGATGAAACAGGGTGACTGTGATGTTCAGAGTTTGGTGTTTTTTCTGTGACATCTGCCCATCTGTTTAACAGTTTAATCCGAGTTAAAACCAAGCTCACAGCTTCTGTGCAGAGCAGGAGAGCACGCAATTATTTTTTCCTCTTTCAACCTGAGGGGTTCAAAGGTCAGTTGATGCATACTTTTTGATAGTGCAGAATGCAGACGGTAGATTCATGACTTTAATCAGTTGTAGGTGATTTTCAGACTTCTTGAAAAAGTGCAGTTGAAGATCCCAGGGACTTTTCTGGGAGTGGAGCTTGCTGCCTACTTGCAAAGCCGTATCTGGAAAGTTCCGGTATGTCGGCCTTCTCCTGGGAGCAGCATCTCCCCAGTTTCCTGGTCCCAGGTCACCCCCAGCCACTGCCTGAGATGTGGCTCATAATTCTAACTCTGGGGAGTTGTGGGTCAAAACCACTCTTTCCCCACAGATGTCAGCTCTCCCTGACGAACTGGTTTCTGGAGATTCTTCCATTTTTGAGGACCAGTTGTATTTCTTGACACCCAAACCGGGAAAGTCAAAGAGGATGTTAGGAAAACAGTTTTTAAAATTGTGTTTTATTGGAGTGTTCAGTTCAGTTCAGTCGCTCAGTCATGTCCGACTCTTTGTGATCCCATGAATCGCAGCACGCCAGGTCTCCTTGTCCATCACCAACGCCCGGAGTTCACTCAAACTCATGTCCGAGTCGGTGATGCCATCCAACCATCTCATTCTCTGTCGTCCCCTTCTCCTCCTGCTCCCAATCCCTCCCAGCATCAGAGTCTTTTCCAATGAGTCAACTCTTCGCATGAGATGGCCAAAGTACTGGAGTTTCAGCTTTAGCATCATTCCTTCCAGAGAACACCCAGGACTGATCTCTTTTAGAATGGACTGGTTGGATCTCCTTGCAGTCCAAGGGACTCTCAAGAGTCTTCTCCAACACCACAGTTCAAAAGCATCAAGTCTTCGGCGCTCAGCTTTCTTCACAGCCCAACTCTCACATCCATACATGACTACTGGAAAAACCATAGCCTTGACTAGATGGAACTTTGTTGGCAAAGTAATATCTTTGCTTTTGAATATGCTATCTAGGTTGGTCATAACTTTCCTT
>SJYX01009139.1:11112-29307 GCA_006410675.1 Oreotragus oreotragus | reverse complement strand
TCTTGATTCCAGCTTGTGTTTCTTCCAGCCCAGCGTTTCTCATGATATACTCTGCATAGAAGTTAAATAAGCAGGGTGACTATATACAGCCTTGACGTACTCCTTTTCCTATTTGGAACCAGTCTGTTGTTCCATGTCCAGTTCTAACTGTTGCTTCCTGACCTGCATACAGATTTCTCATGAGGCAGGTCAGGTGGTCTGGTATTCCATCTCTCTCAGAATTTTCCACAGTTTACTGTGATCCACACAGTCAGAGTGGACTTTTTAGTAACTATTGGAGTGTAGTTACTTTATAGTGTTGTGTTAGTTTCTACTGGACAGCAAAGTGCATCAGCTGTGCACGCACATATACCCCTCTTTTCTGAGTTTCCTTCCCAGTTAGGTCGCCACCGGTCACTGAGGAGTTCTCGGTGCTGTACAGCACGTTCTCACTCGTTATCCATCTTACGCACAGTGTCAGCGGTGTATGCTTATCACTCCCAATCTCCCGATTCATCCTATCCCCCTGTCTGCACTTGGGATCCATACTTAGCTTAAGAGAACATTTTTATAAAACATTTATAAAAATGGAGTGCCTTATTTCATTCAGTCGGTGTATAATGTAGAATCTATTGGACACCCCACACTCTGCTTTTTTTTTTTTTTCCTGCAGAGATCCTCAAACTCTCTGTGCTATGGATTCAGTACGTGGCTACACAATGCAATTCTTGTCTGGGATTTGTATATAACCCGGGGTGGCAAGTTTTGCCTTTCAGCAGATGAGAGTATTTAGGGCTGGCCAAAGTCAAGTTAAATTTTTTCTCATCAAATTATCAAGTCAGCTTACCAACTTGTTAGCCTATGTAACCAGATCTCACCAGGAGATCAATTCGTGTATCTTTGAAACTAGGCTGAAATATTCCGCTTCATGAGAGCTTAAATAAAACCCTGTTCCCTCTTCGGCTGGCCTGTAGTTCTCATTTCATTGTCCACTGCTCTTAAACAGGCATTTTTAGGCACTGGTCCCTTGGCTGCCCTCAGCAGCCTCTTCATCCCTGGAAAGTGGGGTCAGGGAGAGTGGACGTCTCCACCGCTCTTGGAGAGCCCAGCAGAACAGTAGGAGTCAAAAAAGGAGAAAATCAGGAGGCACTTGTACGTCTTGGACCAGAGATTTGGCTGCTCTAAGAAAAGGGTGGGCGGAGGGCTTCCTGTCTGGCGGGGGTTGGAGAAGGCAGCAGTGTGTGGGGTGAACCTGGCCCCCGTCCGCAGGATCTGGTCTTGGATGAACCAGTCTGGCCTCAGAGCATCCCCCACCTTCTTCCCTTCTCCACAGGGGGGGTACATTCAGCCCAAGGATGTGGAGGAAAGCTGTTGGGAAACCTTGATGACCTGAGTCAAGGAGGGTTGAGATGAAGGTAAGTCCGAGCAGGTTGTCCTGGAAACAGGGGAGCCCAGGAGGCAGGGCTGTGCCTGAGGCAGTGCCCCTGTTTAGCTGGGGCTCCTAACTTCCCGACCTCTGTGACACTTTAATGTAGGCCCACTTCTTCTACAAGAGTATATGACCTCGGGAACAACCAGAACTTCTTGATCCATGCAAGGGTATTAAACAGAAGTTTTAGATAAAATGCAGGACAAAGAGGGCTGTGATGGAAAGAAAAAGCAGAGCTAAGAGAGGAACATGTTTGAAATGCAACTTTAATGGCGAGATCGGGGTCTGGGTGGTCATCTTGGCCAAGTGGCCAGAGGGGCGTCTGCCCGTGTGCAGCCTCGCTGAGGGAAACTGGAGGATGCTGGTTCACTCAGTAAAGTCCCAGGGCCAGCGGCCCCCAACAGAAGCCTCATTTGCTTTTGGAATCCATTTTAGAGCAAAGCTGGCTGCCAAGCATTGGTTTCTTGACTGAGCTCCACCTTCAGAGCTGATGTCCAGCCCCATTTTAGAAGGAGGTATCAGCCACCGCCCACAGCCCTCGTTCAGGCCTGTGTTGATATTCCAGGATTGAAGGAACCCTTGGCTCCCAGCACCCCCGATGCCTGATGCATCTAATCTCTGACACCCTGCCAGCTCAGGAAAGATTTCATAATTAAAAATGTAAAAATGTTAATTACCTGAAGATACTTCCTGATGGGTAGCACTGATCAGAAGGGAAATTGATGGTATTAAGACGGAAAATTATTAGATTAAGCAATATTCATGGGAAATATATCTCATAAGAGCTCTGTGTGTGGTCAGGCATGTTTCGTGGTTTTTTTTTTTTTTCTCTTTCGTTTGTAGGAGGAAATGCACTTAACTGAAAGAGAATTTGATGAACCAAGTTGATCAGAAAGAAAGGCATGTCTTCCTGGTCAGAGAAACACTCAAAAGTCCAGGAAGGATGCAGGGAGAGAAGGAGGAAAGAACCACTCAGCTTTGATATTCCTGTGGCCTCGTGAGAGAGCGGTCACGTTGGGGGAATTGGGTGAGGGGAAGTCCTGCTGAAGATCTGGGCTGGGGTCGTTGGTGAGCGGGCTGAAATGTGTCCAGGAAGAGTGTGTAGGTGCCTGTGCCCACACCAGGGGGTGTCTGATGCTGGGAGAGATTGAGGGCAGGAGGAGAAGGGGACAACAGAGGATGAGACGGTTGGATGGCATCACTGATTCAATGGACATGAGTTTGACCAAATTCCGGGAGATGGTGATGGACAAGGGAGCCTGGTGTGCTGCAGTTCATGGGGTCGCAAAGAGCTGGCTATGACTGAGTGACTGAACGACAAAAAGAACCCCAGCTCGTGTGTACCCAGCACCTCAGGGCAGCGTCGTCTGCCCTGTTGAGTGCCCTGCCGCCTGGCAGACGTCTGTAAGGGTCAGGAGTTTAAGCTCATTTAGGTTTAAAACCAAGCAGTTTACGTTTTCTCTGTACCGCCTTTCCCCACTACTCCTCCTTGCTGAGATTGCCCCCCAGCAGCCATACACACCTCACACACAAACAGCAAGGCTGTGTGCCAATCAAAACTCATTTATAGGTGTTAAAGTTTGAATTGCATACAGTTTTTCTGTGTGGTGAAATAGCTGCTGCTGCTTCTTTCTCCCTCCATCATTTAAAAATGTAAATTCTATTCTTAGCTCATGGCCCGCAGACTGTAGTCGGCCAGCACTTGCTGGGTGGGACTGTCTGAGAATCTTTATTGGCAAGTCTCCTCCTTGATAATTTCATGTATTTTAAACTCTAGAAATGAAACTTGCCATCTTAGTTGAACGAACCCACAACATTAATGAGAAGGCAAGAATTGAGATGTCTTAGTGGGTCACGGGTGATAATTCAAGTTGAACAGTAATTTGAATCTTTTCTGAATTGCTGCAGTAAATTAAAAAAACTGAAATATAGTTGATTTACACGGCTGTGTTAGTTTCAGGTATACAGCAAAGTGATTTATATATATTATATATATATGTTATATATATGTGTATGTGTTACTGTTGTTCATTTGCTAAGTCGTGTGCGACTCTTTGTGACCCCAAGGCCTGCAACATGCCAGGCTTCCCTGTTCTTCACTATCTCCTGGAGTTTGCTCAAACTCCAGGAGATGTTCATTGGGTTGGAGATATATATATATATATATATATATATACACACACACATGGTGGTGGTGGTTTTGTCGCTCAGTTGCGTCTGACTTTTGTGACCCCAGGGACTGTAGGCCACCAGGCTGCTCTGTCCTTGGGATTTTCCAGGCAAGAATACTGGAGTGGATTGCCGTTTCCTTCTCCAGGGAATCTTCCCAACCCAGGAATCAAAGCTGAGTCTCCTGCATTGCAGGCAGAGTTTTTACCGACGGAGCTATGAAGGAAGCCCTATATATATATATATACATGCTTCTTTTCCATTGTAGGTTATTATAAGATATTGAGCATTGTTTCCCGTGCTATACAGTCGGCCCTTGGTTATCTATATACAATAGTGAATTCTGGCCTTTTGAGTGCTTGGTATGATGTACTGTTTAGACAAGAGCTTATGTGGATAGTCATTCATTCTTGCCAAGAGTCTCTTTGTGTATCTGTGTGAGGCCCTTGGAGACACAGCTGTAAGACGGCGAGGCAGTGCCCTATAGAGTTTATAGCTTAGAGAGACCAGCTGGGACGG
The DNA here is from genome assembly GCA_006410675.1 of Oreotragus oreotragus. Lineage (NCBI taxonomy): Eukaryota > Metazoa > Chordata > Mammalia > Artiodactyla > Bovidae > Oreotragus > Oreotragus oreotragus. The sequence continues at coordinate 25,211 of SJYX01009139.1, read as the reverse complement.
GTGGTTTAATTGCTAAGTGGTGTCCCACTCTTGTGATCTCTTGGACTATAGCCTGCCAGGCTCCTCTGTCCATGGGATTCTCCAGGCAAGAACACTGGAGTGGGTAGCTGTTCCCTTCTCCAGGGGACCTTCTTGACCCAGGGAATCAAACCTGCGTCTTCTGCATTGCAGGTGGTCTCCTGCATTGCATTCAGACTCTTTACCACTGAGCCGCCAGGAATTCCCAGGGAGGCCGACTGGCATTTAGCAATGCCTGCGCAGGTACCCATGTCATGAAGAATTTGTCACTGCTATTGTAGCAGCGCCTCATACGTCTCGCTCGGACCTTCAGGGTGCCCGCCTTGCAGCTACCTGTGTCCACCTCTGTCTGGGGCTCTTCTCTCCCTGCCTCCTCCCCCACCTGTGGGAAGGCCTGCTGGCTACAGCAGCTGTGAACCCCTGAAGTGTGATGCCTGAGGCAGTGATGGAGGAAGTGACGCCCCTTCCCGACTCGACCAAGGACTTCCGGAGGAGGTGTATAAATGCCCCAGCTCCCTTGCCCCCCGAGCAGGAAAATACTCCCATTTTACACCGTTTCCTAGCGTTTCCCCATGGGAATAATCTCTTATCACCCATACTGACTGCTGGCTTGAAAACAGAGGGGTGACATGTGACAGCTTGCGATCAGTCTATTGGATCAGAGAGGCAACATTTAAACCAAGTGCTGGCAAAGGAAGTGGGAGCTAGTGCAGGGGGCATCAGGGGTGTGCATGTGAGTACGAGAGGACCTTGAGTAGGTGGAAAGAAGCTGGGGTGTCTGACCACCTGCTTTGCTCGGCACTGTGCCAGGTGAGGGGGTACTGAGGCTTCTGTTCTCATGAAGCCAGAGGTCAACTGTGGTCAGATTCCTAGAGGAACAATGGGCTGTATCTCAGTCTTTAATTTTCATATTCTCTTCTGATATAGAACTATTCTATATGTGCAGAGAGTAAGTTTCAGAAAAATGGAAGCAGTACAAAGCCAGTGGACCTCTGGGCTCGTAGACCCTGGTGTTTCTCCTTCTGTGATGCTATTGATGGTTCCTGAGAAGGGAAAACCATCTTCTACAAAACCAGGGGTACCTGTCCACCACGCAAAGCAATTCAGAGCACTCAGCAGTAGACCAGGGGCAGAGCCACCTGGAGTCCGTTGGGAATGCTCTGCGTGCAGTCCCTGCGAGCTTGTTTTCTACAGACACACATGGTAGCCTGTGTATCTGTTTTATAAAAATGGAACCCAGGAGTTGTCGCTCTCTCGAAACCCATCTTTTCATTAGTGTATAGTGAACAATTTCTGTGTTAAGAATTAGACATCTAATAATTGTTGTTCCTCAGTTGCTAAGATGTGTCCTGCTTTTTGTGACCTCATGAACTGCAGCACGCCAGGCCTCCCTGTCCTTCACTAACTCCTGGAGTTTGCTCAAACTCATGTGATTGTCAGACACCTAATAATAAATAAGAATAATTCTAGATGACTGTACTATATTCCAGGACATAGATATCCTGGGATGTATTTATAAATATTTTTTTGCTATTATAAACAGGGCTGTAAAGAATAGTCATGTATGTTACATTGAGCTGATGGGTCCAGCAATTTCTGTAGGCTCAGTTCATGGACTCAGAGCCTGCTCAGAACTGTGTCCACGTTAACTGATCCTCTAATTTATTCTCCTCCTCCAGTTGTGTTTAAGGGTCCTTCTATCCCCATCCTTATCAGCTCCAGATATATCTGGATATCAAACATTTCATATCCATATCATATCTAGATATCACATATTTCTGTGATTATCAATAACTCATAGTTGTACATCCTAAAAATTGAAAAAAATTCTTTTAGCAGTGCCACACAGGTTGTGGGAGCCTAGATCATGTACCATGGATCAAACTTGAGCCCCCTGCCTTGGAAGCACAGAGTCTTTTTTTAAAATATAAATTTATTTAAATTGGAGGCTAATTACAATATTGTGATGGTTTTGCCATACATTGACATGAATCTGCCACAGGTGTACATGTGTTCCCCATCCTGAACCCCTCTTCCACCTCCCTCCCCATCCCATCCCTCTGGGTCATCCCAGTGCACCAGCCTCGAGCACCCTGTCTCACGCATCAAACCTGGACTGGCGATTCATTTCACATATGATATTATACATGTTTCAGTGCCATTCTCCCAAATCATCCCACCCTCACCCTCTCTCACAGAGTTCAAAAGACTGTTCTATACATCTGTGTCTCTTTTGCTGTCTCGAATACAGGGTTATCATTACCATCTTTCTAAATTCCATACATATGCGTTACTATACTGTATTGGTGTCTTAACTGCAGGGTCACCAGGGAAGTTCGATAATAGGCCTTCTGAGTGCTCTGTTTGCCAAGCTCTGAGTCTGATGCTTTTCACGCATGGACTGTTTGGTTCCCTGTGGGGGACAGGACAATGCCCTCTCAGAATGTCCACATCCTAATCCTCAAAACCCATGAGGATGTCACCTTACATCATAAAAAGGACTTTGCAGGGGTGATTATGAGACAAAAAGATTATCCTGAGCCCAATATAATCACAAGGACTCTTAAAATGTGGAAGAGGCAGCAGAAAGTCAGAGTCGGGGAGAGCCTGGAAGAGGCTCCACTGCTGGTTTTGAGGATGGAGGAGGGGCCAAGACATGCAGCCTCCCTGGAGGCTGGAAAAGACAAGGGAGCAGAGCCTCCCTTAGAGGGAGCCCAGCAAGGCCGCTTCCGGACTTCAGACCTCAGAAGCTGCTGCTGTGCAGTCTGACTCTTTGTGACCCTGTGGACTGCAGTGCCCCAGGCTTCCCCGTCCTTTATCATCTCCTGAAGTTTGCTCAAATTCATGTCCATGGAGTTGATGATGCCATCCAACCATCTCGTCTTGTGTTGCCCCCTTTTTCTACCTTCAGTCTTTCCTAGCATCAGGCTCTTTTCTGATGAGTCAGCTCTTTGCATCAGGTGGCCGAAGTATTGGAGCTTCAGCTTCAGCATCAGTCCTTCCAATGAATATTCANGCCTCCTCCCCCACCTGTGGGAAGGCCTGCTGGCTACAGCAGCTGTGCACCCCTGAAGTGTGATGCCTGAGGCAGTGATGGAGGAAGTGACGCCCCTTCCCGACTCGACCAAGGACTTCCGGAGGAGGTGTATAAATGCCCCAGCTCCCTTGCCCCCCGAGCAGGAAAATACTCCCATTTTACACCGTTTCCTAGCGTTTCCCCATGGGAATAATCTCTTATCACCCATACTGACTGCTGGCTTGAAAACAGAGGGGTGACATGTGACAGCTTGCGATCAGTCTATTGGATCAGAGAGGCAACATTTAAACCAAGTGCTGGCAAAGGAAGTGGGAGCTAGTGCAGGGGGCATCAGGGGTGTGCATGTGAGTACGAGAGGACCTTGAGTAGGTGGAAAGAAGCTGGGGTGTCTGACCACCTGCTTTGCTCGGCACTGTGCCAGGTGAGGGGGTACTGAGGCTTCTGTTCTCATGAAGCCAGAGGTCAACTGTGGTCAGATTCCTAGAGGAACAATGGGCTGTATCTCAGTCTTTAATTTTCATATTCTCTTCTGATATAGAACTATTCTATATGTGCAGAGAGTAAGTTTCAGAAAAATGGAAGCAGTACAAAGCCAGTGGACCTCTGGGCTCGTAGACCCTGGTGTTTCTCCTTCTGTGATGCTATTGATGGTTCCTGAGAAGGGAAAACCATCTTCTACAAAACCAGGGGTACCTGTCCACCACGCAAAGCAATTCAGAGCACTCAGCAGTAGACCAGGGGCAGAGCCACCTGGAGTCCGTTGGGAATGCTCTGCGTGCAGTCCCTGCGAGCTTGTTTTCTACAGACACACATGGTAGCCTGTGTATCTGTTTTATAAAAATGGAACCCAGGAGTTGTCGCTCTCTCGAAACCCATCTTTTCATTAGTGTATAGTGAACAATTTCTGTGTTAAGAATTAGACATCTAATAATTGTTGTTCCTCAGTTGCTAAGATGTGTCCTGCTTTTTGTGACCTCATGAACTGCAGCACGCCAGGCCTCCCTGTCCTTCACTAACTCCTGGAGTTTGCTCAAACTCATGTGATTGTCAGACACCTAATAATAAATAAGAATAATTCTAGATGACTGTACTATATTCCAGGACATAGATATCCTGGGATGTATTTATAAATATTTTTTTGCTATTATAAACAGGGCTGTAAAGAATAGTCATGTATGTTACATTGAGCTGATGGGTCCAGCAATTTCTGTAGGCTCAGTTCATGGACTCAGAGCCTGCTCAGAACTGTGTCCACGTTAACTGATCCTCTAATTTATTCTCCTCCTCCAGTTGTGTTTAAGGGTCCTTCTATCCCCATCCTTATCAGCTCCAGATATATCTGGATATCAAACATTTCATATCCATATCATATCTAGATATCACATATTTCTGTGATTATCAATAACTCATAGTTGTACATCCTAAAAATTGAAAAAAATTCTTTTAGCAGTGCCACACAGGTTGTGGGAGCCTAGATCATGACCATGGATCAAACTTGAGCCCCCTGCCTTGGAAGCACAGAGTCTTTTTTTAAAATATAAATTTATTTAAATTGGAGGCTAATTACAATATTGTGATGGTTTTGCCATACATTGACATGAATCTGCCACAGGTGTACATGTGTTCCCCATCCTGAACCCCTCTTCCACCTCCCTCCCCATCCCATCCCTCTGGGTCATCCCAGTGCACCAGCCTCGAGCACCCTGTCTCACGCATCAAACCTGGACTGGCGATTCATTTCACATATGATATTATACATGTTTCAGTGCCATTCTCCCAAATCATCCCACCCTCACCCTCTCTCACAGAGTTCAAAAGACTGTTCTATACATCTGTGTCTCTTTTGCTGTCTCGAATACAGGGTTATCATTACCATCTTTCTAAATTCCATACATATGCGTTACTATACTGTATTGGTGTCTTAACTGCAGGGTCACCAGGGAAGTTCGATAATAGGCCTTCTGAGTGCTCTGTTTGCCAAGCTCTGAGTCTGATGCTTTTCACGCATGGACTGTTTGGTTCCCTGTGGGGGACAGGACAATGCCCTCTCAGAATGTCCACATCCTAATCCTCAAAACCCATGAGGATGTCACCTTACATCATAAAAAGGACTTTGCAGGGGTGATTATGAGACAAAAAGATTATCCTGAGCCCAATATAATCACAAGGACTCTTAAAATGTGGAAGAGGCAGCAGAAAGTCAGAGTCGGGGAGAGCCTGGAAGAGGCTCCACTGCTGGTTTTGAGGATGGAGGAGGGGCCAAGACATGCAGCCTCCCTGGAGGCTGGAAAAGACAAGGGAGCAGAGCCTCCCTTAGAGGGAGCCCAGCAAGGCCGCTTCCGGACTTCAGACCTCAGAAGCTGCTGCTGTGCAGTCTGACTCTTTGTGACCCTGTGGACTGCAGTGCCCCAGGCTTCCCCGTCCTTTATCATCTCCTGAAGTTTGCTCAAATTCATGTCCATGGAGTTGATGATGCCATCCAACCATCTCGTCTTGTGTTGCCCCCTTTTTCTACCTTCAGTCTTTCCTAGCATCAGGCTCTTTTCTGATGAGTCAGCTCTTTGCATCAGGTGGCCGAAGTATTGGAGCTTCAGCTTCAGCATCAGTCCTTCCAATGAATATTCAGGGCTGATCTTTAGGATGGACTGGTTGGATCTCCTTGCTGTCCGACAGACTCTCAATGTCCGACAGACTCTCTTTACAGCCCCAAAGTTGGAAAGCAGAGATTCTTTGGTGCTCAGCCTTCTTTATGGTCCAGCTCTCACATCCATACATGACCATTTTCTCAGACCTCAGAACCGCAGGATGACAAACCTGTGTTGCTGGGAGCCACCACGTTTGTGGTAGCCTGTTACAGCAGCAGCAGGAAGCTAATACTTTCATGTGTGACACCCTGGTGAGCTCTGCTCTGCTCCTCACTCCATAGAGGAACTCGAGGTGTGCTTGGTGCAGGTAAGTAACGGGCTTAAATGAACATCACGAGATTCTCTGTAATCTGCAGCACATCTAACAACAGGCAAAGCTGCCCTGGGACTCAGGTGTGTTTTCCTGAAAACAGTGATGAAATAGACTTCAGCCTGTTTGCCGCTACCAGTCTGAGTGGCTAAAACCGGATTTTTTCAACTTTTTCTTTTCATCTTTATTGGCCATTTGGTAATTTTTTACTCATACCCATTCCTATTGATTTGCAGGAGCTTTTCATATTTTCAGCATAAAACCATTGTTTGTCAGGTATGAGTATATATTTTTGTATTCTGATAATATACTCTATTTTTAATATTTTGTTGTTTATTTTTGTTTAAAGTGTGTTTTCTTATATCAAAATTTAATTTCCTAATTTTTTATAGCAAAATCTGTCCATCTTTTTTAAGATGGCATTACAATTTTAAAAGACATTCTCTACTTGTGTTTTCTTGTAATAATTGAAGGATACACTTTTTATATTTCACTCTTTGACACCTGTGGAATTTACTTTGGTGCAGAATAGCTAAGGGTCTAAACTAATTTTTCTTTCCTTTTTCTGAATTTCCATAAGTTCCTGGATCTGTGTCTATATCCTCTGTACTGTGATCCATTGCTCTGACATTCCTACACAGGACACACAGCCCGAGCTATGGTCACTGGATAAGATCCTCCGGTATACAAAAGATCAGGTTGGCGGCTTTGGGGGCATCAGATGTGCTGTTCCTATTATCTTATCTTGCATTTCCAATTTATGAATAGCTTACATCTATGTCTCTTTGTGTTGTTGTTTCATTCTAATATATGGAACATTCATATAATATATAATATTTATATATTTTGTCTTACTCTTTCTTTTCCTGTTTTTATTTTTTTTCCGTAACAATCAAAAATTTTTCATTAGTTTAGAAAAATAAATTCTGGTAATTTAGAAGCTGGACATATTCACTTTCTAGACAGCAGCTCTGCTTACGTTATTAAAATTTTAAAACATTTTAAATAGTATCATTGATTTGATTATTTGGTGATCATGAAAGTGATACACGACCATTTGTCTTTCCTCTTTTTAATTTAATTTTTGTTTTGTATTGGAGTATAGCTGATTTACGATGTTGCGTTAGTCTTAGGTGTACAGCGAAGTGATTCAGTGACACATATACACATATCCATCATTTTTCAGATTTCTTCTCCCATATTGGTTAGTACAGAATGTTGAACAGAGTTCCCTGTGCTATGGGTTTCCCAGGTGGCTCACTGGTAAAGAAACCATCTGCCAACGCAGGACACACAGGGTTGGTCCCTGGGTCAGGAAGATCTCCTGGAGGAGGAAATGGCAAACCACGCCAGTATTCCTGCATGAAAACTTCCGTGGACAGAGGGGCCTGATGGGCTACAGTCTGCGGAGTTGCAAAGAGTAAGATAGGACTGAGCACGCAGCAGCCCTGTGCTGTACAGGAGGTCCTTGCTGAGGTATCTGTTTTCTATATAGCAGTGTGTATATGTTAATTTCAAACTCCTAATATATCCCTCCTCCCCCTCATTTCACAGCCGTACGTTTGAAGTCTGTTCCTACTTTGTAAGTAATTTCATTTTGCGTCATTCGTTAGATTCCACCTATGAATGAGATCAGGTGATTTTTGTCGTTCTGTCTCACTTGACTTAGTACGAGTATCTCTAGGCCCATCCACGTTGCTGCAAATGTCATAATCTGGTGGTTATAAAAATGAAACACACTATTAAAATGATCAGAAACTGAAAATGTAAAGAAGAAGTGAAAGTCACTCGGCATCACATCACCCGGAGAGGACTACTGTTAGCAGTTAATGGTATAATTGATAGAATTTACAGCCTGTCTGTCTAGGTAACTCTACATTCATGCTATTTGGCAGTGCGTTTTGTTTGTATAATAATATCCAGGATGTTTTTGGGTGCAAATAAACTATAATAAATATAGTTTAATATATATTATAATATATAATAGTAATATATATAGTTATAAACTATAATACCTATCTATAAGAATGTCATAATATTCTATTGGATTTATTTTTGTTTGTATAATAATATCCAGGATTATTTTTGTGTAAACAAATTAAAAGATAATATATAATTTAGTATATGTAACATATTATATTATACAAACTATAATATATATCTTAAGAAGTCATAATATTTTAACATATTTATTTATCTATACTCCTATTGTTGAATATTGAGTTTGTTTCCACCTTTTACTATTAATATTATACACATACTGAAATGGATGTCCTGGTTCCATTATTTCTTTACAGCTTCCCTGGTGGCTCAGACGATAATCTGCCTGCAGTGCAGGAGACCCAGGTTCGATCCCTGGGTCAGGAAGATTCCCTGGAGAAGGGAAGGGCAACCCACTCCAGTATTCTTGCCTGGAGAATTCCATGGACAAAGGAGCCTGTGGGCTACAGTCCATGGGGTCACAGAGTCAGACACGACTTAGTGACTAACACTTTCACTTCCTCTCCTGTTGTTTGGTTAAAGATGTTGATGTGGTAATGGCTTCTGTCTGAGGCTGCCTCATTACCATCTGAAGAGACTGTGCAATTTTGTATTTCCACTAACCATATAAAAAGCATCTCCTTGTCCCTAGAGTCTAATCAGTATGAGCTTCATTGGTCTTTTTGATAGTTGTCAGGTTGGTGGTTAAAAATGGTATCTCGTTATTTTATCTTTAATTGATCATTAGCTTGACCATCTTTTCATACTTTCCATGATAATTTCTTTACCATTTGAATTTATGTGTTTCAATCAAGTAAAGAATGAAGCGGTGTCAATGGATGTCCCATCTGAATGACACTTTGGGGTCCAAGATCCTACTACAGTGGGTGGCGGTGGGGAAACAGGATGAGAAAACCACTTCCTAGCTCATCGGGGACTTAGCTGAGCTCCGCACCTGAGCAGCCAAGTCTTCGTCCAAGAGACAATTAGACCCTGGACTGTCTTGGCTCTGACTTGGCGTTTCCTGGAGGTGCCACTTTTATTAATGGTAATACTTGCTTAGCTCCATCTGGCCTTCTGAGAAGGGTTTCATGGGACTTACTTGGCTAAAATCTAGGATGCCGGGTTCCAGCTAAGATTGCCCAAAGCGCAGCTCCAGTTACTGCAAGAAAAGGACTTGGCAGCAGCGACTTGTCTAAGGTCACGTGTCTGGCTGGACAAAACCCATGCCTTGATCCCAGATCTTCCTTCTCTTTCTCCTGTGTTACGACTTGCCTAAGGTCATGTGTCTGGCTGGACAAAACCCATGCCTCGATCCCAGATCTTCCTTCTCTTTCTCCTGTGTTATGGGATTTCACCTTGGAGTTACCTACTTTCATAGTTATTTGTTATCTCAAACTCTGTGTTCTTAACCTCAATCTCCCCCATATCACGTTCATTCACTCACTCACTCATTCAACAACACTTAGCGCATACCTACCTGTGCCAGGCCATGTTCTAGCACTGGGTTTGAATCCAAGCTTCTTACTTCCTGATACCTAACCCTTTAGACCTCACTTTCTTCCTCTCTGGAGTGGGCATGAGTTTAAGAGTCCCGTGCCTGCCTCAAAGAGTTTCATGAAAATCAAATGCCGTGATGAGGGAAGGTGCCTTGAACATTTAGGATGAAAGCCAGTTTTTGTTTTTGAGAAGAATGCTCTTGGCTACTTCGTGAAAGAACCAGATGACCTCGCTACAAATCTCCCTGAGGGCAGGGTGCCTCCACTTGCCTGCTGCCGTGGAAGTGAACCCCTTTCCCATGGGGGTCCTGATGAACAGGGTTACACGCAGTGGTCTCCAAGACCCTCCAGCTACCACATTCTTCAGTCCTAGGAGATCTGGCCTCTGGTCTAAGTTGAGGCTTAGGGGCTTCCAAGTTCAAGTTCCGGTTCAGGAGACTCTTCTGCAGGACTATGGACTATGGCTTGTTTCTTCCAGGCTGTACAGTAAAACCTGAGAGTAGCCGAGTACCCGAGTTTGACTCTTAACCAAGTTATACAGCTTCTCTTCCCCTCTCTGCCATCCCCAGGCTCAGGTCTCCGTCTGGTCCCAGGAGCCCATCCACCTGAAAATCAAGAGACAAGCTTCCTGCAACTCCAGGCGATGTGTTCTGATTGAAGACTGCAGAAGAGCCGAGGTATCTGGGGTTTTGGAACAAAATTTCTTCTTCTGCCGACAACAGATCGTGTCTAATCAAAACCCTTAATTAAAAAAAAATCTCAGGTACTTAATTTGATTTGCTTATTTGCATAATATCGGAGCACAGAAGAAATCTGCTCCACAGGCCACACTTCTGCCGCAGGCCAAGTGCTGATCCCTTGTGATCGGCCCTGTTGATCGGGGCTGGCTTTGGGGGAGACAGAGGGCTCCCTCCAATCAGTGCCGTTCAGCTGCTGAGGGTGGGCTCATGGGAAGGCCCGCTCCATAAGTGAGAAGTTTCTGGAAATGTCTTGGTAGGAAAAAAGTTTTAGTTCTGCATTTCCACTGCTGGTATAAAATGCTGGATTCCCTGAAAGTGGACCCCTTTTGCTTGTGGTATGAATGGAATGCAATGTCTGGGGCTTTAGGGCATGAGCTTGATGGAGAAAGGCGGGCAGGGGTGGGGGGAGGTGAACAGGCGGCACTGGAAACAAGCTGACACCTTTCACATCCCTGCCAGCCATTGGTGGCGTTTTGGCTTCTGTTGGTCTATCTAACTGTCCTCATTGGAACGCCATATGCGTGTCTAAGGACAAATGTTCACAGCAGATTAGTCTTAAGAGCCGAAAGGAATAGAAAGTTCCACTTGAACAGTACTGACTTCAAGCATGTGAGCCAAGTCCCACAGGGACTTTCTCTGCTGCCCTGGACGTCAGGTCAGACAGCCGGGCGATGTGCTTGAGGACCAGCAGGGGGGGCCCCAGAGTCAGGAGGAGGGCCGGGCAGGCCGCCGGCTTTCAGCCCCGACCAGAGCCGGGGAACTCAGGAAAAACTTCACTGCCGCCAAGAGAGCAGCTTTAAGAATCTGCACGGCTACTTTGCATCACATATTCAGCTCTCTTCAGAAATGAGGTAAAATCAGGCTATCGGAACTTTGAGCAAATATTTATGTCCATCTTATTATTAAAATTATGTTTGATAAGCCTATTTTTTCCTCCTTAAATGGTGTTAAGTGGTTGCTTAAAAAAGCTCCATTTCACATCTTTTAATTTTGAATTATTCTCTTATCTGTAATAAAGTACCAGTCAAGCCCAGAATTAGTATTCTGGAAGAAAGGGCTTAATGAGCTAAAACATTTCTATCTGGGGTAGGAGAACATCTTATCTTGCTTAAGTGTTTTAGAAGGAATTTGCAAGGCAGAAGGCAGAATATTTGGTATGACTAAGTGGGGAAAAAAAAAATATGCTGGCCTCTTCTCTTTTCCTGTGTGTGTAATGCGCCAGTTCACACGGCAATGCCTTCCTCCACAGAGAAGTTCAGCCTGGAGCGCTTGATGCAGAACCTGGGCTTTTCATCTCAGGTACGCTGGGATATTTCATTAACAAGAGTTAAGCGAGAACATAGCTTTCCTTTTCCCGTTACATTTCTGGCATCGGGCGCGCTATCATAGATCACTGTCTGCAGCAGGCGACTTTGGAAATAGCTGACTATTAGCAACTTAATTGCCCTTGAATATACAATGCACACTTGTGCGGAGTGTTCGTGGCGAAGACTGCCAACAGACAGTGAAATTAGAAAAAATGCCCTCTTGGGTTACATCTGTACTGAAGTTTTAAAGAAGGAATAAAAGAAGATGCGGCTGTTAATGGAAGTTTTAGCAGGAGTTTAGTAACTGTCACTCCATTTCAGGCACCTACCTCGGCTCTCACTCTGTGTTAAAGGCTAGTTAATATCTAGTGTGTGGATAAACAGGTACTCTGAGTATCACTGCCCATTATCTGTTGGTCCACTGACTTTCTTGGGATTATAGATGTAAGAAAGATCTTTAGAATGTAACATTTGAGTAATGGTTTCATAAGAAAGGGTGTTCATTATACGCATTTTGTAAAGTTCTGAGAATTATGCCTGGGTTTAAAAATCAGTACGTATAGCAAGACCTCAGTTACATAACAATTGAAAGCAAGTATCCAGAATGATGCAAGTTGGGAATTTGAACAGCTGGATATGTGAGGTCCATTTATATCCTCAGCACCTCCTGTTTATAGTGGGATACCTAAATGCAAACATTTTCATTTGGGTAAACTATTAAACAAGCTAATTTAGAAAGCTGGTCGGTGTGCAGATTTTGACAAAAGTATTAAGTGAGATTACTGTTGTACCTAGGCTGTTAAATGGTAATGGTGTTGGCCAAGGAGAGTTATGGAGGCTAACAGAAAATAATATTAGAATTTTAATACATTAAAAAGGACACAGAAAATGAGTGAGAAGAAGGTTAGTAACTGGGCTTCCCTGGTGGCTCAGATGGTAAAGAATCTGCCTGCAGTACAGGAGACCTGGGTTCAACCCCTGGGTCGGGAAGATCCCTGGAGAAGGGAATGGCAACCCACTCCAGCCTTCTTGCCTGGAGAATCCCCTGGACAGAGGAGCCTGCAGCGACTGACTGACTGTATGACTGTATGACTGAGTGACTAGCCAGGGCGAGCTCCGCTTGGCTGCCATTTATTTTACATCTTGCCGGGTTTGATGTGATGATTTTTGGTTGAAGATGTTCACTTCCAGGTTCCTAATGGCTATCAGTTTGTAGTTTTGTTTTCTTGTGTTGTCTTTGTCTGGTTCAGTTCTCGAGGTAGTTGACCTTATAAAACTGTGTGGAGGATCATTCTCTTGTCTTCTGTTTTCTGGGATTCTGTAGAATTAGTTTTATTTCTTCTTTAAATGTTTGACCGAGATTACCAGTGAAACTATCTGTGTTTGGAGATTTCTTGTGAGTAAAGTTTTAAGTGACAAAAATTCAAATTATTTAAATTTATAGAGCTATTCAGCTTTTCTATTTCATCTTGGGGACGTTTTGGCAGTTGGTAGTTTTTGCGAATTGAGTCATTCCATCTAAATTGTTGAGTTTTTGTGAATAGAATTATTCTTAGTTTTCATTCATTATCCTTTCAATATTGCCAACTCTGCCTACAGTAATATCATCTCTTTCATTCATGGATTAATAATTTGAAACTTCTCCGTCTCTTTTGAGATCAAGTTTGAAATCTACCATTTCTACTGATGTTAAAAAAAGCCTTTTTGCTTCATTGATTTTTTTCCTGCTATTTTCCTCTTTACAATTTCACTTATTTCTATTCTTATTTTTAGTGTTTTTATTTATTATTTCCTTTGTCTGCTTGTTTGGATTTATTTTACTCATCACTTTTCTAATTTTTTGTTTAAAGTTAAAGCTTAAGTTAATAATCTGAGACCTTTTAAATTTTCTAATATGAGCACTTCGTGCTATAGATTTCCCTTAGATCCCCTCCTTTATGTTATGTAAAGAGGGTAAGTGGTAATGTCAAGTCATTTCCAGAAATGCAAATTACAAGCTGCTTTCCCTCAGCTAATACAATTAAAACAAAAAACTTGTCAAACTCTAGCCTACAGGTTAGGCTAGAGAGGGGTGCAAGTCAGTCAGACGGCCTGTGCCTTGCACCCACATTTCTGAGGCCTGGTGGTGAGCCCGAGGGATGAAGAGGTTGAATAGGAAGCCGCATCACGGACTAAAGAGCCAGTCCACTTTAGGGTGAGCTCTAGGCGTCAGCCTGGCTCTTGCCTTCCCTACCCGGAGCCTCTCGCGAGGTGATAGGCGCCACGCTTCAGTCAGAAAACACTCAGACCCGCTGGCGCTCCCAAGAGGCCGTCTCTGAGGAAAAAACCCGAACCCCCCGTGAGACGTTGCTGCAGCGGCCCTTGAAGGAGCACGGGCCTGGGCTGTCCTCACCGTCTGCGGGCGGCTTGCTCCTGCTCCTCTGGCCCGGCCCCAGGCTCCCTGCCAGCGCTGCGAGGCTCGCGGCCCGCGGCCCGCCTCGGGCCCAGCCCCCGGCTTCGGTCTCCCGCCTCGGGCCCAGCCCCTGGCCTCGCTCTCCCGCCTCGGGCCCAGCCCCTGGCCTCG
>SJYX01009137.1:175501-187856 GCA_006410675.1 Oreotragus oreotragus | reverse complement strand
CCCACCCCTCCCCATTCACTAGATGTGAATTTAGTGCTAGCTCGTGTGAATTAAACTGCTTTATGCCACTGAGCCTTTGCACAGGCTGTGCCTCCGCCAGGCACAGCCACTGACCTTCTGTTCCCCCTCTAGGCTTCGGCTTAGACTTGGCCCTTTCTGAAAATCCTTCCTTGACTCTCCAAGTTTGGGTTAAACCGCCTCCTTCAAGCTCTTGGGTTTCCTCATTTCTGGTCAGCTGTATTGTAATGGTGACTCCTGGGAAGACTGGCCTACCTATAGGTACAGAACTGGCCTCTTCGGTTTTCCACCAGCTCTGTGATCAAGACAGTACTTAGTTCAGTTCAGTGTAGTTGCTCAGTCGTGTCCGACTCTTTTCAACCCCGTGGATTGCAGCACGCCAGGCCTCCCTGTCCATCACCAACTCCTGGAATTTCCTCAAACTCATGTATTGAATTGGTGATGCCATCCAACCAACTCATCCTCTGTTGTCTCCTTCTCCTCCCGTCTTTCATCTTTCCCTGCATCAGGGAAATGAGTCAGTTCTTTTCAAGTGAGTCAGTTCTTCGCGTCAGGTGGCTGAAGTATTGGAGTTTAAGTTTCAGCATCAGTCCTTCCAATGAATATTCAGGACTGATTTCCTGTTGGATGGACTGGCTGGGTCTTCTTGCAGTCCCAGGGACTCTCAAGAGTCTTCTCCAACACCACAGTTCTAAAGCATCAATTCTTCAGTGCTCAGCTTTCTTNTCAGCATCAGTCCTTCCAATGAATATTCAGGACTGATTTCCTGTTGGATGGACTGGCTGGGTCTTCTTGCAGTCCCAGGGACTCTCAAGAGTCTTCTCCAACACCACAGTTCTAAAGCATCAATTCTTCAGTGCTCAGCTTTCTTTATGGTCCAATTCTCACATCCATACATGACTACTAGAAAAACCATAGCTTTGACAAGACACAGTACTAACAGTACATTTATTTCCATGACAGCCTGTGGCAGCCAAAGACAACTTCCTCCCCACCCTCCGCAGTAGAATTTGCATCTGTCGGTGTTTGAAAACAATTACCCAAGGACAACTCCCATACATATCTTTAGCCAGCACATTGCAGCTAATGAAGCTGAATATTTGGAGTTGAGGTGTGAGTATTTTCTTTTTTTATCATATTCCCCCCATTCCCAAGTTTCAAGAAACCATGCCCACACCCTAACCAACACAAGCCCGGCTATGCATGGGGAAAATGTGGACCAAGGGTAAGGTAAGTAAACTCTGTCTCTTCTAGACCAGCTGTGAAAAAGAAAAAGTGGCAAAGACATAAATCCACCAAGCATTAGAGCCATGTGGTTCTAGGTCTTGAACAGAAGAAACAGTAGAACCTTCTGGAGACATCCAGAGCAATACATCACATAAGTTGTTTAGTTGCTAAGTTGTGTCCTCTTCTGTGACCCCATGGACAATGGCCACCAGGCACCTCTGTTCATGGGATTTCCCAGGCAAGAATACTGGAGCAGGGTAATGGCAAACTCCTCCAGCTGGACTTATGCCAGCATGCCACACCTCCCAGGACTGCTACAGTTAGTGTCCCTGACCCCACGGCAGGCCACTGTTGACCCACGCCTTTAAAAAGGATCACAATCTTTAAAAGGATCTCACTCACCCAGTGAATTCTCATCCTGGTTCTGCCAAGATTTTCTAGGTGACCTTGGGCCCACTGCCTATAGGATGTTCCCATTAGGGAAGCTCTGGGGACATCAAAAAAAGAAATGCCAAAAGGCTTAATGAACCCTTGTTGTTCAGTCACTAAGTTGTGTCTTCTGACTCTTTGCAATCCCACAGACTGCAGCACGCCAGGCTTCCCTGTCTTCACTATCTCCCAGAGTTTATCCAAATTCATGTCTGCTAATGCTATCTAACCAACCCTGTGATGTGTTTTAAATGCTGGCATTGAACAGGTGCCTGTTTTGTGCACTGTGACAATTTAAGCTAGACCGTTGGCCGGACAGTTACAGGCTTTATGATAAACGTGAGTTCCTAGTGAACATACCAGTGTGGCTCAGAGGAGACTCAGGCTGCAAGGCTAACCTGTCTTCAGTCAGGAGCTCTGACTTTACCGACTTTCACACCTCATCCGGAGACCCTTGTCAAGTGAACCTCAAAGCCCACCTGCCCCGCAAAGGCCGCTCTGTTTTCTGGCCTCGGTTTCTTCTTCTAAGAATCGAGGCAGCTTGACCAGCAGCAATTTTCTTTATTTAAAGTTGCAGAATCTCTTTAAAGAGATTTTTGCACCGTGACATCTGGAATATTTGCAAGCAGGGTTTCTTTCCAGCTGGCCCTCCATAAACCCCTGAGTTGCTTCTGGGACCCGTCCAAGGAATCCCGAGTTTTCCAGGATCACAGTATAAAAACTGGTGAGCCAGAGCAGTGCTGCCCAAGGCTCTTACCCCGCTGCCTAGCTGCCTAAAAATAACTGAGATGAAAGTTTCACTGAAGAATACTTCTCATGGCAGGAGATGCATTGCTTACTAGTTTACTTTCTTCTATTTCACTTCAAAAGAGACAGTGGAAAACCGTTTCACTGATTTTCAAACCCACGGATAAGTCACTGCCTATACGTCACTGTCTGTAAGCACAGCCTAAGGAACTTCTGAGATCACTTCTAGTATTGATGATTTCTAGTATTGAGATCACTTCTAGTACTGGCATCAGTAAAGCTCTTAGACTTCCCTGGTGGCTAAGTAGTAAAGTGTCAATGCAGGAGATGTGGGTTCAATCCCTGGATTGGTAAGATCCCGAGGAGTAGGAAATGGCAACCCATTCCAGTATTCTTGCCTGGAAAATTCCATGGACAGAGGAGCCTGGTGGNGTACTGGCATCAGTAAAGCTCTTAGACTTCCCTGGTGGCTAAGTAGTAAAGTGTCAATGCAGGAGATGTGGGTTCAATCCCTGGATTGGTAAGATCCCGAGGAGTAGGAAATGGCAACCCATTCCAGTATTCTTGCCTGGAAAATTCCATGGACAGAGGAGCCTGGTGGGCTACAGTCTGTGGGGTCACAAAGAGTCAGATATGACTGAACAAATGAGCATGCAGTAAAGCTGTGATCCTATTAGAGGCTGAGAGATGTCAGGAAATCCTGTCCCCATGGTGGAGTGCCTGACCTTATCACCTGAGTTGGTGGTAACACATTTTCTGCACATCTTTGCCACTGAAATACCTACTCTCCAAGATGCAGGGCTTGGAGATGAGCAAACCAAATACTGACTTTTCTAGGGACCTGCACTTGCCACCCTGGTGCCTAGTCCTGGGGAAATCTGGGGAAGGGGTGATGACAACAGGGTGGGAGCTAGGTTGAAACCAACACAGCAAAGGATTGGAAGAAACAAAGCTCTCTCCCTCCCCCCTATAATCTGTGGATCACATCCATCCTACCCCACCCTGATAACTGATGTCCTCCATTTCTAAGAGGACTGCTGACAATCATGTTTGCTTTAGATCTGGTAAACAGGATCCTCCCCAACACCCACAGTAATGCAGAGAAATGGCCGCTGGAAGTCCTACAGTGGTGAGTAATTTGCATAGGGTTACAAAATTTGGGCTCAGTGGTAAAGAACATGCCTGCAATGCAGGCAACGCAGGAGACATGGGTTCGATTCCTGGGTCAGGAAGATCCCCTAGAGGAAGGCATAGCAACCTACTCCGGTATTCTTGCCTAGAGAATCCCGCGGACAGAAGAATCTGGCAGGCTACAGTCCACAGTGTAGCAAAGAGTTGGCCACAACTCAGCAACTGAGCATGCATGTGTGCATAGGATTCAGGCTACTGGAGTGTTCTGTCAGAGCCAGCTCAAAATTCTGGCCTCCTAAGTACCTTCCAGCCATCAGATAGTAGGAGCACACGAGACTGGCAGGTTAAAACCAGTGTGAAAAAGTTGTCACAAGAAAAGTACACATTATGAGTTGAAAAACCAGAGTATGAAATAGCAGAGCAAGCAAGCTAAAAAAAAAAAAAGTCTGAATAAGACACCACCGTATGGACAGTGGGTGTCAGCACCTCGTGATATATTCCTTCCAAGTTTTCTACAATAAGCATGTACTTCCTTTGTAATCTGGGGGCGAAAATAACTTAAAGAGCCTGTCTCTCCAGGGGCACATGATAAAGTATGGTTCAGGGAGCAGCAAGTAAGCTTAATCACTAGCTTAGTCCCTGGTGTGAATGTCAGTTTGAAGAGATAGGTCCTGAAAATGTCAAGACACATATATTCTTTGTCTTGGGCGGCCTCAGCATTTACTCCTTCTGGACGTGTGACTGTGGGTCTCCCCCTAAATTCCTGGCAGTGTGGAGTATACAGAGAGAGGGGTTCTGGGAGGGGGTGTGTGCTCTGATTTCTTTGTTTTCCCTCAAGAACCATCCTTAAAATCATTCAAGACAAAATCAGGAAACTTGAATTCTAGCCCTAGCTCTGATCTCAGGCCTGTCCCTTCTCTTCCTTGGGCCTCAATTTCCCCATTTGTAAGGTCCCTTTTGGCTCTGATATTCTAAGAGCTAAAGGAACCAGAACTTAGATTTAAGGGTTGCTAAGCCTGATGAATCTAGGGCAAGAGAGAATAAGGGAACTTTCGGCTGCTCAGCCTGAGTAAACAACTCAGAGTAGAAAGCAAGGCCCAGCCTAGCATCCTGACACAGGGCTTGGGGCCGAGAGGAGGGAGGAGTTGAGAATCAGCCCGTGGTTCTCAGCAAATCCCCCGCCCCCAGAGCATGGCCTCTGGTCAGTGTCTTGGGGTTGTCTCCAAAGGGTAGGGCAGTCTGGCCTGGAGCAGGCAAAGCCAAACAAGTGACCCATTTATTTGTGGAGCCAGAGCTCCCAGCAAGGGTGGCCAGTGCACCAAAGGCTCAATCCAGAAGAGAGGAAAAAGCATCGCAAGGCTAAACAGGGCCACCTGTTCAAACTGGGGAGGAATGAGACAGATGTTGAGACAGTCTCCTCCCTGGACTAACCCAGGGCCTGGAACAAGCCTTTGACCTGACTGTGGCCAGTCTCCTGGGTAACAGGTTCCACTGCTGACTTGCTGTGTGCCCTTGGGTGAGTTCCTTCCCCTCTCCTCAAATGAGAGGACACGCCTAGGTCCTCCTGTGGCAGGGGAAAGACCATGCATGGTCCACTTCCTAGTAAAGGAGACTTATAATCAGAAGAAGAGTACTCTTATAGCTGTCAACTGCAAAAAGAACTCCTCTAAGATTCAGAGCAGACAACAAAAGTGAAAGCAAAAGCCAGCGGCCAGAGCGGACCCTTCACCTCGAAAGCATCTGAAGTTCAGGAACTTCCCCGGCACTTAGGGAGAAAAGTCTTCTCAGTGCCTCAAACGAGAAGCCCAGAGTCAAAGGTCCTGGAGCTCCAATCTTCTCCAGCCCCAGGGCTCGGAGGGCTTTACTACCAGCCCCACAGAAGGAGGGAAGAACGTTTACCAGAACCATGACCCAGGAGGTCTCCCAAAGGGGCAGGCTGTCCAGTGTAAATGCCAACAGCAGACGGCCTGCTGGCTCTGCTTCCAGCGTTGCCATTCCTCGCACAGACACAGGAACTCCTGGGCCCCATGACGTCTGGAGATGGAGAGCTGGAAAGCCACAACTGGACCAGCTTAGACCTTGCCAAGATCCCACCACCTCACTCTGGCAGGAGACAGGCTGGTAGTCTGAGCCTCACCCTACATACACAAATCTCACCCTTGAGCAGTGGTCACATGTTAATCTCTGCCTCCTGTATGGGGCTCCAGGTCAGCCTCCTTTATCATTCCCTCTGCCCCCACCAACCTGCAGGCCAGCCTCCTTCCTCTCTCCTATTAACCTTCTCCAAACTCCCACCTAACTTCTGCACAGTGAGGTTTATCTTCCGAACTCATCAACAGGACTGAATCACTCTTCTGCTTAAAGAACTTGAACGGAATTTGTCCGGTGATGTATGCTGAGCACCCAGGACCTGCTTGACCCCCACAGGCATGCAGTCGACCTCTGCGGTTCCAAGATGTCTACTGAATAAAGTCCCACCTGTGATGACCGGGCCCTGCCTCTCCAGTCCAGTTCATCCCAGATCCCCCACTCCCTTTACTTCCCCCATCTTCCCATAAACCTGCCATGACCTGAACGCCTCCTAGTATATCCCGTGCACCGTCATACCTCCATGCCTTTGCCTGTGCTATTCCATCTCCCCAGACACCCTTCCTAACCCGTCCCTCCAGGAGACTCTACTTCACTATTTAATATCCCAACATTCTTTTCTTAGCAGGATCTCCTGGCATGCCTCACCCTGAGTTTCTTTCTTTCCTCTCTTCCTCCCTAACCCGGCACCACAGCTTCCTCCAGAGGACTTGCCATGTGCTAGGCATGAATGTCCCACACCCTAGGTTA
Source organism: Oreotragus oreotragus (assembly GCA_006410675.1). Taxonomy (NCBI): domain Eukaryota; kingdom Metazoa; phylum Chordata; class Mammalia; order Artiodactyla; family Bovidae; genus Oreotragus; species Oreotragus oreotragus. Next base: position 181,466 of record SJYX01009137.1, on the reverse strand, counting down.
TCATTCCCATTATACAGGTGTAGAAACAGGCTCACTGAGGCTGTGACAGCCCACTGTGGGTCACACAGCCGGGAAATGGTGGGGTCTGACTATATTGCCACCTCTTTAATACACTTGCCATTTACTATTCACTAGACTGGGAGCTCCCTGAGGCCCCTTGGCCTTGTACCCTCGGGGCAGGCCTGGGCCTTTGTCATGCTCAGGAGGCCCTAATCACTGAAACACTGTCAGTTCAGGACACCTAGAGGAACAGATCACAATCAGCCCCCTCCCCTCCTTCTGTCTTCCGTGTTTTCTCCCGGTCTGGGCGGTACTTCTGGCAAATTGGGGAGGGACACATTTGGAGGGAAAGGGGCTCCCTGCCAAATGCATTTGGCCCCATCAACCTAGGTCAAGATCCCCGTGTGACGTCTGCAAAGTGAGAAGGCCTTTCACAGGTCCCAGAGCCAACTAGGAAACCCATCCTCAAGTGATCCCCTCAAAACGAAAGTCAGAAGCCAGCAATCGCAGACGCCAATCCCTCTCTTGCGGCTCAACAGGCTGGCTCTGGTCCCGCCCACCGCGCTCGGGCCACGCCTCGTTTCCGCGCTTCTGGACCGTCGGCAAAGACAGGACGGACCCGACCCGGGACCACACAGGCTTCTCTGGGCGCAGCACAGGTGCCCGGGGCCGCTACCTACCTGGAAAGCCCCGGGCGGGACCGGGGAAACCGCAGGGACGTGCAGCATTCCTGCACCCTCATCCTTCGGCTAGGAAAGCTTTCTTTCTGAAAGTGACTATCCTTGTTAATCAGACCCGGCGTTCGGGTCTTCATTTGTAGATGAAGAAACCTGGTTACACAGGTTTCTTCACACCCCATTCGTCACCCTTTGCTTCTAATACCTAAAACACACACACTCACGAACCTAAATCCCTTAAAAGTCTCCATTTCCAAAAAGGATTAAGGGATGGGGGAAAGGGCCTCGTTCGGGCAGCGCCGGGGTAGTTTCCTGGGACCTAGTGAGAAGTTCTGCCTTAAGCACCGGGGGAAGATGCCTCTTTGGCTACGGGTTCGGAACTGACAGGCGGATGGCACCTGTTCCCACCCTCCACCCCCAACAGGGAGCCCGGAGGCCGGCTGTCTCCTCTCAGCCGAAGCCAGCTGGCCCCAGCGCGAAGCCCGGGAGCCGGGTGGTCCAGAGAATGCGAGTACGGAGTTCCTCCGCCGCAGACCCCGGGCAGGAAGCTCTCAGACGATCCTACAGACAGATCTGGACAGCCGTCGACTCCCTCCGGGGCCCCGTGGGGAACACTCCCTCCGCCGAGCGCGGCGGGGCGGAAGGCGCAGACTCACCGGGGCGGCGGCGCTTCCAGCTTGGTCTCCGTCGGGCGGCCGGGGGCTGGGGGCTCCACGACCCCGGCCCCCTCCCCTAGGCTGCCTCCTTACGGTGCCGCGATCCTGGGGCTGGGGGATCAGGGGAGGCTCGGTCGAAGGAGCGCGCCGCCAGCTCTCGGACTGGGATGTGGACGCAGGAAGCGCGGCCCCGGAGCGCCGGCGTGCGGGAGGGAGGGACCGAGAGAGGCGGAGGGCGGTGCCGGCCCCGAGTGGCCTCCGGCCCCGGGAGGCACCGCCCACCAGTCGACCCGCCCCCTCGGGCCTCCGGGCCACCGGGAGCCCCAGGGCACCGAGAAACCAGCTGCGAAGAGAGGACACCCACTCCCCAGATCGGCTGGGGGTGTGCGGGCCGGGGGCGTTGGACCGCAAGAAGTTGGCTAACCCGGAATGGCGGGAAGAGAGCAGCCTGTCCCTGCCCCCCCGGGGCAGCGTTCGTGTGGCGCCGGGTGGGAAGGGCGTGTCGGCCCGGAGTCCGGGTTTTAAGTGTTAAGGAGACCAGAGAGTCCCTACCAGACCCGGCGCCAAGTGCAGAGGTTCAGCTCCGCCGGCCCGCCCGCCGCGCCTTTCCAGGTGGGGCGCTCACCTGGCCAGCTGGTGCGCCGGCCTCCCCGCCTCCCCTCCTCCTCCGCCCCCTCCTGGGGAGGCTGCCCTTCCCTCTGCACCCTCAGGCAGGGTCTGGGCGCTGGGCCCCGCCCGCACCTCCCAGAGCTGGTCCCTGCAAGGTGACTGATGGGCGGAGGTAGGAAAGGAGGAAGCGAGTTTTTGAAAAGCGAGTCATCTCAGTCATCGACCTGCCCCCACCCCCCACCCCGGTCGCCTGAGCGCCCTCCGGGTCGCATACTTGAGCCTTGGTCGGGGTGGACCCCACCCCAGGAGCCTGCGCCCGTGCCCGGGTTGGGGGCGCCCTGGCTCGTGCCTTCCCAGCTGGCGTCTTGTGTCCAGCTTTGCCGAAAACTTGCGCATGGAAGCTCCGGTTGGTGTCCTGCCGACCAGGTGGCAGGCGGGTGGACCGCCTCTGCTTAGATCTTCAGAGCTGCTGCCCGAGGCCTGGTTCTGGGCAGGCTGAACCACAGCTCGGAGGGCACCTCTGCCTCCTACCTGGAGGTTTGCCCTAGACCTACGCTTCTGGGACCTAGCCCGATTCTAAACGCAGGTAGCCGTCCTCCTCCTCCTTCAATCTTAGACTGTTTTGCTTTCCAAGAGAGGTCAGGTCAGGGTCCCTTTCTCCGAGTGGCCAGCCCTTTGAAGTTCAAATACTGAAAAAAAAAAACTGATAGGCCAGGTGTCAGAGAATCTAGCTGAGGACAGAAGGCGCCTCCTACTGGGAATCTGCCCTGCCCAGGATGGAAAGCCGATACCCTGGTGGAAATTGCAATCAGGTTCACTTTCAAACGGCCAGCTTACCTACAGAGTGGTTTCACATGGGTATTTTTTCCCCATTGCTGCTTCTTCGCATGCATATGTGTGTGTTAGTCCTTTAGTCCTGCCGACTCTTTGCGACCCCAGGGACTGTAGCCTGCCAGGCTCCTCTGTCCATGGACTTTTCCAGGCAAGAATGCTGGAGTGGGTTGCAGTTCCCTTCTCCAGGTCTTAACATGCACGATAATAGTTCGATAGGACCTTAACATCTACAAAGAGGTCAGTTTCGGGCTGTCTTGTGATTTTGAGGAGGGAAGAGCATTTAAGGAAACAGTAATGAGTCTCCCTAAGTATATCAATAAGTGGTATTCTTCATTTACTTACTGTGGACCAAGAACCCAGTTACCACCCGCTTCCCTTGCACCATCTTATTTAATGCTTAACCCTGCAGATGGTTATTGGTTATGCTCACTTTATAGAACAGAAAGCTGAAGCTTAAGGGGATGAGGTCATTTGCCCAAAGTCACACTTTAGGCAAATGAGGAGTATCGGGAGCTTGACCACATTTGTCCCCTCCAGAGCCTCTTCTCTCCCTACTATAGAAAAATCCTCCATCATGCTCTGGGCCCTAAGACAAGTTCCCTTGCGTCTCCAGTCTGTCGCTCAGGAAGAAGACACCATTGTCACACTCTGCATAGTGATGTAATTCTTTACAAGTCAGTCTCCCCTTCTGAGGACAGGGAGTGCTGTGCTCCCAACAGTCTTTGCTTGACTCCCTGGAGGTGCTTAATAAATATTTACTGGATGAATGAAAGTTCCAAATAATATTATTTTAGCAAATGGGGAGAACATATGTGGAGAAGGGACCTGTACAACAGGCTCCCATTTGAAAGCTGTGTGTATCCATTACAAAGTTTAGACAGTGAATTTGGGAACCTTCCAAGCTCCAAAGAAGTGATGGGAAACAGTCACATAGTCCTTAGATAAGACCAGGGGTCTGGTTTTCATTTCACTCTGCAAGACTAACTTTGGAGAGGCCTGGGCTGGGGTGATCATTTCAGACAGCTGCTTTAGCTCCTACCCAGAGGCAAAGGGCCTCAGTACTTTTCCATGCCAGGATCCGACTCTGGGTCTGCCCTGCTCTGCTGCACACCCAACTGGGCAGGTCTCGTTTATCTGAGAATATCATCTTCAGAGTGTTCCTTTTAGTTGGGCTCAGCCTGGCTAATCTGGGGAGAGGCTGGAGAAACTCTCAAAGCTGAACCACAGGCAAAAGCCAGAAGCTGGCAAAGGAAGCGTATTTCTCCTTGCCACCCTCCCCTCCAAGCCTTTTCCCTCTAGGTGGTGAGTGTCTCTGAATCTTCCCAGGTTCTCTGTATCCCACTGAAGAGCCTGACAATGGAACCAGCACCTTATCCCCCTTGTCAGCTGACAAGGGCCTGAGAAATGCCTTTGGGGAAAGAGCCAGAAAAATAAATCTCAAAAGGTGGAGTTTCTGTTACTGTTACCATAATAGGCAGAGGGGACGATGACAGTTATACCATCTACTGAACCCTATGTTTCAAGTGCTCTACAAGCACTGTGTTACTCAATCGCTACAACAGCCTTAGAAGGAGAATTCTATTACTCCTGTTTTTCAGGTGAGGCTAAGACTCAGAGAAGTTATGTACCTGGATCCATTAGCAAGTAGTTGAGCCAAGAATTGAACCAAGGTATGTATTTGCTCTTAACCGCTATGCTAGGAACCCTGTGTGGTAGGCAGAGTAATGACTGCCCAAAGATATTATAGCCTGATCTCCAGAACTGTGAATATGTTACCTTACATGGCAAAAGAAACCTCACATATGTAATTGAGTTAAGGATCCTGAGATGGGGAGACTGTCCTGAATTATCCTGGTGGACCTCAGGAGATCACAAGGGTTATTTATTTATTTATGGCTGCACTGGGTAATCATTGTTGCTCTTGGGCTTTCTCTAGTTGCAGTGAGCGGGGGCTACTCTCTAGCTGTGATGCGCAGGCTTCTCCTTGCAGTGGTTTCTCTTGTTATAGAGCAAGGGCGCTAGAGCACGTGGGCTTTAGTAGTTGTGGCACACTGGTTTAGTTGACCTGCAGCATGTGGAACCTTCTCCAGTTGGGGACTGAACCATGTCCGCTATGTTGGTAGGTGGATTCTTAAGCACTGGACCACCAGGAAGTCCACAAGGGTTCTTATAAGGGAGGCAAGAGGGTCAGAGAGATGTGACGCTGAAAGCATAGGTCAGAGTAATGCAGTGCTCCCTCTTGCTGGAGGGGACCATGAGCTAAGGCATGTGGGAAGTCTCTAGAAGCTGAGAAGGGTCAGGAATGGATTCTCTCCTAGACTTCCAAGCAGAAGCACAGCTCTGCTGACACCTAAATTTTAGCCTAGTGAGACCAGTTTTGGACTTCTGACCTCTAGAATTGTCAGATAATAACCTCATGTTCAGAGATTAAATTGCCAACATCTGTTGGATCATAGAAAAAGCAAGAAATTTCCAGAAAAACATCTGCTTCATTGACTATGCTAAAGCCTTTGACTGTGTGGATCACAACAAACTATGGAAAATTCTTAAAAAGAGATGGGAATACCAGACTACCTTACCTGCCTCCTGAGAAATCTGCATGCAGGTCAAGAAGCAACAGTGAGAAATGCACATGGAACAATGGACTGGTTCCAGATTGGGAAAGGAATACATCAGGGCTGTATATTGTCACCCTGCTTATTTATATATTAAGAGATGGGAATACCAGACTACCTTACCTGCCTCCTGAGAAATCTGCATGCAGGTCAAGAAGCAACAGTGAGAAATGCACATGGAACAATGGACTGGTTCCAGATTGGGAAAGGAATACATCAGGGCTGTATATTGTCACCCTGCTTATTTATATATGCAGAGTACATCATGCAAAATGCTGGGCTGGATGAAGCACAAGCTAGAATCATAACCTCAGATATGCAGATGACACCCACCCTTATGGCAGAAAGCAAAGAGACACTGAAGAGCCTTTGATGAAAGTGAAAGAGGAGAGTGAAAAAGCTGGCTTGAAACTCAACATTCAAAAAACAAAGATCATGGCATCTGGTCCCATCACTTCATGGCAAATAGATGAGGAAACAATGGAAACAGTGACAGACTTTATTTTCTTGGGCTCCAAAATCACTGCAGTTGGTGACTGCAGCCATGAAATTAAAAGACGCTTGCTCCTTGGAA
>SJYX01009137.1:129043-171546 GCA_006410675.1 Oreotragus oreotragus | reverse complement strand
TTCACTTCCATGCATTGGAGAAGGAAATGGCAACCCACTCCAGTGTTTTTGCCTGGAGATTCCCAGGGACGGGGGAGCCTGGTGGGCTGCCGTGTATGGGGTCACACAGAGTCGGACACGACTGAAGCAACTTAGCAGCAGCAGCAGCAGCAGCAAGGCATCTCAAATGAATGCTATGGGTGAGGGAGCTTTTTATAAACAACATATCAGTCTAGAACCAACTCATTCCCATGTTTGGAATAATCCATTGAAAGGTCATAAGAAAACCAGAAGTGAAGGCCCATCAGAACAGAGATCTGCAAACTATTTTCTGATCTTGAACATAGGCTTGTGCTTACAAACCACTGCTGTACTGAATTTGTTCTACCCTATTTTAAAAGTAATGGGTTCTTTTTCTTTCTTTCATTCTCCTAATATTCATACCACTTTTTTTGTTTCGAAATACATTTGTTTCCAGTATATTTCTTATAGTCTTTTAATTTCTCACCACACAAAGTAAAATTTTCTAGAAGAGAAGTAACAGTAGAATACGAAGAAGTTTATCAAAATCACTTTGATTTGCTAGATATCCATGAGATATTTCGTAATAAACATTCTAAACTTTCCTTTTCTAAAAATTAAACTGTTGATATATTCTTACTTCTATGGAATATTCTGGAACTTAAAGCATCATCATAATGAGACACTTTACTCTTAACAATGGTTTTATTTTATCAAGTATTTCAGTTACCCAAAGATCAGATTTCTAGCAAAATTAAATAGCTAGAGTTCAAAGGATCCAAAAGTAAACTACAAAAAGAAATGATGTCCCAAATTCAAAGAAAACTCCATAAATAAGCAACCAAAAAACCAGTAAATACACTAATGAACAATCAAAAAAAATTGTAAATTTAAAATCTCTTGATCTTCACACTAACTATAAACTTAAATGAATATCATTAAAAGTTTTATGGCTGAAATACTTGAAAAAGAAAAACATAAAAATAGGAAAGAAAGAAGAAAAGGAGGGAAGAAAGAAAAAGAGATTCAAGGAATACACATCTTTTTCTAAAAGATGAGGGTGAAGACACTTTAAATCACAACCTATGATATCCTTTTTATGTCACACCAGTGGAGAATTATTTTGCAGTCACCTACTTTAAAAATGCTATTTTCTTTTTTATATATAATGTCTTTGACCATCTCTATTAAGGACAGAAGCTATCACCTGTCTGACTGGCCTAGCATGTGAGAGATTTCGGTGAGTCAATTTGTTCCTCTCAACAATCTTTTTTTCTGAACTCTTTAAACAATGTACTTTGAATTAATTACAAGTCACACACACCACATGACAGTATCCTGAAGCTATACCACAGGAAGACATCCAGAACTACTAGAAACCTAGATTCGTACCTTATGTTATGCTGATGTCTGTTACATCCTGTGTTTGTTTATTTTTAATATCAGGAAAAAGATATAAAGACATAAAGAAATTTCAAAGCCAGGTCAAATAAATCTGATGCATTTCCAAAGTCAACTAAAAAAGTTAAAATTAAAGAGAGACAGGAAATTTCATTTTAGGTAAAGATAAAACTGCAATCATTTTATGGCAGCTATTCTATTACTGCCACAAGCACCATCTACTATCAGTCTTGGTGAAGCTTCACACACATACAAAATAATATTTTTATCGTGAAAATATTTTATCAGGCTGGTACATAACCATATGTCTATCTCATTAATTTCAAATGAAAAGAAAGGAAAAATAAATTTAAGGATATTAAAATGCAGAATAGTTTCAGGAGCAAAGTATCATGAATATTTCATTCTGAACATTTGTCCAGTTCTTTCTTCATCATATTTGACACTATCATCATAATCAGCATCAATCGAGCTAACACACATTAAGTTGTTTTTTCTAATGTGGGAGATACTATGCTACAGCTTTACCAAGACTATTATTTAATTCTCAGATAAACTCTTACAGAAGGTACTACTTTTATCCACACTTAAGAGATAAGAAAACTGATGCTTAAGGAAGCTCACTTACTGAAGTTCAGACAGTTAGTAAATACTGATCTTAAAATAGAGAAAATTATCTCTAGACCTAGATCTAGAGTTGAACACAACTGAGCGAGTAATAACACAGCTCAGACCTAGAATTATTAAGCCTGCAATATGCTGCTTCTCCAGGAAATGGTGAGGTTATCAAAAACTCTAAACTTTATTTTGTATCGGGTTATACCAAATTAACAATGTTGTGGTAGTTTCAGGTGAGCAGCTAAGGAACTCAGGCATACATATACATGTATCCGAAAGTGAAAGTGAAGTCGCTCAGTCGTGTCTGACTCTTTGCGACCCGTGGACTGTAGCCCACCAAGCTCCTCCGTCCATGGGATTCTCCGGGCAACAATACTGGAGTGGGTTGCCATTTCCTTCTCCAGGGGATCTTTCCGACCCAGGGATCGAACCCAGGTCTCCCACATTGCAGGCAGATGCTTTAACCTCTGCGCCACCAGGGCCCTCCCATCCAGGCTGGACATAATATTGAGCAGAGTTCCATGTGCTATACAATAGGTCCTTACTGATTATCCATTTTAAATATAGTAGTGTGTACAGGACCTTCCCAAAGTCCCTAACTATACCTTCCTTCCATCTACCATAAGTTCATTTTTTAAGTCTCTGAGCCTCTTTTTGTTTCACAAGTAAGTTTACTTGTATTTCCTTTTAGATTCCACATATAAGGGATGTCATAGAATATTTCTCCTTCTCTGTCTGACTTATTTCACTCAGTATGAATTCTATCCATGTTGCCTGAGTAATATTTCATTGTATATATGTATCACATTTTCTTAATCCATTGCTCTGTTGATGGGCATTTAAGTTATCTGAAAGTCTTTACTCCAAATTGTTTTCTACTTGATAATATTTCAAAAGATGCTCTACTATACAATAGGAGTGTAGGATTTTTCTGCATTGCAAATTTATAGTTAGTTTTTAGTTACAAATTTATTGATCACCAAGAAAGAACTGATCAGAGAAGGAAGGTCCAACTTCCGATACTGATGCAAAGCTTCATTTTCTCTATAGCAGCTGAGAACCAGACACAATACAGGTCCATCTGAGTTTCATATCTTTACTGCCGTCTGTTAGAATTTTGTTCTGTTAGAATATTTTTCTCAAGAACCCTCCAGCAAGTGGCTTATGATATGAGCCAATTAAAATTTTGAACAGTTAGATACTTTGGACTGCGTGTTTTTTTTAAATTTATTTTTAGTTGAAGGATAATTGCTTTACAGAATTTTGTTGTTTTCTGTCAAAGTTCAACATGAATCAGCCATAGGTATACATATAAACTCTCCCTTTTGAACCTCCCTCCCATCTTCCTCCCCATCCCATCCCTCTAGGTTGATACAGAGACCCTGTTTGAGTTTCCTGAGACATACAGCATTTTTTTTTTTTAACATTTTAAAATAATCAGAGTAAAGAAATTAGCCTGTAGTTGTGAGAAAGGAATCGGGGTAGGCAAGCTTTCCCTAAATGGCCTTCATGGGATCCTCCATTTCAGGACAGCTTTGTTTCTCCTCTGTGTGCTAAAGTTAATTTTAAATTGAAAATATGGATCAAAAAAGATGTTTCAAAAACTTATTCACTTGTAAAATGACAGTGTAAGATCCTCTAAGGAATGTACAACTGTGTAAATGATTTACCTAATATATACTTATCTAAAAAAAAATAAACGGTTTTGGGACAACAAAGACTTATGAGAGAACTAGACAACCTATATGGATACAAGTAGTAAAGGTAAAACATTTTTGATTTAGTAAGGATTTCATTGTTTTTTACTAACAGCCATATAGTGCATACTTCATAAAAATTATTTTATATAGCTTTTCTTAAAACCTGGAGAGAACATGTCATTATTTTTTCCAGTTTCTTTGTCACTTATATAAAGGTATCATGATTCTACCTCCAGAATTTATGCTTCCAATAGTAACAGAAAATCATAAGCTGTTCATGATTATTTTTGCTGTTTATATGTAATACTTACTAACATTTAAAAGACTAATATCTGTTGCATGTATTTTTAAATAAAAAATTATAACCAGAAGTATAAGAGACCTTATATTTTGACATTTCAGGAATATCTTCAAAGGAAAGTTATTTGCTTTGAATAAAAAAGATATATTTTCATAGTTCCCCTGCTGTAAATTTTTATAAATAAGAAAACTGTTAGAAAAGTTCACAAGGTAACTTTAAATCTAGTCATACTTAAATAAAAAGTACAAACTTGATCCTAAAATTAAAACTACATTTTAGTTACAAAAATACCTGAACAACATTCTCATCTATGTTTTATGCTTAATTTTATCTTATTTTGTTGAGAACATTGAAATATCAATATAAAAGGTACTTACCAAAAATAGAATACCCATACAAAATATTTTAGACAAAGGAAAAGTCTACAATGTTGACAACTGATTTTCATACGTAGTATCTTTATGAAAGGATAAGTTTCCTTTTAATGATATAAAGATTATAGCAGATTTGTTTATTGCTTTGTTCTTCAAAAGTAGTAAGCATGGCTTCTGAGAATGGCAGAAGTCACGACCATTAGTAAAAAACTTTTATAAGCATCTCACTTTGGGTTGCTGCAAAAATTACTGTGGACTAGGTGCCTTAAGCAACAGAAGTTAAGTCTGGAAGGCTGGAAGTCACAATAAACATTCAATCTCATGATATGTTTATACTCTTTAAAATTACTGAGGACTCCAAAAATTTCTGGGTATGTGGGTTATATCTGTTAAGATTTATTCTATTAGCAATTAAACTAAGAGTCTTTAAATTATAACCTACTGATTATTTTAGTAAAAATAATCCTCATATTAGATGATTAAATAACATAGTTTCATGAAAATAAACAGATTTTTTTTAGAAAACAATGAGAAGAGTGGCAAAGATACATAGTGTGAAAATAAAGGAATATTTTAGTGTGTTTATAGAGAACTGTGGATAAATTTTTGTGATACCACATCATAACTCAACAAATAGAAATTTCTAAAATTTCTTAAAGGTTACTGCAATGAAAAATCTGAAACCCTATCAATGAACATTTCCTTCTGTCTTACACTGAAATGGATTATTGATAAATTTTACATGTAAAGTATATTTTTTTAACTCATGAATAATGTGTAACTTGCACTCTCAAAGGGTTCTGTAGAGTCCCAGATGAGCCTCAACCACACTTTAAGAATCAATGATTCTGAGTGTTTAAATACAGGCAATTTCTGAAATACTTTCACATTATACACATGCCAAATAAATATCACACTTCAAGTTTGCATATCACACATGACTCACTTCTAACACTTTGTCTACAATAGATTCTTGGAATTCCTACCAGAGTTAGGACATGGTCTTAGATTTCCAACCTCAGGGTGAAACAACTATTTGTTGTTAAATCAGCTCACTGTTAGAATAATATTAAACTATTTACAAATGCTAATAGCACATCAAAATGACTGCCAGACAAGTTACAGAATAATTTCTATAATGGTGCTTTTAAAGTCGATACCATGATTTTGATACAAAGAAAAATCCTTATAGTCAAAAGAGCTGAACAATTTTGAGTAATGAAAGGCCTGCCGGCTATAATAAAAATAAGGGTTTCCTTTCAATCTCTCTATAATACCAATTGTTTTTACTACTATATGAGGAATCACAGCCCCTCTTCAAAATCAGGACCTATTTCTTTAGGTGATAGTAAAATATCATCCTAATATGAGCAAAATAGTTAATAAAGGAGGAAACTGAAAGTCGCTCAGTCATGTCCGACTCTTTGCAACCCTGTGCACTGTACAGTCCGTGGAATTCTCCAGGCATAATACCGAAGACGGTAGCCGTTGCCTTCACCATGGCTCCCCAACCAGGGACTGAACCCAGATCTCGTGCTTTGTAGGTGGATTCTTTACCAGCTAAGCCACCAGGGAAGCCCCAAAATACTGGAGTAGGTAGCCTATCCCTTCTCCAGCGGATCTTCCTGACCCAGGAACTGAACCAGGGTCTCCTGCATTGCAGGCAGATTCTTTACCAGCTGAGCTATCAGGGAAGCCCCAATAAAGGAGTGGTGGGTGGAAAAAAGAGAGTCACTGCTGGCCCCAGAATGGAAAGAGGCAGTCCAAAGATGAAGTTCAAATTGAAGAACAACAACTTATAAGAGTCATTATCAGAAGCTAATCTTTCATGGTCAGTTGAGATCTGGGTGGCCAGAAAAAGCTATTCTAGGCTACAGATATATTAACTATAGTGATAGGGACCTATGGCTAAAGTTGCATGACTTTCTGTACTGAAAAATGAAGATTTTTATTCCATGAATCAAGTGAATTTTTCCATTGGGTCCAATCTAACAGAAGAGAATATTTATCAAAACTACTTTCTCCCCTGTGACAACTTCCCTGCCATCCTCAAGACAAACACCTGCTTACTGATTTCTGGAAAGTGAAACTGTTAGTTGCTCGGTTGTGTTGGACTCTTTGTGATCTCATGGACTATAGCCTGCCAGGCTCCTTTGACTATGGAAGTCTGCAGGCAAGAATACTGGAGCAGGCTGCCATTCCCTTCTCCAGGGGATCTTCTGACCCAGGGATAGAACCCAGGTCTCTTGCATTGCCAGCAGATTCTTTAGTATCTGAGACACTAGAGAAGCCCTTCTATTTTCTGGAGAACACTTTACGATTTCTTTTAAGCCATTATCATTTAGTATATAAGCTATTATCATTTACTATATAAGCCATTATCATTTAGTATACAGCTAAGCTCTTGAGGGCAGATATCATGCCTTACCCTTTGTATTAAATGTCAAGTTTCTAATTGCCACAGACTAGATACTAAACAAGTGTAATGATTATTTACTCATTAAATAAATATCCCATTAATATTTAAAACATTTTCAGGATTTTTTCTTCTTCCTAGCTTCATTTTTGCATTATGCTTCTAGTGCTTTATCTAAAATGATAAATTGTCCCTCAGCTTATTCCGAAAATAGGATTTTACTTTCAATGCGCTGGATCTCTAAACATTAAAAACTCCAAAACCCACTGTACAACTTTTTCCATTCTCTTCAATCTGTCAGCCTTACAACGTTTCCTCAAAGTATCCACTACTGAAAATATCTACGGTACATACGAAAAGTTTACTTAGCCAGGCAACGTGATCAACGTGCAGTACTTGTCATTTTTCTTCTCTCCTTTATGTCTAGATGTAGAAATAGGGGAACATAGTGAGCATCGTGCTATACTTGTACTTCAGCTGAAGGACCGTGTGGGTAAATCATACCTCTGAATGGTACTGATAGGGTTGTTGTATGGGTTAGACAATATACATGGAAAGCATCCCATGCACCGTAGGTATTTAACACATTACTGAGCCTTAAAAAAATTTAAAAAAAAACCTTTACTGCCATCAGGCTTGTCCAAAACACCATCATTTCTACTTAAACAACTGCAACTGCTCCTATTCGATTTTTCTGATTCCATGTCTGTCCCCCATTCCCAACACACGCAGTGATCCTTCTTAAAATATAAAACTGATGTTACTCTCTTGCTCAAAATCATCCAATGGCTTCCCTTTCTTGCACCTATTATGAAAGATCGGAAGCAATGTGCATTGCACTCCCACTACCAACCTCATCTCCCATGGAGATATTCCTAACACTACTTTGTGGGCCGCCTTCTGGTTCCGTAAACAGACTAGGCACACGCTGGCCTTAGAGACTGATTACATCTAAAGATCCAGTGCCTGGAATTCTCTTCCTTTCACTTCCCTCACTTTATTTCAGTGGTCTACTCAAATATTCCTTTATTATCACCCCTTCCTAGCAACTTCCTTCAACTCCACTCCTGTCACTCTGTTTCATCAGTCCTACCTGCTGAAGATCAAGAACAGTTTCTGCTACTTTGAGGCCCCTCAAAAGTATCTACTAAATGAATGAATATATAATTAGTAATAATTCTTAAAAATTTCAGATACATGCAGAATTGTAAAATTATGGAAAAACATTTCTCATGAACTTAATTTTTAATTTAGCTATTATTACTAGTTATTATTATTACTATTATTAGCTAGTTTTTTTTGTATTTTTTAACTTGGAGGATAATTGCTTTATAATGTCGTGTTGGTTTCTGTCATACAAAAATGTGAATCTGTCGTAAGTATATTCATGTCCCCGCCCTCTTGAACTTTCCTCCCATCCCTCCTCATCCCATCCCACCCCTTTAGGTTGTATGACCTTTAATTTAAAAATAAGAATAGCTAGTAGTCATTGAAAGCTTATTTACCATACATCAGGCATTAACTAATTTGTTCCTCACACAAAACTGATACTGTAGGAATAATCATTGTCCGAGATGAAAAAACTGAGGTTCAACAAGCTCAAGGTTACAGCAAAGGAAGGTATCTGATTTTTAACTCAGATATTCTGGGTCCAGAGTCTATCTGATTCAACACACTAATTTCCAAGAAGAACTTCACAACAGAAATATTTTAAGTCTTACAACATTCATTTTCTTGTAGGGTTCATAGAATCATTTTGATCTACTGTTACTATGTGTCAAATGATTTGTTGCAATTCAAGTAGCATTTTTTCCTGTCATGTTGGGAAGGGTAGGCAATAAGACAGGACCTATTTCTCAGCCAGCCCACACTTGATAGTTCATAGAGGTCTGAGGAGATGTAGCTCTCTGTCTCAACAGAAACTGTATGAACTGCTCCTGTTCACCAATCATGCAGCGGCTCTTTACTCATCCCCAGGCCACATTTCTCTCCACATGGCATCTGGGTCTTCCTCTCAGCAAAGCTACAATGTGCAATGACAGATGAAATTCTGCTCGTATTTGGATGTGAAATTCAAAACTAAGTTGGAATGTCTCACTGTTGGAAAACAAACTTAGATCACTAATGAGACACAAAATTCATGCTTGATAAGACTGTCCAATGTAAAAATATATTCACTTTCAAATTCATGATGAAAAGTTAATACATAGAGCTATGCAAAAATCATTCTCTCTTAACTTCTGCTGTATTCTAATTTATATATTAATTTTTGTCTAAGTGACCCTGCTACCTTGCTGAGAGAATTGTTCAAATGTAGAAAAATAAATTGACAGAAATTAATGCAGGAAGCAGTAAGACTTATTGACAGAAATTAATGCAGGAAGCAGTAAGACTTTATGACCAGAAGTAGTTATGTTATATAACATAGAACCTATTCTACAGGCTCTGCCAATTATGGAATTAAATCACTATGGATACAGCTAGGAAAGAGGAGAATAGAATGCTAATATAAGAATTAAGAACTAGGCATTTGTTCTTTACAAAAGGTAGCTGACTGGCTTACCTACTCTGTACTTCAATAAGCTCACTATAAAATTTATGTAATCACTTAGATTTTCTGCCTGACTCAAAGTTCAATGAAGAATGGTACTGATTTCGAGATTCATGAACTGCCTACCAGATTTAGATTCATCAGTCTCTAGAAACTGCCCACAGTATTTTGTGTAGGCATTTATATGTCAATTTTTCTGTAAAAACTTCTACATCTTACACCAGTTTTTCAAAGGAATCCATGACTTAACAGAGTTTAAGAAAAAATAGCCTATTCAATATAATCATGAAAAATAGGTGCTCTTTGGTATTTGTGTATTTTATATGCATACACCACATGCATACACAAATATATGGAAGAGAAGTTTGATAAGACTTGCAACCAAGATTTCTGTTTGGGTTTAAGTCAACCTACATAAAGGAATGTCAACTCATCCTCTACCAGAGCACAGTTTTTAAATTGCTAACTTATCACTGTGTTGAATAGACAGGGGTAGTCCTTCTGATCCTATTTTCTATCAACATAAGTGTATTTCTAAAATGGCTGACAATGACCCATTTAATTGAGCACCCATGCATATTTATCATGGCTCTCCATGCAAATACAGACTTGAAACAGGTCTCAGGTTTGTAGAGAAATTAAGTGCTATAAAGATAATAGTCTATTCATCATTCAAAATGAAACCAATTCCCAAATGCAAAACACATGTTAAAAGATCCATCATAATTCTACTTTAGTGTTGTTTTAATACAAAATATATAATTATATTTAAAAAGTCATGTCCTAGGCAGTTGTTTAGTTAGTTTACTAGGTGTCAGTCCTTCTTGGACATCTTTTGAAAAGTACAGGTGAATAAGAGTCCATTTAGGGCCAACTGTCTTTCTTACACCAAAGACTCAATGATTCTCATTGATTTAAGAAATATGAACAGCTCAAAATGCCGTCACCAACATGCCAACAATCGCCTCCACAATTCACCCACCACCATTTATTGAGAGCTGACTCACCCTCTGCTGAGCATTTCACACATATTTTCTCATTTGTCCTCACAAGAGATTGAAAGGAAGTGCATTTTAAGTGAGGTAAAGGATTATTACCTAGACCTCCTTTCTGGGTCAAAGGCTTTTCCTATTACACATTCTTTTTGGAGAAAGGGAAGAACTGACTTAAGTTCTCAGACAAGTGTGCAGACTCTGAGACATTCTGTCATTCTGCTAGCATATCATCTCTTCAGAGGGATCAATTAAAAAACAGCTGAGCTACAGGGACCATGGAGCAGGCTTTCTGAGTACAGATAAGGAAAGGATACCTTCAATTATCCATCATATTAGAAATTAGAACAGATTCATCGGACACAACTGAAATGACTAAGCAGTAACAATGGACCAAAAAAAAAGAAAAGAATAACCTAAAGGAAGAAGAAATGCGAGATTCAGGGGCTTACTCCTACAAGATTAGACAGAGAACTATCTTACCTGTTATTCTGCACTTCTCATTTAACTCCCAAATTGTATGTGTTTCTATACTTCATTATATACTAGATCTTTCAGTCCTTCATTTAGTCCTTCTAAATGAAGAACCACTTGAACCAGATGCAGTGCTCAGTTTAACTTGTAGTATAAAAACTAATTTAGGAGGTTTTCACTTTGCATTATATAAAACACATAAAATATTACAATTCTTACCTGCACAAGGACAATGAAAAATTTTAAACTACCCTGGAATGATTTGCTCCCGAAATTTCATGCTAAAAATTAAAACTACCTTTAAAAAAAAAAAAAAACTTGAATACAGATTAATAAAATTGAAAGATGTTGCTCCAGAGCTAAATATAGTCTCTAGGATATAAAGAGTTGAAAAAATAATAGTGTTTCTCCCCCACCTTTGTGGCAGCAAACTGATTCATACTGAAAGAGCTCAGGACCTTTGGTTTGAAAGGTTGGAAAAAGTTAAAAATGACTCAGCTAAAAACACGTCATCGTCTTACATGGCTCACAAAGAACAGGAAAAGGTCTTTAAACACCGAGATATACAAGTGCAACTGATCTCCAAAAGTATGAGAAAATAAACTGTATAAACTACAAAGTTGAGAGTTTGCTATTGATTCTGGCAAAGGCTCTAGGATAGGTTTTGAGTCCTGAGATTAAATTGCATCAAGTATCTGACTGGTTATTGGTTTAGAAAGATATTAAGATCTCTTCTGAACCAGAAATTATAGGCCTATCAGTAATAGGGACTGGTTTGGGTTCTCTGGATAAACATGTTCCTAGAATGATGAAGAAAATGTATTAGATTAACACAACTTAATAAAAACCTCACATGATAGCAGTATATGGCCTAAGATTACGAGGGATTCCTCTGGATCTGATTAGATCTGATTCTGTTCTTATTCCTGTTTCATAATCCTTTATCTGAAAATTTCAGGGCTAGAGTTTAGAATACTTTTAAAATTTTTACAGAGAAACTGTATAGATGAATATATACAAATGAATATGCTATTAAACTTCCCAGCACCCAATATTAAACACAGTGAAATGTCAATTGCACTGTGTTTAATACTGGGTTATGGGAATTCAGTAAATAGCTCTCTATAAATAAGGGCTCATGTACCTATAGTTTTGCAACTTCACATTAATTGTTTAATTGCTACAGGCAAATTATTTAGTAACTATGAATTTCAGTTCCCACATCTTGAAAAATAAGGTAACAACAACTATCTTAATGGATGCTGGTGATAATTTAATAAAAGAGTGTATGCAAAATACTGGATAGAAAACCAGGAATTACCATGACACACCCAGAACCAGACACTCTGGAATGCAAAGTCAAGTGAGCCTTAGGGAGCATTTACTATGAACAAAGCTAGCGGAGGTGATGGAATTCCAGCTGAACTATTTCAAATCCTGAAAGATGATGCTGTGAAAGTGCTGCACTCAATATGCCAGCAAAGTTGGAAAACTCAGCAGTGGCCACAGGACTGGAAAAGGTCAGTTTTCATTCCAATCCTAAAGAAAAGCAATGCCAAAGAATATTTAAACTACTGCACAATTGCACTCATCTCACACTAGCAAAGTAATGTCAACCTTCTCTAAACGAGGCTCCAACAGTACGTGAACTGAGAACTTCCAGATATTCAAGATGGATTTAGAAAAGGCAGAGGAGCCAGAGATCAAATTGCCAACATCCGCTGGATCACAGAGAAGGCAAGGGATTTGCAGGAAAAAAACATCTACGTCTGCTTCACTGACTACTCGAAAGCCTTAGACTTAAGAGTTGTGGATCGCAACAAACGGTGGAAAATTCTTAGAGATGGGAATACCAGACCGCTCTACTTGCCTCCTGAAAAATCTGTGTATGCTAGTTAAGAAGCAACATTTAGAACTGGAGATGGGACAGACTGGTTCCAACTTGGGAAAGGAGTATGACAAGGCTGTATAATATCACCCTGCTTATTTAACTTATATGTAGAGTGTGTTAGTTGCTCAGTCATGTCCGACTCTGTGACCTCATGGACTTCATAGCCTGCCAGGCTCCTCTATCCATGGAATTCTCCAGGCAAGACTATTAGAGTGGGTACCCTCTTCCTTCTCCAGGCGATCTTCCAGACCCAGGGATAAGACCTGGGTCTCTCACCCTACAGGCAGATTCTTTTATCATCTGAGCCACCAGGGAAGCCCCCAGTAAATCATGTGAAATGCTGGGCTGGATGAATCACAAGCTGAAATAAAGACTGCTAGAAGATATATCAATAACCTCAGATATGCAGATGATACCACCTTAATGGCAGAAAGCGAAGAGGAACTAAAGAGTCTCTGAATGATGATGAAAGAGAAACATGAAAAAGCTGGCTTAAAACTTAACATTCAAAATACTAAGATCACGGTATCCAGTCCTGTCACTTCATGGCGAACAGATGAGGAAAAAAATGGAAACAGTGACAGATTTCCTTGGGCTCTAAAATCACTGTGGACTGTGACTTTAGCCATGAAATCAAAAGACGTTTCCTCCTTGGAAGAAAATCTATGACAAACCTAGTGAAGTGAGTGAAGTCGCTCAGCCGTGTCTGACTCTTTGCGACCCCATGGACTGTAGCCTACCAGGCTCCTCTGTCCATGGGATTTTCCAGGCAAGAGTACTAGAGTGGGTTGCCATTTCCTTCTCCAGAGTATCTTCCCAAGCCAGGGATCGAACCCAGGTCTCCCACATTGTAAGCAGATGCTCTTACCATCTGAGCCACCAGGGAAGTCCTAGATAGCATATTAAAAAGCAGAGACATCACTTTCAACAAAGGTCCATACAGTGAGAGCTAAGCTTTTTCCAAAAGTCAGGTACAAATGTGAGAGGTGGACCATAAAAAAGGCTGTGCACCGAAGAACTGATGCTTTCAAACTATGGTGTTGGCGAAGACTCTTGAGTGTTCCCTGGACAGCAAGGAGATCAAATCAGTCAATATTAAAGGAAATCAACCCTGAATAATCATTGGAAGGACTGATATGAAGCTCTAATACTTTGGTCATCTGATGCAGAGCTAACTCACTGGAAAAGACCCTGACACTGGGAAGGACTGAGGGCAGGAGGAGAAGGGGACCACAGAGAATAAGATGGTTGAATGGCAATCCACTGATCACCGACTCAATGGACATGAGTTTGAGCAAACTCTGGGAGGCAGTGAAGGACAGGGAAGCACAGTGTGCTGCAGTCCATGGGGTTGCAAAGAGTCAGACATGACTTAGCAACTGAACAACAACAACAAATTATTAATTTTGCAAACTTTGCTCTAAACCAGTGGTTTAGTGGTCAGTACTAGCCACACTAAAAACAAAAAGGGATCTTTTAAAAAAGAAAATAGTAATACCTGGGTCTCACTATCAGTTGCACTGGTATTTCTCTCTCTGCCGGTATGACCATGAACATGACAGTTTTCAAAGCTCCCTCTTGATTCTGCTATCAGAGAGATTAAAAACCACTATTCTAAATATATCATCACTGGGAATCCTGGATGCTGCTGCTTTTTTTTTTTTTTTCTGTAGCATCTAATGACTCTCTGAACAAATTCATCATCAAAAAAGGGAATGACCAATTGCTTAAGAAGATATGCCTGCCAGTTTACAGAAATAGTCTTTCCATTAGAAATTTCTTAAATTAGTTCAGTGCGTATGGACTTAGATTACTGAGTGGTTGTTTTCTCACAGTCTAACTACTTTGAGGAAAACGTCTAGCCCCACAAATACAAGTGACTAAGGCTTAGACCCAAAGTGCACCCACCGTGAGGCTCTGGAAGAGCACATCACTTTCCTCGCACCCTGTGTGTAATGATTCCACTTGCACATGGCTCCTTCTATGATGAGACCCTCCCAGACCCTGTATGACAACAGAGCTCTGACTCCCAACTTCTGAAGCAACCAGCTCGGGAAACCACACTACAATTCTGCAGCAACTTGCTCAGCACTGTCAGAACTTGGTCAAAGTTCTGCCAGCATCTCTATACTCTTGCCCTGTATTGCAACTCAGGATCGACTAAAGAAAGCCATCTATGTGCCCAATCAATCACATAAGATGCCCCACATCTGGACAGTCCTCCGTAGCTTCCCCTTGCCACCATCTTCCTTTCACAGAACACTCTAAGCCCTTCCTCTTTTTTTTTTTTGTAATGCTGTCCCACTCCCCTCCTTGCCCCTGTGTCTTGCCCCTATGTCTTGCCCCTGTGTCTAGGCCAAGTACAAGTGATGGTGGCTGCCATATAAAGCTCAGAATAGACAGCCTCTGTCTTTCCTAACAGACATGGTCTTCATTTACTTCCAGACTTCGGTGGATGAGTAGCATAAAGGCTAGGAACACAGCTCGATTTCCTGTTACATTTTTCCATCCATTCATTTAAACTCTGTGTGGAAGGACAACATACACTCAGAAAGTCATATCTCCCAAGCATAAAACTCAATGAATTTTTATAAACCAAAGCTATGGTTTTTCTAGTAGTCAAGTATGGATGTGAGAGTTGGACCATAAAGACAGCTGAACACTGAAGAATTGATGCCTTGAATTGTGGTATTGGAGAAGACTCTTGAGAGTTCCTTAGACTGCAAGGAGATGAAAACAGTCAATCCTAAAGGAAATAAACCCTAAATATTCATTAGAAGGACTGACACTGAAGCTCCAATACTTTGGCCACCTGATACAAAGAGCCAGTTCATCGGAAAAGACCCTGATACTGGAAAGGACTGAGGGAGGAGGAAAGGGTGCGACAGAGGATGAGATGGTTAGATAGCATCACTGAATCAATAGACAAGGGTGTGAGCAAACTCCAGGAGGAGGTGAAGGACACGGAAGCCTGGCATGCTACAGCTCACGGGGTTCCAGAGTCAGAAACTACTTAGCAACTGAACAACAATAACAAACACACCTGTGGAATGAGCTCTGAGGTGAAAAAACTCCACGTTCTGAGCAGCCCCCAGATACCCTCCTTTGCACTCCCTTCCAGGCACCAGCGTTTCCCCCAGAGTAACTTCCGTGCTAACTGCTAATCCCAGTGCAGCCTGGCTTGCTTGATATTTTACTGATATGGAAGTAGGGAAAAGTATCCACTTGTGGTATCCAGCTTTCCTCTCTCAGGGCTATGTTTCAGTTTTATCCTTATCATAGCATATTTTCACTGCCATCATCATATTCCCATGTCATAAATGTACCTCAGTTTATGCTTCCATTTTTTACTCTTGACGGACATCTGAGTAGCTTCCAGTTTGGTGCTATTAAAAATAGTGCTGATCACTATTTACAATAGCCAAGACATGGAAACACCTAAATGTCCATTGACNCAAAAAAAAATAAAACATAGTCTGAGTCAAAGCAAAACAAACATTTATATGCAAAATTCTTAAGACTATGGAAGGTTAGGTTTGATAAAAGTTGAGTAGAATTTTATTTTAGTGTTATTTATTCAGCTCAAAATTCTCCAAGCCAGGGTTCAATAGTATGTGAGCCATGAATTTTCCTATGTTCAAGCTGGATTTAGAAAAGGCAAATGAACCAGAGATCAAATTGCCAACATCCATTGGATCATCAAAAAAGCAAGGTAATTCCAGAAAAACATCTACTTCTGCTTTATTGATTACACCAAAGCCTTGACTGTGTAGATCACAACAAACTATGGAAAATTATTCAAAAGCTGGGAATACCAGACCACCTGACCTGCCTCCTGAGAAACCTGTACGCAGGTCAAGAAGCAACAGTTAGAACTGGACATGGAAACACAATTGACTGGTTCCAAGTTGGGAAAGGAGTCATCAAGGCTGTATATCGTCACCCTACTTATTTAACTTATATTTAGAGTACATCATGCAAAATGCTGGGCTGGATGAAGCACAAGCTGGAATCAAGATTACCAGGAGAAATATCAATAACCTCAGATATGCAGATGACACCCCCCTTATGGCAGAAAGCGAGGAGGAACTAAAGATCCTCTTGATGAAAGTGAAAGAAGAAGAGTGAAAATGCTGGCTTAAACTCAAGATTCAGAAAACTAAGATCATAGCATCTGGTCCCATCAATTCATGGCAAATAGATGGGGAAACAATGGAAACGGTGACAGACTTCATTTTCTTGGGCTCTGAAATCACTGCAGATGGTGACTGAAGCCATGAAATGAAAAGATGCTTGCTCCTTGGAAGAAAAGCTATTACCAACCTAGACAACATATTGAAAAGCAGAGACATTACTTTGCCAACAAAGGTCTATCTAGTCAAAGCTATGGTTTTTCCAGTAGTCATGTATGGATATGAAAGTTGGACCATAAAGCAAGCTGAGCATCGAAGAATTGATGCTTTTGAACTGTGGTGTTGGAGAAGACTGACTGCAAGGAGATCAAACCAGTCAAGCCTCAAGGAAATCAGTCCTGAATATTCACTGGAAAGACTGATGCTGAAGCTGAAACTCCAATACTTGGGCCACCTGATGCGAAGAACTGACTCACTGAAAAAGACCCTGATGCTGGGAAAGACTGAAGGCAGGAGGAAAAGGGGATGACAGAGGATGAGATAGTTGGATGGTATCCCCAACTCAGTGGACATGAGTTTGAGCAAGCTCCGGGGTTCAATATGGACAGGGCTGCCTGGCGTGCTGCTGTCCATGGGGTCTCAAAGAGTAGGATACAACTGAACAACTGAACTGAACTGATTTACTCAGCTTCACGATTTTACTCTAATTGATGACTTTCCTTTAAATTGTTTAACAATTATTACCACTTTGAGTGAAGTCGCTCAGTCGTGTCCGACTCTTTGCGACCCCGTGAACTGTAGCCCACCAGGCTCCTCCGTCCTTGGGATTCTCCAGGCAAGAATACTGGAGTGGGTTGCCATTTCCTTCTCCGGGGGAACTTCCCGACCCAGGGATCGAACCCAGGTCTCCTGCGTTGCAGGCAGACACTTTGACCTCTGAGCCACCAGGGAAGCCCCATTTACCTCACAAATATTATTTTGTGTAACATCTTTTACATCTTTCAAAAAGTGATATATTCTCTATAAATGTTTTTAAATTTTGTACATTTATAAACAAAAGTNCGGGGGAACTTCCTGACCCAGGGATCGAACCCAGGTCTCCTGCGTTGCAGGCAGACACTTTGACCTCTGAGCCACCAGGGAAGCCCCATTTACCTCACAAATATTATTTTGTGTAACATCTTTTACATCTTTCAAAAAGTGATATATTCTCTATAAATGTTTTTAAATTTTGTACATTTATAAACAAAAGTTTTATTATCTTTCTGCCAAATCTCTTTTAAAGAAACTATAAAGTTACATTTTAAAATTATCTGGAAACCTGATTTCTGATAATTTTTGAGAATATATATTGAAAGAGATAAATTATATTATTTTTGAAGATTATGACTAAAATTACAACCTTGAATATATATATTTTATGCTATAAAAGGATAACATTTTTCCTAAATAATCTAAGAATGTATGATTTATAATTTAAGTAATTGGTCTGGCTGATATGATATTTATATAATTTTGTATTAGTATCCTGACTTTATTTTGAGATGGCTATTTCTATACTGCTAATGTAATATTCTAAAGGAATCACATTTTGGTACATTTTAATCATGTGATATTCTATTTTTTTGTTCATTTCTCTATCTACTTGTTACTGAAAGGTGGGGTCTGGCTGCTTGCTGCTCAAAAACCAACAAACAGGCCGCCTTGCTGAAAAGGAAAGTTTCTTTTATTTCAGATGCTGGCAACTGGCCGGGAGAACGGATGTCTATCCAAAGGCTGACTCCCCCACCACTGACAACCAGTGGGGCAAGAGCTTTTATAGGCTGAAACAGGGGGGCAACATGCAGAAACAGCACAGTCAGCTCTGACAGTCAGCTTCAAATTGATCATTGGCAGGCTGACCAGCATCATCTTGATTGTTCCAGGTACAGTTAACCTTCAGTTCCTAGGTTGGCTTATTTCCATTTCTCCGAGGCCAATTCTCGGAATTGTGGCAGCTTACGTCATGGCTGCAGTCTGGTAACCATGCAGTTAACTTCTCCACGTGATGTTTCAGTATCTATAAGACAGCTCATAGGATATGGCTTAGAATTTTATCTATAGCCTACCTTGTGAAGGAAATAAACATCTTTGACTATGTTGAATGAGTACAATTATTATTTGGTTTCCACTGAATGTTTTCTCTTGGTTTCCTTTGTTTTTGCATTTTTCTTATTTCTCTGATTGAACTTATTCTCAGACAAAGTGTAGGCTGAAGACATAGGGTGGGGGTGGGCGGTAACAAACCACAGGGTCCTGCTCCATTTTACACTGGCAAAGAGAGTTTCAAATAACAGAGTGCTTTTATAAATTTGATTAGTAAAATATGAAATCATGATATATTTGTTACACCATATTTTGACAGACAAGTATATTAAGCTTCCTGAGACTGCAGTAACAAATTGTCACAAATTCGATGACTTGAAACAACAGAAATTTTTTCTTTCGCCATCCTGGAGGATAAAAGTCCCAGACCAGTTCCACTAGATTAAAACAAATATTGGCAGGGCAGGCTTCTTCTGGAGGCTCTTCCAGCTACTGGTGGAAGCCGACATTCTTTCACTTATAGTTGCATCACTCCATTCACTGCCTCTGTTTTCATGTCAGCTTTTCCTTCCATGTATGTATCAGTCTCCTTTTATGAAACATGTGACTGCATTTAGGGCCCACCTGGATAATCCATAAGTACTTATCTCGAAATCCGTAATTTAATCATGCTGGCAAAACCCTGTTACCGTAGAAGGAAACAGTCACAGGTTCCAGGGATTCGAATCTGATACCTATAGGCGGGCCAACTTTCAACCCAGTTCAACCATATCCCAACCTGCTTTTCACTAGATTTTACTCTCTAATCATCCTGTGTTAAAGAAGAAAAGATTTAGGAAATGCTTTCTAAGGGTCTTGTGTTTTGGCACGTAGGTCTAGTGTTAGAATCCTGGGTACTACACAGAAAAAGAAAGACAAAGGATCAAAGGCAGTTTTCTTTTTTCTTGAACTATTGGTACCTAATAAAATTCACTGCTTTCTAGAGTTAGGATAACATAGGGAGGAGGAAACATTAGCACTAAAGAATATTATATTTCCCATGTAAATGTGAAATGTTTGTTTCTGAAAAGAGAAAAAATTTTCCAATGTGAAATAATGGCCCCAACAGCAAGCTTGGAATTGTAATCATCTGACAAAAGATTTAAATGAATACTGGGAAAATCCAACATTATGTGGTTTACACACATTAATCATTCATTTCCAAATAAAAAATTAGTATGATTATCTCAAAATGTTTTCCTATGCTTGAAATAAAAGCAAACCATGTCCAATTGGGTATTCAATTACTTTATGTCATAAAATATGTAAACTTCTAAAACTAGTTCAGGCTCCATTTCTATAATCTCATATTTTCTTTATTTTATTATTTTTAAAAAGTTTATGAAGGAACATTTATCCTTTTTTGCACATATGTATAGTACATTTCCATATCTTTATTTAACTCACAGAGCTGTAGTGCGTTATTATAAGAGATTCAAATATCTCTGTCTCAAGGTCTATCTTGTATCTCAGTAGCCCATAACATCAACAGTTACAAAGGAGCTTGTCAAAATATATCAAAACCACATTCTCAAACACTACAGTAGTTTTCTTCTATAAAACTACACCCCTAAATGCTATTTGAAACACATAATTGCATGTGTCTGAGGTAATAAGATCACGACATACTGACAGTTCAGTTCAGTCACTCAGTCGTGTCCAACTCTTTGCGACCCCATGAACCATAGCACGCCAGGCCTCCCTATCCATCACCAACTCCCAGAGTTTGCCCAAACTCATGTCCATTGAGTTGGTGATGCCATCCAACCATCTCATCCTCTGTCATCCCCTTCTCCTCCTGCCCTCAATCTTTCTCAGCATCAGGGTCTTTTCAAATGAGTCAGCTCTTCACATCAGATGGCCAAAATATTGCAGTTTCAGCTTCAAACTCAGTCCTTCCAACGAACACCCAGGACTGATCGCCTTTAGGATGGACTGGATCTCCTTGCAGTCCAAGGGACTCTCAAGAGTCTTCTCCAACACCACAGTTCAAAAGCATCACCTCTTTGGTGCTCAGCTTTCTTTATAGTCCAACTCTCACATCCATACATGACCACTGGAAAAACCATAGCCTTGACTAGACGGACCTTTGTTGACAAAGTAAAGTCTCCTTTTTAATATGCTATCTAGGTTGGTCATAACTTTCCATCCAAGGAGTAAGCGTCTTTTAATTTCATGGCTGCAGTCACCATCTGCAGTGATTTTGGAGCCCCCCAAAATAAAGTCAGCCACTGTTTTCACTGTTTCCCCATCTACTTGCAATGAAGTGATGGAACCGGATGCCCTGATCTTAGTTTTCTGACATACTGAAAAAGGCAGGACAATTTGAAAAGCCGAGGATTTCTCTTCTAGCATTTCCCCCTTCTTCCTGTTATACTGATGTCTTAAGGAGTATAGTGGGAAACTTCATGGAACCTACATGAAGTAATTCCTGGAAAGGGAAAAATTTTCAGAGTAGTATCACATTTAAAATATTCTTGGTGATTTGGGACATTATATCTTCCAAATTCCCCAATGTCTGTGTATTGGTTTAATTCTAATTTAAAAAAAATCCTAAGTCTTTCTTGATACAGCTTTGGCAATTAATATTCATATTCAACTTAGAGACATTTTCCCCACCACAGGCAGCCATTCGCTGACATTTCAACTCAGAGATCTGCAATTGCAGACAATTGGTATCTAAATGAGTTGTGACAGCTAGAAGAAAAACTACTGTTTTAAGATTTTCTTTAATATGTCAAATCATTTCATTACTTAATTTTCAATGACACATCTAATGGCATTTTTTTTATCATGATAAAAGTAACACAATCCAGAAACTGGTCTTTTCACATGCAATGTATTTTGATGTAAATAATATATATATATATATATATATTATATATATATATATATAAATTTTAAATCACACCACATTATGGGTCTCCAGTTCACTGTTTCCTTATCACTGGGTATCTACAATGTATAAGGCCTATTCAAAATATTGGAAAACGCTTTGACTTTTCTAAGATGATATGCTTGATGGTTATGTATTTTGTGAAGAAAAGGAGAAAAGTTTACTCACTTGAATTCCCTGGGGATGAGTGAAAAATGCAGACATTTGAAAAATCCTTCTGGCTGCCAAGCTGTCTCTAGGTGAGATCAACTGCAGTGCATAGCCTGACTACAAATTCTGGAGTTATTTATCTACCAAGGAGTGTTCTTTATTAGAAGTGGGGCTTTTGAATGGTTGTGGAACCATTTAAACCATGAATAGGAGACCTGCCACAACAGAGGGAGCAAAGTTAAAGGCAATGGGAAGAAGGAATCAACACACCTTGTAAAATGCCATAAAACAAAAAATATTTCCTATCATCTGGTTGGTCCTACAATGATTAGGTCATTACCCACTGCACATTTTGACCCTGAAAGAAACCCTGAAAGAAATTCAGGACAAAGAACAGGATGAGGTACTCTGTGCTTTAGGAAAACAGGCAAAAAAGGCTCCTTAGATAGTTAAATATATTTCAGGAAACAACATTCATGAACCCAGATTTCTTGTATCTTCTCACACATAGAAAATCATGAACCAATATACCTGTCCTTGTGACTGGCAGTATCTTTCTACCAAGATGTATACTTCCCTGCACATATTCCTTAGCCAAATTCGTTAGCCATACATATTTTAAAACTTTCAGTCCACAGGATCTACTTGCTAGCATTTCTTGCAAATATTCTACGAAACCTCAAAAATCACAATGTGCTTGAGACAGAGCTTCTCCACGTTCAGCAGGAGGCAGGTCTAGTCAGCCTATTTGAACTCAGGGATGGAGATATTTGGGAGGTGTCTCGCTGTTTGCAGAACCCAGGTTAGACAAGACGTGAGCAGGAATAAGTTGTGAGGAGCTGTAGGAACTGCAAACATGTTTATTCTCTCCTGAATGGCAAGGCGGCAGCAGCACACATGCCGTATTCTGTTATGGTTGACCCAGTGGACACAGCTGTAATGCAACTTAAGTCCAAGAGTGTTTCAGGTGGCGCTCATATTGTGCGTGCAGTGCTATAAATGATCTCAGCTGTTACATAAGTCAGTTACAAAATGTGGGGCGAGTGTGAGAGGACATGGGGTGAGAGAGCCTGATCATGCCATCTTGGCTAATTTGCTTTCCCTCCAGGAGGTTAAGCAAGTAAGGTGAAACTACGCGATTTAAGTAAGCTACCACATATCCTTTTCTCATTGGAGAAATGAAACCATAGCTGATTAAAAATTAATCTGCCTTTCATATCATATAAAACTGCTAAAATTAAGAATCACAGAATGCAAAAACAAAACAAAGATTTACATTTAAGGACATTTTTTTACCAAAAAAGAAAAAAAATGCAGTATTTGGACGTGGAGAGGGAAAAAAAAGACATGCCAAAACCCAGATGCCTAAGAGCAACACATCTTAAGAATTTTTACATTAAAAATAGTACTTTGATATAGTATTTAGGAGGAAAAGTATATATCCATGGCACAAAATACAGATTGAAAATACATCTCTAGCCATACCTGAAAATAAATAAATAACAACTTGAGATGGTCCTTAGTTCAAATATCCCTTTCATGATGGGCTTCAAGCATTTCTGCCATGTTATAATGGAATTCCTGCAGTTCTGATGCTTTCAGAAAATTACAAATGTAAATAACAAACCGGAATGTTTAATTCACTAGAGGACCTTCAAAAACCTTACTTAATATCACTAGATTAACGTCTTTTGAAAAGGAACAGAGAGTTGCCAGGTTTACTGTTTGCCAATAAGAAAAGAGGATTGCCATTTTATTTGCTCTATTTGCATTTTTCTTAACCGGTGCACTTGAAATATCCACAGCTGAGAAGGTGTTACTTTTGAATTCAAATAAGAGGATGAACCATATCTTCCTCAACCAATATTCATTCTATTCTTTTATTGACTCTTCTTTCTAAATAGCAGCTTACTTACATTAGTATCTTTTGACCTTACACAAAAGGAAGGCATTCAAGTGTCAGAAATGTATTCCGATCCATAACCCCAGTGATCAGAAAACAGAGCCCTAGGAACTCTTGGGGGTTTTACACCTGCCTCTAATTTAATCACCTACTGTGACTGTTGCTCAACACCAAAATAACTCAAGTAGTCTTCATCTGCCAGGAAAAAAAAAAAAAAGAGGAATTTTTAAAAAGGAAGCTTACTAAGAGAATTTCAACTACTCTGACACATTTCTAAGAAGAAAAAAAAAAAGAACTTAAAAGCTATTTTTCAAGTGATTAACATTGATTAATTCACAACTAAAAAGATCATTTGCATAATTTTAGAATATATAATTAACTACATGATTTGTCTGAATACTTCAGACATAAAGAGTTCAGCTTTTCGAGGTTTTTTTTCACCCCCCTATGAATCAATTTACTATTTATACCCATACTTAATGTAGCTGAACCAAGTTGTCAGTGGTCTGAGCAATGCTGGGTAGATGGAACCCAGAAAGAGCAGAGGTTAAATTAAGGGTTTTGGGGTTACACACCTGAGTCCCAATCATGATTCTACCACGTGCTTTGGGACTTTGGACAAGTCACTTAATCTCTCAAGACATTGTTTCCTTAGCTATAAACTGGTAATGAAATTCCAAACTCAGAAGGTTTTTATAATTATCAAATGACATAATTAATATAGGTTATACACTTAGCCTATGACTGCAGCAATAATTTGTTTCTGGTATAACTATTATCATGATAGTGATGCCCAATGTTTTATCATGGAAATTATATAAATTTCAAGGCTGTGCTAAACTCACAGAACACTAAGTATTTTATTCAGTATCACAAATGGTAGACTGAAGCAGTGAGGAGTGAATAAGAAAGGCAACTAGAGGACACATTTCTCCAGAATTTCTGCTCGCTTCTCAAAAGCATGTGCATACTGAGAGCAGGGGTAAAAATTTATATATGTCTTGCAATTCACATTTGACAAAAGCTTTTATGTTTTAAATTAGCATACAGCCACCAGAGGCTTACAGAGAACACTGGGTAAAAAAAAAAGTTACATGGAGCCAGCGAACAAGAAGCAGAAAAGAGATGAGTACCTGGGAAGTTGCAACATCAGCACAAAAAGCTCCATGAATATTATAATAAGTAGTAAGTGAGATGATTATAATAGCAAGTGAATGCTTATAAGAACTAAGATTTAGTGAACTCCTACCTGAAGTAGACCCAAGTTTGCTGTTGTTCAGTCACTCAGTCCCGTGTGACTCTGTGACCCCATGAACCACAGCACCCCAGGGAGCCCTGTCCTTCACAATCTCCCAGAGCTTACTCAAACTCATGTCCATTGAGCTGGTGATACCACCCAACTCTCTCATCCTCTGTCATCCACTTCTCCTCTTGCCTTCAACCTTACCCAGCATCAGGAACTTTTCTAATGAATCAGCTCTGAGCATCAGGTGGTGAAAGTATTGGAGCTTCACCTTCAGCATCAGTCCTTCCAATGAATATTCAGGACTGATTTCCTTTAAGATTGACTGGCTAGATATCCTTGCAACCCAAGGAACTCTCAAGAGTCTTCTCCAACACCATAATTCAAAAGCATCATTTGGCACTCAGCCTTCTTTATGGTCCAACTCTCACATCCATACGTGACTACTGGAAAAACCATAGTTTTGATTATATGCACCCTTGTCAGCAAAGTAATGTCTCTGCTTCTTAATATGCTGTCTACGTTGGTCATAGCTTTTCTTCCAAGGCACAAGTGTCTTAATTTCATGGCTGCAGTCATTATCTGCAGTGATTTTGAAGCCCAAGAAAATGAAGTCTGTCACTGTTTCCATTGTTTCTCCATCTATTTGCCGTGAAGTGATGGGACCAGATGCCACGATCTTAGTTTTTTGAATGTTGAGTTTTATGCCAGCTTTTTCACTATCTTCTTTCCTCTTTATCAAGAGGCTCTTAGTTCCTCTTAACTTTCTGCCATAAGGGTGGTGTCATCTGCATATCTGAGATTATTCCTATTTCTCCAAGCAAACTTGATTCTAGTTTGTACTTCATCCAGCCCAGCATTTTGCATGATGTGCTCTGAATATAAGTTAAATAAGCAAGGTGACAATATACAGCCTTGACGTACTCCTTTCTCAATTTGGAACCAGTCTGTTGTTCCATATCTGGTTCTAACTGTTGCTTCTTGACCTGCATACAGATTTCGCAGGAGGCAGGTAAGGTGGTCTGGTATTCCCAGCTTTTAAAGAATTTTCCACAGTTTGTTGTAATCCACACAGTCAAAAGCTTTTAAGTAATCAATTAAGCAGAAGTAGATGCTTTTCTGGAATTATCTTGCTTTTCCTGTGATCCAGTGGATGTTGGCAATTTGATCTCTGGTTCCTCTGCCTTTTCTAATTCCAGCTTGAACATCTGAAAGCTCCTGGTTCACGTACTTACTGAAGCCTGGCTTGAAGAATTTGAAACATTACTTTGCTAGCGCGTGAGATGAGTGCAACTGTGTGGTAGTTTGAGCATTCTTTGGCATTGCCTTTCTTTGGGATTGGAATGAAAACACTTTTTCCAGTCCTGTGTCCACTGCTGAGTTTTCCAAATTTGCTAGTATGTTGAATGCAGCACTTTCACAGCATCATCTTTTAGGATTTGAAATAGCTCAACTGGGATTCCATCACCTCCACTAGCTTCATTCATAGAGATGCTTCCTAAGGCCCACTTGACTTCACACTCCAGGATGTCTGGCTCTAGGTGAGTAATCACAACCTTGTGATTAACTGGGTCAATAAGATCTGTTTTGCATAGTTTTTCTGTGTGTTCTTGCTACCTCTTCTTAATATCTTCTGCCCATTTTAGGTCCACACTGTTTCTGTCCTTTATTGTGCCCATCTTTGCATGAAATGTTCCCTTGGTATCTCTAATTTTCTTGAGGAGATCTCTAGTCTTTCCCATTCTATTGTTTTCCTCTATTTATTTGCATTGATCACTGAGGAAGGATCAATTATCTAGGTTTAGTGGGGCCATAAACTTGCATGGTTTATGGGGTGATTTGTAAGAAAATAAATGAAAAAATATAAATACAGGTTTAGGAACAGAGCTTTGAAAGGACTCCATGCGATTAAGGGGTCTTGAAGCTTAGCTTTCTTCGCTTCTTGGAAAACCCACTTCTGCCTGCTTACTATATGCCCAACTCAGTGAAGATTCTATAACAAATGATATGAAATCTGATGGCTCAGAAGGTAAAGAATCCACCTGTAATGTGGGAGACCTGGGTTCAATCCCTGGGTTAGGAAGATCCCCTGGAGAAGGGCATGGAAACCCACCCCAGTATTCTTGCCTGGAGAATCCCCATGGATGGAGGAGCCTGGCAGGCTATAGTCCATGGGGTTGCAAAGAGTTGTACATAACTGAGTGACTGAGCACAGCACGTGAAATCAAACAGCCTCAGTCCATATCCTGGTTCTATCCATGAACACTATCAATCGGGGCAAGTTTCTTTCTTTTCTTTTCCTCTTGAGATTCCCTTGGTATCTCTAATTTTCTTGAGGAGATCTCTAGTCTTTCCCATTCTATTGTTTTCCTCTATTTATTTGCATTGATCACTGAGGAAGGATCAATTATCTAGGTTTAGTGGGGCCATAAACTTGCATGGTTTATGGGGTGATTTGTAAGAAAATAAATGAAAAAATATAAATACAGGTTTAGGAACAGAGCTTTGAAAGGACTCCATGCGATTAAGGGGTCTTGAAGCTTAGCTTTCTTCGCTTCTTGGAAAACCCACTTCTGCCTGCTTACTATATGCCCAACTCAGTGAAGATCCTATAACAAATGATATGAAATCTGATGGCTCAGAAGGTAAAGAATCCACCTGTAATGTGGGAGACCTGGGTTGAATCCCTGGGTTAGGAAGATCCCCTGGAGAAGGGCATGGAAACCCACCCCAGTATTCTTGCCTGGAGAATCCCCATGGATGGAGGAGCCTGGCAGGCTATAGTCCATGGGGTTGCAAAGAGTTGTACATAACTGAGTGACTGAGCACAGCACGTGAAATCAAACAGCCTCAGTCCATATCCTGGTTCTATCCATGAACACTATCAATCGGGGCAAGTTTCTTTCTTTTCTTTTCCTCTTGAGCCTAATTTGTTTCTTTCACAGTGATGCCCAGGTAACTGTTGTAGTGAAGGTGAAAATAAATTATATTCAGTTCAGTTCAGTCGCTCAGTCAGACATGCTAAGTGAAAATTCAGATACTGCACTGCTACTGAAGAGGTTTTCTTGAAGGTCTATATATTCATAAATTTCAGTGAGGTCCAGGGTACTTCTTTCCCATCATTTTTCCACTAAGGAAGATCACTTCAGTTCTAAATAAGCTTTCTTAGAAAGCTAGCATAAAATATTTTTAAAACAGTAAAATTTTAAGAGGTCTCCAGCTCAAGAACAATGCAGAGAAAGTGTAAGAATATATATGGTGGCTTTTGTGTAATGAGAGACATCTTAACCAGGTCAAATCCAATGTACAATTTTGCTTTCCCAAGCTCCAGTATTGTCAAAACGGCCAAAGGTAAACATGTACTTATAAAACTTGAGAACTCTCAGAAAGAAAACAGTGAGATTCACAAAGCATGGGCAGTTTCACACAGTTTGTGATACCTGTAACAGACAGCTTGAAGCTTATCTTGAAAGCTATGAGCTTAGGGCAGTGTCTAGCATCTGGAGCAAGCACTTAGCAACTGTAAGTTATAATGTCTGTCTTGCTACTTTAAATGTACTGTCCCTTCCATGTACTACCCTAAAGACACAAAGCAGTTCCATGATCAGTGCTCCAGGTACTTGCTTTAGATGCTTCTCAGATTATTCTCTCTCTGTGCTGTTTTACTCATCTTGCTTCTGGTTCCCAAGGCCCATATCCCACTTCCATCTTCTCTGATAGCACATTTAGCTCCTTTTCTTGGCTTCCAGCTACTCTAGTTGTAACTTTTGTCCAATCCTGTTTTTCTCTGAAGGTTTTTTTTTTTTTTTTTTTAAGGAATTCTGGGCACAGACCACAAGGTAATATCGAAGACGTCCTAACTCTTATCAAGTCTCTGTCCATCAATTGAACTCACTATCTCTAACCAGGAGAAGAACTTCAGTGTGCTTCCCATTGGGAAAAGTCCAAGAACTATGAAGGCCTTTTACTGGAAAAGCTCAATTTAAAGGTATCTGAGAAAGAGAGAGAAAAAAAATGTTCCTTTCACAAGTGCAGATCATGTTGCAAGAGAGGAAAACCTCCTTAGATCTACAGTTCAAATATTTTGAGCTCTGAGATTATGAATAACAGCCACTCTAGAGCACACTACCTCCTAGTAAGGAGAACATAGAACACAAACCTTAAAGCATAAAAAGGATTAATACAAAATACATGCCCAAAGAAGACAAAAGCTGGAGGACTCATCATTCTTGATTCTGGCACCATATAAAGCCACCATATTCAAGGCAATTTTCTATTGGCAAAAAGATAGATGTGTTAATCAATTGAACAGAATAGAGAATGCATAAATAGACCCACACACAGTGATCAATTAGATTATGGCAAAAGTGTCAGGGCAATTTAATGGGGTAAAAGGAAGGTCATTTCAACAGTGTTTGCTCCACTGGATGTCTGTACAGAAAGGAGGAAAAAAAAGAAAAGGAACATCAGTTCAACTTCAAATAATATTTAGACCAAAAAAATCTTCCCAAAGAAAATATAAAAGAAAATTGTTGTGACCTGGAAGTAGAAACTGGAGAAGGAAATGGTAACCCACTCCAGTATTTTTGTCTGGGAATCCCATGGACAGAGGGACCTGGTGGACTACAATCCACGGGGTCGCAGAGTCAGACACAGCTGAAGCAACTGAGCAGCAGCAGTAGGGGATAGGAAAAGTTCTTTTGGATAGAACAAAGGAGACTTGAGCCATGCATGAGAAATGTTAATATGTACACTTGATTTTATCAACATTAAAAGCTTCTGTTCTTCAAAAGAAACCATTGAGAAAACAACAATAATGTACACTGCAAGAAAATATTCACAAAACACACATCACACAAATTACTCACATGAAAAATATACCAAAGAATTTATAAATCAATGAATAATAAAAATACATTAGAAAATGGGCAAAAGATTTGAGAATAGATTTTTACAACAGAAGATATACAAGAAAGATATAAAAAAAACCTTCAGGATTATTAATCAGAAACTCTAGTTAAAACCACAGTGAAATACTACTGACCTACCTTTAAATGGCTGAAATTAGAAGAACTGACATACCAAGTACTGACAAGCAGTAGAAGACTGAAACTCTTACACACCTTGGTTAGAATGCAAACTCATGGTTAGAATGCAAACAGGCACTTTGGAAACTAGTTTGTCAGTTTCTTGAGGAGTTTATGTATACTATCATGTAAGAAACTAATTGCCAATCTATGTTCAATGCAGGATGCAGGATGCTTGGGGCTGGTGTATGGGGATGATCTGGAGGGATGATGTGGGGTGGGAGGTGGGAGGGGGGGTTCATGTTTGGGAGTTCATGTACACCCATGACAGACTCATGTCAATGTACGCCAAAACCAATACGATACTGTAAAGTAAAATGAAGTAAAAATAAAAAAAATAAATAAATAAACCTACTGTATAAATATAGGTTCATACAAAGACTTAGGCATCAATGTTCATAGACGCTTTCTTTGAAATAGTCCCAAACTGGAAATGACCCAGAAATCTGTCAATAGATAAGTGGATAAACAAATTGTGATATATTCATTCAATGGAATATTATTTAGAAATGGAAGAACTAACTATCTTGATACATGCAACAATGTGGAGGAATCTCAAAGTCTTGCTGAGTGAAAGAGCATATACTGCACAACTAAATTTCATAAGATACTAGCAAATGTAAACTACCTATAGTGACAAATTAGATCAGTAGTTTCCTGGGGATTGGAAGTTAGGAAAGACTGTAGACAGTGACAAAAATGTTCACTTGATTGTGGTAATGATTTCTTCAGTGGCTCTATTTGCCAAAACTCATGCAATTGTATAACTTAAATATGTGAAGTTTATTACATGACAGTTCAGTTCAGTCACTCAGTCGTGTCTGACTCTTTGCAATGCCATGAACTGCAGCACGCCAGGCCTCCCTGTCCAACACTAACTCCAAGAGCCTACCCAAACTCATGTCCATTGAGTCAGTGATGCCATCCAACCATCTCATCCTCTGTCATCCACTTCTCCTGCCCTCAGTCTTTCCCAGCATCAGGGTCTTTTTCAATGAGTCAGCTTTTCGCATCAGGTGGCCAAAGTATTGGAGTTTCAGCATCAGTCCTTCCAATGAACACCCAGGACTGACCTGCTTTAGGATGGACTGGTTGGATCTCCTTGCAGTCCAAGGGACTCTCAAGACTCTTCTCCAAC
Source organism: Oreotragus oreotragus (assembly GCA_006410675.1). Classification (NCBI taxonomy): domain Eukaryota; kingdom Metazoa; phylum Chordata; class Mammalia; order Artiodactyla; family Bovidae; genus Oreotragus; species Oreotragus oreotragus. The sequence goes on along the minus strand of SJYX01009137.1, from coordinate 140,154 downwards.
AACACAGTTCAAAAGCATCAATTCTTCAGTGCTCAGTTTTCTTTATAGTCCAACTCTCACATCCATACATGACTACTGGAAAAACCATAGCCTTGACTAGACGGACCTTTGTTGGCAAAGTAATGTCTTTGCTTTTTAATATGCTATCTAGGTTGGTCATAACTTTCGTTCCAAGGATTAAGCGTCTTTTAATTTTATGGCTGCAGTCACCATCTGCAGTGATTTTGGAGGCCTTCCCCGCCAAAATAAAGTGAGCCACTGTTTCCACTGTTTCCCCATCTATTTGCCATGAAGTGATGGGACCAGATGCCATGATCTTAGTTTTCTTAGTTTTTTGAGCTTTAAGCCAACTTTTTCATTCTCCTCTTTCACTTTCAGCAAGAGGCTCTTTAGTTCTTCACTTTCTGCCAGAAGCGTGGTGTCATCTGCATATCTGAGGTTATTGATATTTCTCCTGGCAATCTTGATTCCAGCCTATTCTTCATCCAGCCCAGAGTTTCTCATGATGTCCTCTGCACAGAAGTTAAATAAGAACGGTGACAATATACAGCCTTGACACACTCCTTTTCCTGTTTGAAACCAGTCTGTTGTTCCATGTCCAGTTCTAACTGTTGCTTCCTGACCTGCACACAGGTTTCTCAAGAGGCTGGTCAGGTGGTCTGGTAGGCCCATATCTTTCAGAATTTTCCACAGTTTATTGTGATCCACACAGTCAAAGGCTTTGGCATAGTCAATAAAGCAGACATAGATGTTTTTCTGGAACTCTCTTGCTTTTTCCATGATCCAGGGGATGTTGGCAATTTGATCTCTGGTTCCTCTGCCTTTTATAAATCTAGCTTGAACATCTGGAAGTTCACGGTTTACGTATTGCTGAAGCCTGGCTTGGAGAATTTTGAGCATTACTTTACTAGCGTGTGAGATGAGTGCAATTGTGCAGTAGGTTGAGCATTCTTTGGCATTGCTTTTCTTTGGGACTGGAATGAAAACTGACCTTTTCCAGTCCTGTCAATTATTATATGACAATTCTACAATAAAATCCATGGTATATGACAAGTGTTTGACAATTCCACAAGAGCTACCAGGTAAATGTACCAAAAAAATATTTTTAGGAAATCTTGGCCCATGCTTTATTATCTCCTTCTGATGATGAATTAGAAATTAGGACTAAAACTACTAAAATATATAGTTTATGTATCTGAAACAGAAAACCTTATAGAAATTTTTCGCTTACTTCTTCAAGGCGTAAAAAGGGTTTCTGGAGAAGCTGGTTAGAGGTTGATAAAGGTCAGAGCAAAGTTGAGAGTACTGTGGTTTCAAGTGGCTCTTTTGAGAAAACATTAGAACTCCATTTCTACTTAGGAGGTTGGGACACATGTTCTGTGGGAAGACCTGGCAGGGAAGCAATCTAGAAGAGATCTGGGTAAAGGGGACAGGAAACACTGGAGGATGTTGATAGCTTGGCCCACTCTCTGAAAGTCATCCTAAATTCAGTCTGTAGCCAGAAAAGTATAAGATCATAGACCAGGAGAATCCTGTGAGGAGTCGGTGTTCAAGTTCCCAGGAGCTGTGTGCACGCAGAGAAACCACTTAAGTCCCCAAATACGAGACAATAGGTCTGATCTAGAGGAACCATGGAGCTACTCCAGCCTCGAAACTTCATCCGGCTACAATGCGAGTAAATAACCTTCTGCTTGGTTCTCTGGGTCTAGGATGTCATTATCTTTTAATGACATCCCAGGATGCCTAGAAATACTGTGAGAATGCATCGCCAACACTTACCAGAATGGTGGCAGAGAAAGTTGAAGTCATCTATATATTAGGACCAAACTGGGATAAGCTAGAGCATTCTAAACTTGCATAAAATTAATATTTAGAGGAAATTATATATAGACTATATATAGCTTTTTTATCTAAAGTGTTTATTTCTAACTGCTATTTTTATTTTATAAAATGCTGACATATGTTGATGACTGGATCTGATAGACTTAACCCAACTGAAATTAAGAATCTCATGGTCACAACAGTGAGATCAGATAAGCAGTGTACCTTGCAAGGTCCTATCTGAGGCTGACTTTCTCTTGCCTAGTTCTGTTTCAGCTTCATATTTCATCACTAAACGATTTTTCTTCATTTTCAGCTACAGAGCACTCATTCTTGTGAGTGAAAGTTATTTTCCAAGTCTTTGGAAAAATCCATTTTCAGCAGGATTAAACTAGATTTATAAGTTTACTATTACTGCAAGGTTCTATCTTTGCAATGAAAATACACATACACAAAACAAAGGTTACTCAAAGAAAATTTCATAGAACAAAATTATGGGATGAAATATAGAAAAATCAGCTATGTGGAAAGAAAACATACACATCAGAGTGGATAGAAAGGTAAAAATAAAAGAACTCTTGATTAATGAATCATGAAAGAAGGTAGAACATGTATTGTTTCTGTGGTTTTCCTTTTTAGAACAATGATTTCATGCTTTTATATTAGTTTATGTGACTGTGGTTTTGTTTTGAAAGAATCATTCATGTTTCTTATTATAAGAACTAATATAAATGGGAAAACAAAGTAATAACTCTATTCTCATAGATGCTTTTACATTGAAGTCATTGNCAGGTTTCTCAAGAGGCTGGTCAGGTGGTCTGGTAGGCCCATATCTTTCAGAATTTTCCACAGTTTATTGTGATCCACACAGTCAAAGGCTTTGGCATAGTCAATAAAGCAGAAATAGATGTTTTTCTGGAACTCTCTTGCTTTTTCCATGATCCAGGGGATGTTGGCAATTTGATCTCTGGTTCCTCTGCCTTTTATAAATCTAGCTTGAACATCTGGAAGTTCACGGTTTACGTATTGCTGAAGCCTGGCTTGGAGAATTTTGAGCATTACTTTACTAGCGTGTGAGATGAGTGCAATTGTGCAGTAGGTTGAGCATTCTTTGGCATTGCTTTTCTTTGGGACTGGAATGAAAACTGACCTTTTCCAGTCCTGTCAATTATTATATGACAATTCTACAATAAAATCCATGGTATATGACAACTGTTTGACAATTTCACAAGAGCTACCAGGTAAATGTACCAAAAAAATATTTTTAGGAAATCTTGGCCCATGCTTTATTATCTCCTTCTGATGATGAATTAGAAATTAGGACTAAAACTACTAAAATATATAGTTTATGTATCTGAAACAGAAAACCTTATAGAAATTTTTCGCTTACTTCTTCAAGGCGTAAAAAGGGTTTCTGGAGAAGCTGGTTAGAGGTTGATAAAGGTCAGAGCAAAGTTGAGAGTACTGTGGTTTCAAGTGGCTCTTTTGAGAAAACATTAGAACTCCATTTCTACTTAGGAGGTTGGGACACATGTTCTGTGGGAAGACCTGGCAGGGAAGCAATCTAGAAGAGATCTGGGTAAAGGGGACAGGAAACACTGGAGGATGTTGATAGCTTGGCCCACTCTCTGAAAGTCATCCTAAATTCAGTCTGTAGCCAGAAAAGTACAAGATCATAGACCAGGAGAATCCTGTGAGGAGTCGGTGTTCAAGTTCCCAGGAGCTGTGTGCACGCAGAGAAACCACTTAAGTCCCCAAATACGAGACAATAGGTCTGATCTAGAGGAACCATGGAGCTACTCCAGCCTCGAAACTTCATCCGGCTACAATGCGAGTAAATAACCTTCTGCTTGGTTCTCTGGGTCTAGGATGTCATTATCTTTTAATGACATCCCAGGATGCCTAGAAATACTGTGAGAATGCATCGCCAACACTTACCAGAATGGTGGCAGAGAAAGTTGAAGTCATCTATATATTAGGACCAAACTGGGATAAGCTAGAGCCTTCTAAACTTGCATAAAATTAATATTTAGAGGAAATTATATATAGACTATATATAGCTTTTTTATCTAAAGTGTTTATTTCTAAATGCTATTTTTATTTTATAAAATGCTGACATATGTTGATGACTGGATCTGATAGACTTAACCCAACTGAAATTAAGAATCTCATGGTCACAACAGTGAGATCAGATAAGCAGTGTACCTTGCAAGGTCCTATCTGAGGCTGACTTTCTCTTGCCTAGTTCTGTTTCAGCTTCATATTTCATCACTAAACGATTTTTCTTCATTTTCAGCTACAGAGCACTCATTCTTGTGAGTGAAAGTTATTTTCCAAGTCTTTGGAAAAATCCATTTTCAGCAGGATTAAACTAGATGTATAAGTTTACTATTACTGCAAGGTTCTATCTTTGCAATGAAAATACACATACACAAAACAAAGGTTACTCAAAGAAATTTTCATAGAACAAAATTATGGGATGAAATATAGAAAAATCAGCCATGTGGAAAGAAAACATACACATCAGAGTGGATAGAAAGGTAAAAATAAAAGAACTCTTGATTAATGAATCATGAAAGAAGGTAGAACATGTATTGTTTCTGTGGTTTTCCTTTTTAGAACAATGATTTCATGCTTTTATATTAGTTTATGTGACTGTGGTTTTGTTTTGAAAGAATCATTCATGTTTCTTATTATAAGAACTAATATAAATGGGAAAACAAAGTAATAACTCTATTCTCATAGATGCTTTTACATTGAAGTCATTGGTTTCAAAGTATTATTGAAGGATTATTTTACAGCTGTTAAATACTGTATCATTTAAGTACAATATGTGAAACTGGGTAAAAGTGTTTTGGCTCATAATTAACTACTAATATAACACATTGTTTTGGAAAGTGCATGGGGATTTAGATGTATACAAAGTAGTCACTGTGACTCTGAAGTTCATTGTGTGATAACTCAAGGCAAGTTCATATTTTTTGAATCCCATTCATGACCCCATGATAATATAATACTTACATTATTATGAGATCTGTTGTAAAATGTCAAGGTGATAACATAGCCGAAGACTACCAGTGTCACTTCCTACTCTCAGATCTCAAACTTATGTTTTTAGAATATTTATTGAGGAGTTTTCCATGCTAGAGCATTAGAATAAACTCATTTGAGAGACCCTAGGAAGGCAAGCATGTCCAGTTACCTATATTATCCATCATGAGAAGTCCATGAGCAATTTGAGCTTTCTTTCTTTTCTCAAAGATTAAGAGGCTGTGTTCACTTGTCTTAACAATAGAGAGGGTGTAGAAATAGCAGTCACCCTTCCATGATTTCTAAAACTGCACCAAGATGAGAAGGAATACTGGTACAGAATGGTAAAGTACACAGCCTCTAGAGCTGGCTGCCTGGAACTGACGACCAGCTCTACTACATGTTAACTCCATGATCTTGGGCAAGTTTCTCCACCTCAGTGCTTTAGTTTCTTGTCTCTAAGATACATCATGGGGTTGTGTGGGGTTAAACTGGTTAACATACAATAAAGCATGACGAGCCATGCCTGGCACAAAGCAAGCACACAAACTATAATCGCTATTATTGTTTCTCTTGTAGTTTCCTTTGCCTCAAGCCAACAATTAGCTTTCACTTGAAAAAGGAATGTAATATCCCATCTCCAATCTTGATATTAGAAATGTCAATGCAGATAGGAGATGCCAAGGGTGCAACCGTTCTGTCCTCAAGCTTCATTATTCACTCATTGCAGAACAGAGCCAAAATAAGCTTTCAAGGAGAAAACACGTTGATAAACACAAACGGTTTTCTTTGCTATGATAGTAGAAAAAGCATAGTTTTTATTTTATTTAAATTTGAATTGTACTATGATGTCCAAAAACAAAGCTAAGAAAACAGGTCATGGAACCAGTTAGAGAAGAACTAAAAAGTGGGGAGGAAGGAAGGGGAAGCTACTTCTCTGCACTTATAAGCATGTAATTTTTCTGGGGAAAAAAAGAGAGGAAAGAGTGAGGTGAACAATCATGACTCTCTTCTTATACACTCTATTTTCTGCCCATCAGTATGTACTGTCGGCTTTTCCTCCGAATAAATCCTGCACGTGCAGCGTCCCACTATCTTACTCACTGTTTCTCTGGCTCCAGCTTTCATCCTTTCTGCCTAGATTTCAGCAGCACCACTTAACTGATCTATCTGACTCTCCTTGCCTCCAGGGTGTATCTGCCACACAGTGGTCTGGATGATCTTTCTGAAGTGTAAATCATATCATTTTACTACCTTTTGAAAAGCTGCGGTGGCTATGGGTTACTAGTAAATACAAATCTGAACCCCCTGTCATGTCCTACCAGGCCCTCTATGATCTCGTCGCCATTTTTCCGGTTTCCTGCCCTTCCACACTCTCTCTCATCTACTTCTCTCCAGCCATTGGCCCTTCTCCTCATCTTTGGAACACATGAGGCTGTTCCCTGGATCAAGGCTTTCACATTTGCTGTACTTCCTAACTGGAATTCTCTTCCCCAGATCTTCATGTAGCTGCCCATTTCCCATTATTCAACTCTTAGTTGAAATGTGCATTTTTGGAGGGGCAATTCCTAATCAGTACTTGGATGCAATCTCAAAAACAACAAAATGATCTCTGCTGATTTCCAAGGCAAACCATTCAATATCACAGTAATCCAAGTCTATGCCCTGACCAATAATGCTGAAGAAGCTGAACAGTTCTATGAAGACCTACAAAACCTTTTAGAATTAACACCCCCCAAAGATATCCTTTTCATTACAGGGGACTGGAATGCAAAAGCGGGAAGTGAAGAGATACCTGGAGTAACAGGCAAATTTGGCCTTGAAGTACAGAATGAAGCAGGTCAAAGGCTAACAGAGTTTTGCCAAGAGAACGCACTGGTCATAGCAAATACCCTCTTCCAACAACGCAAGAGAAGAATCTTCACGTGGACATCACCAGATGGTCAATACCAAAATCAGATTGATTATGTTCTTTGCATTCGAAGATGGAGAAGCTCTATATACTCAGCAAAAATAAGACCGGAGCTGACTGTGGCTCAGATCATAAATTCCTTATTGCAAAATTCAGACTTAAATTGAGGAAAGTAGGGAAAACCACTAGACCATTTAGGTATGACCTGAATCAAATCCCTTAAGATTATACACTGGAAGTGAGAAATAGGCTCAAGGGATTAGATCTGATAGACAAGAGTGCCTGAAGAACTATGGACAGAGGTTTGTGACACTGTATAGGAGGCAGTGATCAAAACCATCCCCAAGAAAAAAAGATATGCAAAAAGGCAAAATTGTTGACTGATGAGGCCTTACAAATAGCTGAGAAAAGAAGAGAAGCTAAAGGCAAAGGAGAAATGGAAAGATTTACCCATTTTAATGCAGAGTTCCAAACAGCAAGGTGAGATAAGAAAGCCTCCCTCAGTGATCAATGCAAAGAAATAGAAGAAAATAATAGACTGGGAAAGACTAGAGATCTCTTAACAAGAAAATTAGAGATTCCAAGGCAACATTTCATGCAAAGATGAGCATAATAATGGACAGAAATGGTATGGACCTAACAGAAGCAGAAGATATTAAGAAGAGGTGACAAGAATACACAGAAGAAATATACAAAAAAGATATTCATGACCCAGATAACCGTGATGGTGTGATCACTCACGTAGAGCCAGACATCCTGCATTGTGAACTCAACTGGGCCTTAGGAAGCATCACTATGAACAAAGCTAGTGGAGATGATGGAAGTCCAGTTGAGCTATTTCAAATCCTGAAAAATGATGCTGTGAAAGTGCTGCACTCAATATGCCAACAAATCTGGAAAACTCAGCAGTGGCCACAGGAATGGAAAAGGTCGGTTTTCATTCCAATCCCAAAGAAAGGCAATGCCAAAAAAATGCTCAAACTACTGCACAATTGCACTCATCTCACACACTAGCAAAGAAATGCTCAAAATTCTCCAAGCCAGGTTTCAATAGTACATGAACTGTGAACTTCCAATGGTCAAGCTGGATTTAGAAAAGGTAAAGGAACCAGAGATCAAATTGCCAACATCTGCTGGGTCATCAAAAAAGCAAAAGAGTTCCAGAAAAACATCTACTTATGCCTTTTTGACTATGCCAAAGCCTTTGACTATGTGGATCACAATAATCTGTGGAAAATTCTGAAAGAGATGGGCATACCAGACCACCTGACCTGCCTCCTGAGAAATCTATATGCAGGCCAAGAAGCAATAGTTAGAACTGGACATGGAACAACAGACTGGTTCCAAATCAAGAAAGGAGTACGTCAAGGCTGTATATTGTCACCCTGCTTATTTAACTTATATGCAAAGTACATCATGTGAAATGCTGAACTGGACAAAGCACAGTTTCAATCAAGATTTCAGGGAGAAATATGAAAAACCTCAGATATGCAGATGACACCACCCTTCTGGCAGAAAGCTAAGAAATAAAGAGCTTCCTGATGAAAGTGAAAGAGGAGAGTGAAAAAAGTGGCTTAAAACTCAAAATTCAGAAAACCAAGATCATGGCATCTGTTTCCATCACTTCATGGCAAATAGATGGGGGAACAACGGAAATAGTAAGAGACTTTATTTTGTGGGGCTCCAAAATCACTGCAGATGGTGACTGCAGCCATGAAATTAAAAGACACTTGCTCCTTGGAAGAAAAGCTACGACCAACCTAGACAGCATATTAAAAAGCAGAGACGTTACTTTGCCGACAAAGGTCCATATGGTCAAAGCTATGGTTTTTCCAGTACTTTTGTATGGATTTGAGAATTGGACTATAAAGAAAGCTGAGTGCCGAAGAATTGATGCTTTTGAACTGTGGTGTTGGAGAAGACTCTTGAGAGTCCCTTGGACTACAAGGAGATCCAAGTATTCAATCTTAATGGAAATCTGTCCTGAATATTCACTGGAAGAACTGATGCTGAAGCTCTAATACTTTGGCCACCTGATGTGAAGAACTGACTCATGGAAAAGACGCTGATCCTGGGAAAGATTGAAGGCAGGAGAAGAAGGGGATGACAGAGGATAACATTGTTGGATGGCATCACCGATATGATGGACATGAGTTTGAATAGGCTCTGGGAGTTGGTGATGAACAGGGAGGCCTGGCATGCTGCAGTCCATGGGGTCGCAAACAGTCAGACACAACTAAGCGACTGAACTAACTAACTATTCCTAAATATCCTATCTAAAGTGTCATTCCCTATTATGATTTCTCTTTTTTGTAACACTTTTCAGTATTGAAATCAGCTTCTTTATTTTCAGGTTCACTATCTGTTTCCTTCAATTAGTGAAACAGCTTGGAGAGAGAGCTCAGTCTGTTCTATTTCTGTATCTCCAAAACCTAGAAGTAATGCATATCTGTGGGCTGAGTGGTCGACTCCAGGTACAAAGAGCCTAAGGCTGATTGCCCCTCACTACTGGTGCTATTACATCACTGAAACCTGGGACCCTTCTGCCCTTTAACATCTCTTCTGCCCTCACACTTACTTGTTAAACCATGATTACTTTAAAATGTATATGGTACCTCTTTTAGTAAGAGAAGTGAAAACACTGTTTGTCCTCTTAAGTGTTATTCAGAAGTCTGTAACACAAACTGGATGGACCTCAACGATCCTGTGTCCCTGACCCAACAAGTGGCCTCCATTCTTGGCTGCAAGTTTGTGTCAAAGGTAAGACAACTATGTGTTAACATTAAAACTCAAGAATTAATTGTACAAAAATAATTTAATATTATGTGGGAAAATACACTCTTGGAAAACAAGAAATTTCTCTGGGAAAAAGGATAACAGAGGACCGATGGGAGGAAATTGATTTGAAGTAAAGCAGATGCATCTTCCATCTGCACCCTCACAAGAGAAAACTCTAAACTCTACATTCCGGCAGATTTTTTTACTTCTCAATTAGGAGCACAAGAAAAGCAAATCCTGCTTCTGCGGTTGGTTTATAAGAATCATTCTTTCTGATTTTAATGAGAGGGTTTGGGGAAGGAAAAATCAGATATTTAATACAATTTAGCCTACCAAAGCAAGGACCTCAAAGGGTGGATGGGGTCTTCTGAATGTATACAGTGATGTCAGCACCAGAGAGCAAAGTGCCTTCAATGATAAAGATCCTAGAAATTTAGAAACATTTATTATAATGAAGCAATAGAAGATGGAGTCCAATAATGATATGAAGAAAATGCAAGTAAAATGGCTTAGCATGTGCTTCGAGGTATAATGATAATATTTGTTCTGCAGATAAATCTAATGAACTCATGAGTTAAATTGTAGGATTTATGGCAATTAAAAATAAATGAATAAAGTGGTTAGATAGCCTGGATTACTTAGATTTGCCTACTTATTCCAGGGAATATATCATATCCTGAGTGATGAATTAGTGTACAGAACAATCTTCTGCTTGGTTACACCATTCAGACAGGACAGAACATTATGCCCTTGATCCAAGAGAAATAGAAGGAAAGATGGTTAAAAATGCCATGATACAATTTTGTTGAGAATGAAACAACAAGGTGATGTAATACCAAAAAATCTCTTTTAACTAACCAGTATTGCCCTAAGCTGAGAAGGCGAGAAGTAATCAGGTGGTTTATTATAGATAATTTTAGTTTGAAGTATCAGTGGAGATTGCAAACTGTTTGTCCAGAAAGAGCTGGAAAGGAACATCCACAGAACAAGATCAGCAAGCAAATAGTTTTAATAAAGATTTTTTGATTGCTTTGCATATTAAGCATATCAGAGCTACCATATGTGAGCACAGAGTAGCTAATGTCAGTACCTTTCACAAGGAGCCCATAATTTAAGTCTTAGCCCCGTGTCACAGACAAAACTGGGACAGAGTAAAAGGAAGAATTCTTCCCTAAATCACACAACTAATAACTAGCAGCACCCAGAGTTGAAATCAGGCCTTCCCATTCCAGTTTCCTGCTCCTTCATTTATGCTATACCTGACGGGGACAAAGAATGCAGAGAAAGAAAGGCAGGTCAAGGGGGGAAAATGGACACATTCATGATTCAGAATTAAGTCAGCATGAATTTTCAGTCAGCATAATTTTGAGAGTTTATCCAGCAAAGTCTGGCAACCTGGGTATAAACTCTGAAAAACAGATAATGGAGTCATTCACTGTTGAAGATCAGCAAATTGCCACAAACCAAGGTTAAATACACAAGGTGTGTGTTTTTTTTTAAGGTGGGAATGAGTGCATCCCTGGAAAGTTAGTCTATGCTTGCATGCTACTGCTGCTAAGTCGCTTCAGTC
>SJYX01009137.1:83669-123419 GCA_006410675.1 Oreotragus oreotragus | reverse complement strand
CAGTTATCCAAGTCTATGCCCCAACCAGTAATGCTGAAGAAGCTGAAGTTGAACGGTTTTATGAAGACCTACAAGACCTTTTAGAACTAACACCCAAAAAAGATGTCCTTTTCATTATAGGGGACTGGAATGCTAAAGTAGGAAGTCAAGAAACACCTGGAGTAACAGGCAAATTTGGCCTTGGAATGCGGAATGAAGCAGGGCAAAGTAATAGAGTTTTGCCAAGAAAATGCACTGGTCATAGCAAACACCCTCTTCCAACAACACAAGAGAAGACTCTACACATGACATCACCAGATGGTCAACACCAAAATCAGATTCATTATATTCTATGCAGCCAAAGATGGAGAAGCTCTATACAGGCAACAAAAACAAGACCAGGAGCTGACCGTGGCTCAGATCATGAACTCCTTATTACCAAATTCAGACTCAAATTGAAGAAAGTAGGGAAAACCGCTAGACCATTCAGATATGACCTAAATCAAATCACTTGTGATTATACAGTGAATGTGAGAAATAGATTTAAGGGCCTAGATCTGAAAGATAGAGTGCCTAATGAACTATGGAATGAGGTTCGTGACATTGTACCGGAGACAGGAATAAAGGATATAACTAACATCAAATAAATTAGGATATATCCTTAGAAGAGAGAAAGATAAATGGCATCAGTTGATATGAATAGAAGAACACTTAAAAAACCCAAAAGCTTAAAAGGAAGAAACCATTAGAAACATTCACAGAGTAAATTCAAAGATGTTCATAGTTGACAGTATAACTGGAAAGAGAACCGCTTTTTGAGTAAAATCACTTGAGCAACTAATAGCTGTATTACCCACAGCAAAACCGGTAGGCCAAGCAGTATTCTCTCTCCTTTCTCATATTTGAGACACTATCTGTTAAGAGTTGCATTCATCCCCACTCTGTACAATCAGACTAGCAGTTTAAAGAAAGTGAACTCCCTGCTGGAGAGGGCTTCTTAGGCACTGGGAGTTGGAGAGAGGAGTGGAGGAGAGGCTAGCAGAATGTTGGGCTCCACATAGGGAAATACATTACATACTTGGGTTGAAGGCATGGTAGGGAGATAGCCTTCCCACTTCCTGCACGCAGTTCTCTGAAAGGGAAACTAGACTGTCATATTCTCCATCCAGTACCCAAAGCCTATAGTCAGTTCTTCGTCTCACCCAGGACATCCTTCTGGCTGTTTAAACTTAATCCATTCAGCCAAAGCTCAAGACCAAAGAAAGCACATTATGTATCTGTAGTGTTTGTATGTTTTACTCCATCATTTGCCTTAAACTAAATCATCCCAAGGGCTTGCCTCATGGTCCAGTGGCTAAGAGTCTGGCTTGCCATGCAAGGGACACCGGTTTGATCCCTGGTCCCGGAAGATCCCACATGCAGAGGAGCAACTAAGCCCACGAGCTGCAAACTACTAAGCCGTGAGTCATAACTACTGCAACTACTCAAGTGCTGCAGTTTCTGAACTCCCTGCACCTAGAGCCTGTGCCCTACAAGAGAAGCTACTGCAATGAGAGGCCCACCTGCTGCAACAGAGAGTAGCCTGCACTCGCTGCAACTAGAGAAAGCCTGTGTGCTGCAATGAAGACCCACCACAACCAAAAAAAAATTTTTCTTAATGCATAAAATAAGCAGGTTCCTCATTAAGAGGACTGATTATCCGCTTTCCAGTCTGAATGCCGACTTCTGAGTACAAAGAACTCCAGTGGAGACCAGAGGGTGTGCTAATCACACAAAGCAGAGAGGCACTCGGGTTCTGACGCTGCAATCACAGGCTCCTCTAGTCCTCCCCCCAGCGCTGGAGGCCATCGCTAGCGGGGCAGGCTGCCACACTGGAGTTCCTCTGTAGAACACACGGAGCAGCTGAGGGTGAGGTCTGAGGAGCAGGGACCTCCCCTTCCAGGACCAAGTATTAACTTCAGGCCTGTTAACACTTTCCCAGAGACTTTCACATCCAGAAGGTTCCAGCTATGGCAGACACAGGACACATGACAAGGTCAAAACACAGGCCCAAAACAGTATCACTTGTGCTAAAGCCCACGATACCAAACCTAGATTTAATATTTGACCTAACTGCAATTTCAGCCTCCCCCAGATATGTCATCTTAATGGGCCAGTTTGGAGTTTTCTGGCCAGCACGAATGAGGTGATCTGTCACATGAGTCCTCTCTGTCACCCAGAGAAAGTAGAGATAAACTACAAGATAGACCCTTGCCCTTCACCCAGAAGAACGCAACTTGGCCTGAAACAGCCCTGTATTTTCTTTTGTTAATAGCCTCTTTGCCACTCCCTCATCCTACTTATAAAAATCGTCTCTTTGCACAGCCCCTCAGAGCGCCCTTCTGTTTACTAGATGGGGTGCTGCCCATTCAGGACTCTTGAGTAAAGCCAATTAGATTTTCACATCTACTTGGTTGAATTTTGTTTTTCCGTAGTAGTCTGGCCTTCTGCCTCAGGCTAGTCCCTGACCTGCTCTCAGGAGCAACTGTGCCATTCGTCACTCAGAGAACTGGTCTCCGGTGGGATCATGGGCTTCCGGGGTGATGGACAGTCAGTCCAGAACAGTGGTCAGGGCATCTGGTGCCACCTACCAGGACCGGAACATGCTGGCAAACCAGGTGAGTAAACAGAGTTCACAGTCTCTTATCATGCTTCCTGCTAACAACCTGAGGCCAAGAGTGACAGTTAAAACATGAACAACCAACGTGTGTCAGACATGGACCGGTGAAATGAGTGCCTATGTTTAGCAGCGGGCAAGGCCATGTCACCAGAGTATACCAGCTGAAGTACACCACTGTGCCCCACCCCTCCTGCCTCGGTCAACCCTTCACAGGCTATACTCTGGCCTCTCGAGGCCATAAAAAGTGGCCTAGAGTCAGGTGAGTGCCCGGGAAATGCCCCTGCTATTATTCCTGTCCTTCACTATGAACTTGAGTATGATGTCCTCCATTTTATGGGCAGGAGGCTATGTGTATCTTATCATCCTATATCCATCATCTCAGTGCAGTCGGCTGGTATGAAAAATGTTTTGTAACCCACTCCAATATTCTTGCCCAGGAAATCCCATGGACAGAGGAGCCTGGTGGGCTACAGTACGTGGGGTCACAAAGAATCAGACAGGACTAAGTGACTAGACAGCAAGAGCATTAGGAATGAATGGTTAAAAAAATAAAGACCAAAAAAAACCAAACCCACAGCTAACATTTAAGCATGTACTATGCATTCTAAGTCCTTGTCATGCACTGTCTCATCTCAGCTTCACAGTAATACCTTGAAGTGGGTATTATTATCATCACCTTGGTTTTACAAAAGAGAAAACGGAGGCACAGAGAGGCTGGGTAACTTGTCCAAGGGTACAAGCCTCATGATGACAGATCCAGTCCAGCTTCAGGGTCTACACTCTGACTCACTGCACTGTGCTGAGTACACAGCCACAGGAATGTTAGTGTCAGGAAGTCATCAGAGAACCTCTGACACCCACACACCCTGAAAAACCCTTCCAGATGGTTTCTGATGATGCTGAGCATATACTGTTGTTGTTTGACATATAGAACATTTTAGAGAAAAGTAGTACTTACTTTTACCACTAAGCAGGAGACCACCTGTAATTTTTACATAACTAAGTAACCACATTGAGTTATCCAGCCACTGTAGCAGGAAGATCTAGGTACACAGTGTTTCTCTACTCAAGATATCTGAATTCTAGGGGAAGCCTTTTAAACACCCTGTGGTCCAATGTCCCCATCCCTAAGAAGATCCCAGACCCTCCAGAAGGATTGAACAAGATCATGAACACAGCTCCCTGTTTAAATGGTAAGCTACTACATAAGCAAAACATATGATCATAATGATTAATATATTTCAGTAAAGGGACAGATAAAAATTTCTATACCTATCAATCTATACTTATCTAAATTCTATGTTGTGTATACTTCTACGGAAGGTCCTATTTATATCTCTTCACATTTCAGTAACAATGTTTAAAGCTTAATTTACTTCTGTAAGCCTGGGTCCTTCCATTATTACTTCTGAGCTTCCAGACATTTCTACTATATCTTTAATAATTTTACCTTAATCTTTCATCTTAGAAGCGTAAAAAGTTAATGAGGCAGTAAATATCTTACTCTAACTTCAGATTCTTCTATATTAGCAGCTGACACAATTAGCAAGCAAGAGCTTAATTTTGCTTTATAATTAAAAAGCTCAAAATGATACTGCTCTGTCTCTGAAGGCCTGGAGTTTGGTGTTGGATCCAAGAATGAGGTGGATCTAGGAAAGTAAGCTGTGGTTTCTGTCAGTTGGAAAGGCACATGTCTCCATGTAATTGAGGGGTAGGACAAATAGTATTCAAACTATTTGTAAACTGGGTGTAAATGATGATGCTAACCACAGACAGGAGTGGAAAGGAGAGGAGGGGGAGGAAGTATCAGAACCAGGAGTAATGATTTTCATCTTAATCTGTTCTTTAAAGCTATGGTTTCTATGCTATTGATTGTGGCTCTCTCTGGAAGTTGGTTATACACAGAGGCAGAGAGAGTGGTAAGCAGATGACAAAAGGATGCCTCATAATACAAAAACATGAATGCATAAGTTGGGGAAGTGACTATGCAAACACAGAATTTTCAAGTTCCTAAGTTGCTACCACTAGATATTTGAGTTGCCCAAGCTCTCCTCCACCCTCCTACCAGCACAGAGGTGGCTTGATCAATGTGTGCAGTGCAGGAAGATGGGGCTAGGGGAGGTGGTGGCGGGGGGTGGGGAATAGGGACCGGNTTTATCACCAGCAAAATAAAAAACAACGCAAGTATATCCTCAATAATTTCCCTTACTTGAAACAGGAAAGCAAGTGAGAACAAACTGGCTAAGAATAGTAGATCAATGGCTTTCATTCCTAGCTGCACATTAAAATCATTTGAGAAGCTTTTAAATCCACCCTCAGAGATTCAGACTTATTTGGTTGGGTATGGTACCATTGGTGCGGCCTTTTAAATTCCTAGGTAATTCCAGTACGCAAGAAGGATTTAGAACTTCCAAATTAAGCTCAGAGGAAGCCTATGCAAAGGTAATGACAAGGAAGGATATACCTCTGAGATCTAAAAACAATAGAGGGAGAAAGACACTTTAATAAAAAGAAGGAAGAGAAAGTGATAAATATATATAACTGATGGAAGGGAAAAGAGAGAGAAAGAAGGATTATCAGGGCAAAGAGCAAAATAAATGAGTGAAAATGAGGTCTTTCCCTAATACTTGCTAAAAAATAAGGAGAGTTAGAGTGCAATTGAGGATAAAGTATTTTAGATGGATTACAGAAGAGGTAAAAGGAACATTTATTGTTTCCTATTCCAAAAATAATGGGAAGATTAAAGTCTATTTCTCCTTCTAGGCTAAGACCAAGAGAAAAGCGTCTAAGAGCAAAAGTCGGAGCATAACTGGAGATGTCTTTATGAATGCCTATGCAAAGAGTGGAGGCAAGTGACAGGCAGATGGACAAATATTTTGCAATAATAAACCTTGAGGCTTGGAGCAGAGAGGGACGAACTAAACCAAAGTCAAGAGCACAATTAAGGGTAAGAAAAATCACTGCCAACAGTTTTAAGCCTGAGAGGCCTCTAGAAAAGGTCATAAAAGGTTTACATTAAACATAATCAGAAGCAAAACAAAAGGAGACAATGAAGAGGAAGGTGTGCATTGCCAAGGTAATGGGAGATTAGAGAGTACTGCTTTGGAAGGACATGCAGAAACGACAGTACGCAAATATCCTTTGTTTCAACAATAAAGATATTTCTAAATTGGTAAACGTTATTAAGTATGAAAAATGGAGAAAGGACACATATTGTCTGAAACTTGAAAAAAAAAAAAAACAGGCAAGCAGACCTCATTCTTGGAAAAAAATGCAATTAGGAAAATCCATGAATCCAGAAAAACCAAATTATTTTGCCTTATACAGGAAGACAAGACAACTAATTTTAAATCTGCTCATAACAGAGGACACTGAAGACAAACATTGACCCTGCAATTATGAAAAATCAACTCTTCTGAACAAGTCAATTTGAGATGACTCTCCCAGAATAGAACTTTTAATTCTAAATTAATTACACTCTTTTATTTAATGCAGTGAAACAGTAGTGTGTGCACACACAGTCACACAGACACACAGACACTCACCCCTTTGCCATCTATTAAAAGCTGTTATTTTCCTGTTCTTCACCATCCTGTAGCCCCATATTCACAGTGTGACATTTTGGAAAGAGAGCATTTGTAACAGTATGAAATATAATAAAACACAACATTTGATAATGCATCAAACAGCTGAATAAATTGTGATACATAAGTTATAGTTTGGTGACTTTGTAAAAATCATCATCCTAAGAACATAGGAAAAGAAAATTAAAAATGAAGAAACATATCATTACCCCATATGACTTTTATTCTTTCAGGTATAACATTTTTGCTTCCGGTGTCAACTATATGGGCGGAGCAGGGCAAATGTCTGTGGGAAAAGTATTTGTTTTGAATTCCTTCGTGTGCCTAATGGGCTTCCCTGGTGGTTCAGACGGTAAAGAATCCACCTGCAATGTGGGAGACCTGGATTTGATCCCTGGGTTAGGATGATCTCCTGGAGGAGGGCAGGGCAACCCGCTCCAGTATTCCTGCCTGGAGAATCCCATGGACAGGGGAGCCTGGCAGGGTTGCAAAGAGTCAGACACGACTGAGTGACTGAGCAGAGCACGGTGTGTCTAACATGCCTTCTGGGGCTTTGTTCTCCGTTGCCTCTCTTGTCTGCATTTAGAAAATCCACTGAGTCACTTTAAGTCCACCCTGTACTTCACACAGTGACCGACACTACTGACCACTCCATGGTTAAACTCTACTTTCTGGTCTTTCGTGGCAGTTCTCTACACTGACCCTCTCTTTTCTGGCCATTCTCTATCGGTTTCCTTCTTGATTCTCTGACTTTGCATTCTGTGAGCAATCTTATTTATATCAATAAATTCTAATTATCAAATTTCTATCTCTGCTCCAGGTCTCTCTTCTAACCTCCACACCCATATATCCAGCTCTCTGTGGAACATCAGCACCTGTTGTGGAATTCAGTGATATTTCTTTGAACACATCCTCTTTCTTCCAATACTGACTCCACGTAAAGCAGAGCTCAATCATATTAGTGACTGAAATCCAGCTTTCTCAAGGTGAAATCTTGGAGTCACCATATGCTGAAGTTGATCATATAATGCAGTTTTTCATTCCAGCTAGAATATGTTTGATAATGAAATGGAAACTCAGTAAATATGCTGGTCAACTAGGATGTGCAGTTACACTACAATTAACATTCCTTTACTTCAATTCATTGGTCACTGAATCTAGAAAACATCTTGTCACTTTTCAGGACCATTTCTTCTTCTTCAAGTTCTCATCATCTCATCTCTAGACTATTTCGGGTTCAACTCATCCTTTGGCTTCTAACAATAAGTGCTTTCAACTCTGCTATTGAGGTCAGTTTTCTAGATCCCAAATCTGATTATCTTATTCCTTTGTTTAAAATTCCTTATCATCACTTATCTGCCTTTCAGGATAATATTGTACTTATTTAATATAATATATACGTGCAAGCCCTATATAATCTAATTTCCAGCTACTTTGGATAATAGATTGTGTAAAAGTTTAAAAACATTTCCCAGTGTCTGCCTAGGTTGTAGAAGGCTAGAATGAACATTGTTCTCTAACAACAGTTAGAAAAAGCTAGATTAATTACAAAGTCATAGCTTTTATTGAGCCCATCAGATTGCTAAGTTTAGGCGGCAGGGGAGTGGCCTGAATCCCAACGAGACACAAGAAGAAGTCCAAGAAGAGATGGGATGTAAGGACCTTCTCATCTGAAGAACAGCACAGGAAGAAGCATCATCATCCAACAAATAAGAAGGTAAGAAGAAATCAGGTAAAAATAAATGACGAGTCCCTAAAATCAGGTGGGGCCTAGTGTGACAATATGGACGCCCTGGAAATTCCGGAGCAAAGGCAGGCTGTGCACACACTCAAAGGCTCTTTTCCATGGACTTTCACTCAGTGCTTGTGAGAGATTCGAAGACCAAACAGAGCTGCCCCTCTCCCACTCCGATGGTGCTGCACCCGGGAAGGAGATTAGCCGTCACGGAGGGAACAGTATGAAATCCTCTTTCCGTGTCTTCATCTTTCTCCCATATGGAGCAAAAGCCTAAAGACACTGGGGAGGCCAGCAAAGCCTGTCATCTTCAGGGCACAGGTGAACACTCACTGATGTTACACGAAGCATATGGGAAACAAATCCCTCTACCCCAGAGAAAGGGGCAGAAAAGAGTCTGCGACGCACTGTAATACCACTAGCAAAGGGGAAGAAAACACTGCCAGTAGATAAAGTTAGACTTGGCTCCCCGGCAGCGGTGGGGGTGGGGCATAAACCTTCCCCCGAGGCCCAGGCACACAGGATCTGCACACGATCGGGGCTGGACTGGAACAACAGAGACTCTGTCTGTCCCCCAAGAAGCCTAAAACACATCAAGTGCTGGGCTACGGAAGGCTGCCGCTGGGGTAGGGGAAGAGCACGTGGAGAGAGCGAGAGAGCCTGTGTTCTCCCTTTGCTGTGCAGGCACTTGGAAATGGCTGGAAATTGAGAGCAGAACATCATCACTGAGGGAAGAAAGAAAACCTTGTGGTACCGTAGCCCCCGCACAAAGCACAAGGCCATGCTGGAGGAAGCTGAAGCCAAACCAGAACCCAAATTTGGCTCAGCTCCCGACTGGACTGACTCACTATTTCATACCGTGGCCTGAAAGAAGAGTGCCCATTTCTTCTTGTCTATAACATTTCTCAGCTGTAAAAATTATACCTGAATCTTCACTATTTACACATTATGTCCAGCATATACACACAAAAAAGAAAGGGAAAAACTAGAGTCATTGTCAAGTTCAGTTCAGTTCTGCCGCTCAGTCGCGTCCGACTCTTTGCGACCCCATGAATCATAGCACTCCAGGCCTCCCTGTCCATCACCAACTCCAGGAGCTTACTCCAACTCATGTTCATCAAGTTGCTGATGCCATCCAATCAGCTCATCCTCTGTCAGCCCCTTCTCCTCCTGCCTTCAATCTTTCCCAGCATCAGGGTCTTTTCCAGTAAGTCCGTACTTCACATTAGGTGGCCAAGGTATTGGAGTTTCAGCTTCAGCATTAGTCCTTCCAATGAACACCCAGGACTGATCTCCTTTAGGATGGACTGGATCTCCTTGCAGTCCAAGGGACTCTCAAGACTCTTCTCCAACACTACAGTTCAAAAGTATCAATTCTTCAGTGCTCAGCTTTCTTTATAGTCCAAATCTCACATCCATCCATACATGGCTACTGGAAAAACCATAGCTTTGACTAGACGGACCTTTGTTGGCAAACTAATGTCTCTGCTTTTTAATATGCTGTCTAGGTTGGTCATAGCTATTCTTCCAAGGAGTAAGCGTCTTTTAATTTCATGGCTGCAGTCACCATCTGCAGTGATTTTGGAGCTCAAAAAAATAAAGTCAACCACTGTTTCCACTGTTTCCCCATCTGTTTGCCATGAGACGATGGGGCCAGATGCCATGATCTTGGTTTTCTGAAAGTTGAGCTTTAAGCGAACTTTTCCACTCTCCTCTTCCACTTTCAGCAAGAGGCTCGTTAGTTCCTCTTCACTTTCTGCCATAAGAGTGGTGTCAGCTGCATATCTGAGGTTATTGATATTCCTCCTGGATATCTTGATTCCAGCTTGTGCTTCTTCCCACCCAGCGTTTCTCATGATGTACTCTGCATATAAGTTAAATAAGCAGGGTGACAAAATACAGCCTCGACTTACTCCTTTCCTGATTTGGAACCAGTCTGTTGTTCCATGTCCAGTGCTAACTATTGCTTCCTGACCTGCATACAGACTTCTCAGGAGGCAGGTCAGGTGGTCTGGTATTCCCATCTCTTTAAGAATTTTCCAGTTTGTTGTGATCCACACAGTCAAAGGCTTTGGCATAGTCAGTAAAGCAGAAATAGATGTTTTTGTAGAACTCTCTTGCTTTTTTGATGATTCAAAGGATGTTGGCAATTTGGTCTCTGGTTTTTCTGCATTTCTAAATTCAGCTTGAACATCTGGAAGTTCACGGTTCACTACTGTTGAACCTGGCTTGGAAAATTTTGAGGATTACTTTGCTAGTGTGTGAGATGAGTACAATTGTGCAGTAGTTTGAACATTCTTTGGTGTTGCCTTTCTTTGGGATTGGAATGAAAACACCTTTTCCAGTCTGTGGGCACTGCTGAGCTTTCCAAATTTGCTGTCATACTGAGTGCAGCACTTTCACAGCATCATCTTTTAGGATTTGAAATCACTCAACTGGAATTCCATCACCTCCACTAGCTTTATTCATAGTGATGATTCCTAAGGCCCACTTGACTGCATTCCAGGATGTCTGGCTTTAGGTGAATGATCACACTGTCATGATTATCTGGGTCTTGAAACGTTGTCAAGAGATGCAACAGGCAAAAGGACCAGACTTAAAATGACCCACATGTTGCAACTGTCTGGCAGAAACTTTAACATAGTATTATTCATAATCATCTAAAAATAAAACAGCAATAAAAATGTCTACCAACCAGTGGATGCATAAACTGGAATTATGGAATTCACCTAATAGAAGCTACTGAGCAATAGAAAACAAGGAACTTCTGATATATGCCTCCATATGGATGAATATCAAGTGTACCTGTCAAAATTACTGCCAACATTAAAGGCTTAATTTTATAATATGTATGCTGCTGCTGCTGCTAAGTCGCTTCAGTCTTATCTGACTCTGTGCAACGCCATAGATGGCAGCCCACCAGGCTCCCCCATCCCTGAGATTCTCCAGGCAAGAACACTGGAGTGGGTTGCCATTTCCTTCTCCAATGCATGAAAGTGAAAAGAGAAAGTGAAGCTGCTCAGTCATGTCTGACTTGGAGTGACCCCGTAGACTTCAGTCTACCAGGCTCCTCTGTCCATGGGATTTTCCAGGCAAGAGTACTAGAGTGGGTTGCCATTGCCTTCTCTGTATAATATGTATGCCGCTGCTGCTAAGTCACTTCAGTCGTGTCTGACTCTGTGTGACCCCATAGACGGCAGCCCACCAGGCTCCCCCATCCCTGGGATTCTCCAGGCAAGAATACTGGAGTGGGTTGCCATTTCCTTCTCCAATGCATGGAAGAGAAAAGTGAAAGTGAAGTCGCTCAGTCTGTCCGACTGTTAGCGACCCCATGGACTGCAGCCCACCAAGCTACTCCGTCCATTGAATTTTCCAGGCAAGAGTACTGGGGTAGGGTACCATTGCCTTCCCCGGTATAATATGTATATTTTACCTCAAAAAAAAAAACAAAACTAAATTTGAAAATAAAATCAGGAAAACACTTGTCTGCCTGGTTTTGAAGCTGGCTCTATAATTTAATAACTATATGACCTTGATCAACTTACTTAGCCTTTCTCTGCCTGCATTCTTACATCTACAAAATAGGGAAATCAATGAAGTTAGGATATCCACCTCACAGAGCTGTTGTAAAGAGTTAAAACATGTAATAGTAATTTGTCAACCTCATCCCCCACCAATGCAGGAGCCTGAATTAGACATCTGAATTATTTAAGATTCCACTAATCCACCCAATAGTTTCATAGCATGCTTTCGTACCCACGATTCCCAGCAGTACAAACTTCTCATCATCAAAGACAGAGTTTATATGTCTTCTCTACAATTTTTCACTGCTATCCAAGTAAAGGAGATTAATTCCCATTCTTCCTTAATACAGATCTTCATTTTTGCACTGATCACATAATGTAATTATTTCTTGAATATTTTTCTTTTCTCGTATTATGTCATTGACTAGAAGCCAAATTGTATTTAATATTCTGTCCCAGATCTTAGTTCAGGGTATGACATATGATAGATGCTCAATAAATATTTGAATGATTGAATGGATAAAGGAATCTATTATAGTTCCCTTCAATCCTGGCGACCTAAGAGCACTGAAAAATGCCCTTGGCGGGTAACTATTAAAACCTCAAGATAAAAGAAGCATTATAAAAGAAGTTATCTGGAATATCAGAGTATATAAAGTCAATCAGTACAATAATACATGCTCTCCTGAAAAGTTGGAATCTGCAGGAGGACAGGAATATAAATGATGGATTAGTGATCATGTAAGTGCCAAATATCATAACAGGTAGAAGGAAAGACCTCATTACAGACTGCTGTGCTGTGTTCAGACGTGTTCAGACATTCAGTTATGTCCAGTTCTTTGCAACCCCATGGACTGTAGCTTGCCAAGCTCCTCTGTCCATGGGATTTTCCAGGCAAGAATACTGGAGTGGATTTCCATTTCTTCTCCCAGGGTATCTTCCTGACCCAGGGACTGCACCCAAGTGTCTTGTGTTTCATGCTTTGGCAAGTGGATTCTTTACCACTAGTGCCACCTGGACAGACTATTACAGGCAGCTAAGCAGAATCTAGCACCTCAGAATCAGGCTGCAAAAGGCTCTGTAGGTATCTGTTTCTATAAGCCTGCTGAGCAACCCAAGCTCTCTTAAGTATTTAAACAGGTAGAATATGTATTGAGGAACTAAGGAGCACACAGAAGATTTTGAAAATTAAATATATATATATATCCCCTGGAGAAGGCAATGGTAACCCACTCCAGTACTCTTGCCTGGAAAATCCCAAGGACGGAGGAGCCTGGTAGGCTACAGTCCATGGGGTCACAAAGAGCTGGACACAAATGAGCGACTTCACTTTCACTTTCATACACAAATACGTTACACACCCAGCAGAAAATTTGAAATATATATATATATATATATATACACATATACACACATATACATATATGGCAGATTTAGAAAATTTGAAATATATATATGCCATACATACATACACCCTGTGACCTAGAAACTCTTGCTATCTGATCTTAGGAACTGAAATTATTTGGAAGGAAACAATATTTGTATACATATCAGTTTGGACAAATTTTTTGTGTGGATCAATATGCAACTTCTATTTATTATTAATGTGTGAAATATTTACTTTTCTCAAATGTTTAGAATTTGAGATGAATGAGATTTTTCTTCTGTCAATATTGAGTTCATAGTCTGGAGTAAGAAGGGTTGACTGCCGTGTTGAAGGGCAAATGGCGATAACCCATAGTCATATATATTAGTAGTTAGGGCTAGTCATCAAGATGTCATAAGGTGACCCTGGTTTTTAGTCATATATATTAATAGTTTGGGCTAGTCATCAAGATGTCATAAGGTGACCCTAGCTTTAAACCAAGTTTATATCCCAAAGAGGTGTTTTCTTGCCCCAGCTAAATTCAGTTATATGTCAATGTGTCTGTGAGCTATGAGTTGTAGTTACTAGAAGTTTAAGAAAGAAATATGTCCACAGGGCTTTGGGTTACAGAGGTCAAAGCATTTGTCAAAAGTTTCCGGGAATGAAACACTTATGATCTAAGCATTTCCTTATATGTAACTTTTACCTCTAAAGAATTAACTAGAACAATAATTACTGAACTCCAGTTAATGATATGCAAGCTGAAGTGCCATGTCTGCAACTAACTTTGAAATGCATCCCAAAATAAGATGAACTGTAGGATGGGTAGAGAGACATGCATGTGGTAATCCAGTATAGTAGAAGAGGAACTGCAGAATCTCAAAGGTAGAAGGTTACTTATGTTACACATTTTAGTAATTTATTTTGAATAAAAGGACCAGTTAAGTCAAGATTGGGAGCTAAGGTAAGACAAATTTCAATAAAATATAACAGACTAAAGTCAGGTACCAATCTGGCAAAGAAGAATTATCATATCTAACAACATGGATGTGAAAATCAGATTCCAAGATATAATCTGGGTTTGAAGCCAATAAAAGTCAATCAAAAAGCAAAGACAGAAGTCCACAGGTTAATGGGAACACTGATGGACAGGTATTACCTTTCTATTTTTTATTTTTTGCCTTAGACCTTGTCTCCAAGAGCATGTCTTTCTCAATTTTGAATGCAAGGTCTTCTAAACCAAGCATCTCATAAACATACTTGAACAAAATTTACCTAATTAACATATATTTTCTGATTGTATATAATGCATTAAGATAGGCAATCATGTTTCATGATAAGCTTCCAGTTGGATAAAACTCAAAATCACACTCTATCCTTAAAAGAAATCATTTCAATTGGGTAATAAGTGCTCACAATAAGCAGTTTTCCATGATTACAAAAAAAAAAAAAGTTCTGATTGGGAAAATATGCTTACTTTAGCAAGCTCTATGTAGCAGTTACATAGATTGTCCTTCATTTTTCATCCAATAATATACAAAACTGTTAGCTTCCTATATTTCTTATGTGACTGCATGTCCTTCTCTGAAGGGCCACATAACCTGGGAAATACAGAAGATAAACAAAGGTGGAAACCAGAGTCATGCTCAGAAATTTTGTCTTTCTTAGCTACAAAAAGAATCACCTTCCTTAAGTCTTTTCGAGCTATAAAAAGCTCTAGAATGTTTGGGATTAAAATCCACCTGGTACTCATTTCTTCTTCCTCCTTTCTTGCCTAATATGAGGTTGATTTTTGGTAAATGTGGTTCAAGTAATGACTGATATAACTGACAATCATAAATGAAAAGGTCCAAATTAACAGGAGAATAGCTCTAATATTAATAAACATATTTTTGGTAACAGAAACAAAAAATTGACAAGCACTGTAAAAAAATGGTTATGGTAAGTCAGGAAGAGAAGCAAAGTAGAGCACAGCTTAGCTTACTGTTGGGACGAACGGTAAAGATTTAAGAGTGGTATTCAGTTTCAACATGCTATCACCTCTTTCCTCCCCAGTGCTGTTACCTGTTTCCTCCTCTCAACATCACACTGAACTGAACAGAGAAATGAGCCAGAATTTAAGACATTTATCTGCAGGAGCAGCAAAAACTAGAAAGGTCTCTTCAACGGGCCTGAAATGCTGATTAATTTCTGGGAGACACGAAGCTTGTCAGGCTTACATAAGATAAGGTCGCTGTGCTGTCAGCTCGTTATGCAACATGAGCAAAAACCGCTCAGTGAAAAAGTGGGCAGTTTTCACCAAGTAAGTGTCTGTGTTTGTCCCAGCCCTGTGAGAAGCACGCTGTGAGGCAGCGGGGAGCAATCTAAGGGAGGCTGCAAGGGTCATGACCTCAGAATTCAAATCTCAGTCCTGAGTGAAGGAGAGAGAACATGAAGGAGGCAATTGGGTAAAACCATTTTAGATGGAAGTTCAGAAGAAAGTTCAGTTCCACAAGGTGGGTGGGGAGCCAGAAGCTGCTATCCCAGGAGTCCTGCTTCTCCAAGGAATAGGCCTGCCTTCGAGTCCCTGCCTCACTCACTCACTGGGGAGTGTGGCCTCCATGAAAATGGGGCAATGCAGGGCAATGGAGGTCAGAATGGGGCCGCTGGACTCTCTGTGTCCTCTGCTCCTCGCAGTCCAGCCCCGATGGCGCACTCTCACGGCCTCCACAGCCCACCCTTGCTCTACTCCACAGAAGCAAGAAAATCTTTTGTGCGATTCCCCCGGGCCTCTCTTCCTCAGTGAGATTTTAAATAATATCACTCATTTGAATCTTGACTAGGCAGCTTCACAGTGAAGAGTGCATAGCCCCACCCTCTGCAGTGGATCTGGAAGCCACCACTGGGCCTCTGCCTCTCCTTTCTCCAGTATTTCCTTCAAGTTCCTCTCATCGCAGGCTGTCACCTTGCCAGCTAATGGTGACATATACATGATGAAATGACCTAAACCTTCATCCCTGAAGGCAGTTAAGTTCCTGACAATTACCCTCTCGGTCTGGGGCAGCTGTGATTGTTCATTCGCAGTTAGAACGGGGTTGACTCCCATTTGTAAGAGCAGCCCTTCCTCCTCCTGTGATAACTGTCAGTTTCCCTGCTGGTGACGCCTCTTCTTGCCTGCTGAATCCAGGAGCAGAGTCCTAAGAGCCCAGGCAGCAAACACAGCTGTACCTTGATGGTTCCCATAGTACTTGCCCGATGTTAAGGGATCTCACAGCGTCTCCGCAGCCAGAATCTATTGCTTCTTGCTAGATGAGACAATTTCTGGTGTGATACCAAGTTATTACTTCTGTGGTATCTGACTTTTTTTATTGGAATCCTAACGCCATAAAATTATTTTGGAATGAACTATATCTAGTCCCTCCTTCTAATACACACTCAGATTGTTGAAAGAAATAAATGAAATAATGCATGCTAAAGAGATGAATGCAGAGCTTGACACAAAGTAGGACTAAGTAAATATTGAATCTTTATCCAAATCTTTCCTGATGATGTTATATTTATAATGAACATTGTATTTAATATTGCTAGTGCTAGTATCAGCTTTTCATTTAACACAGTAAGAACAACAGAAAGCCAATTTGTGTCACACAGACGTTGGCATGGGCATGAAAAGGAAGGGTTGCATTTAAAACATGTAACATTGAACTCTGTCTTTTTGTGTCTCTCTTTTAAACTCAGTTTATAAACATGCCATGGTGGCCCATGTCTTACACAAATAACTTAGAACTTATCATCTAACAAAATGTTAAAACATCCTTGAACATTTTAACAAATTGTTATTGAAATGAGGACTTTTTTTTTCAGCAGAAATTACCAAAACAATGCACTATCCTAGTCATTTTATTATACAGCTTATAGTTTGGTAAGTAGCACAGTTTTTAACTAGTTCCTAATGGCTGTTTAAATTTGCATATAGATATTATGCACATTTTGGATATTTAATAAAGCAAACAGGTATTCATCTTCCTGAAACTTTCTGTACAAATCTGGAACTTTTTAATTTCGGTGGTTGATTAAAACTTTTCACTGTATATCCTCTGTGGTTTACACTGACATTAATTAGCAAGAATTCATTTTAAAAGAGTGCATAGTGTATCTTAGTGAAAAATCAGTTCCATTAGTAGAATCAAATTCTCATTCCCCAAAAGCAAAAAAAAAAAAACAAAACTGTATTTTTTCCTTTGGTCTCTCTTTTGGTCCTGCCACAATATCTTGAATATTTTGCTTTAAATACCATCCTTATCATGGTGTTCTGTATAATTAAAGTAAAAGTTTTGTTCTTATTTAAAAAAAATCAGCTTTGTAGCAGTGTTTAATATACAGGGGTAAGAAAAAGACTACTTGAGCAATGAAAAATCTCCTTTAAACAGTAAAATACCAGTTGAAGAAAAAAATAACAAACATTAAATCTTTACAATGAAGTGAGATAAGGAGAATCAGATGAAGGATAAAAGAATGGGCAAGGGAGGAAATAACAGGAAATCGAGAACATAATTATTGTGAGATATAAAATATTGGGGACATTTTCAAAGAATTTTTATTCCATGTTATAGCTCAAACTTGGCATATTAATAGCAAGTTCCAAAAATGGAAGTTTAAACTGTTTTCTCAATTATTGGTTTGGAGTTTGGAAGGGATGTGGTTCTGAGATTGTTCCTCCTAACCAGAACACAGAAGGGGCCAGGACAAAAGGTTTTCGGAGACTGACTGCAAAGTATTTTTAAACATTTTTGCCACTTTGGAAATGGATCGTTTTATTATCATTTTTTATAAATAATCCACTCTCCTTTTCCAGAAATATTAAAGGAATAAATTAATTTCCTTTTATTTTGTACATTATTATTTTCAGGATAGAAAAGCACTGCTCATAATTTCATGACCACAAAATCAATTAATTTGTATTATACACTAATGTTTTAGGACCAGGTCTAGGGACAGAGCAGAGGGCAGGTTTTATGGCTGCCCTAACAGGAAAAGCTCCTAAATCTTACTAATACATTTCCCATGACAGCTGGCCAGGGGACCTAAAATTCTCAGTACAGTCATTGTTGAAGCTAAAGATTCCATAAAGACTCAGTAACAATGCAAATGCTTTACCAGTTGAAAATACTAATCTGCTATCATAAATTTTAAAATATAACTAGTTGGCTGCCATTTCTTAGGATACTGTGAATCTTAAGAAGATACTTTTGGTGAATCACTAAAAAGACACACTAGGAAAATGCAGAAAGAATGTATCAGGTCAGTGTGGAATAAGGATGCTGAAATAGCTTCTGAGACAGGGGAACTGCAAGGAATAAATCTGTGTTAGGTATTGTCATCTGAGACATCTGTGGAATGTTCCCCTCTCTTCCTGTTTAATACCCTTACCCCCTGCTTCACAGGGGTTGTATGACCCAAAACTACATTTCCCAGATGCCCTAGCAACTAGTTTTCTGGATGAGATTATCTTTCACCATAATCTTGAGATGTACTCATTCGAGTTTAGAAATGAAAGAGATGAGGGTCATTCTTCATTATTTAGTGGAGCCGGCCAATAAGCAGTATGCAGCAGGTGTGCCACAACATTGAAAAGAAATGTCGATGAAGGCATCTGTGAAGTTGGCAGTGGTGGGGCACTTTCTTGACCACTAGGTGGCAGTAGAATTTCTTGACCTCTAACTTCTCACTCTGCAACAATTTTGTAAGCACCTTAATTCTTGAATTCCTTTCTGCTTAAAACCATTGAATGATCCTATTCCCTGTCATGACAAACACGGTCCAAGGGTTCGGGAATTAGGAATACTAAAGAAGAAAGAAAGAAGGAAAATATATGCAAAGCTCCTATAGCAAAGCTAGCTAAATGAAAGAGCTGCTTCAACCAGGGGATTTATATGTGCCACTTACTAGGAAAACAGCCAATTCCTATGAAATACAATTAAAATCCTCTGGACATAGTAGGGAGTATAAAAGGCGAAGAGTTGACTCATTGGAAAAGATGGATGCTGGGAGGGATTGGGGGACCGAGGATGAGATGGCTGGATGGCATCACTGACTCGATGGGCAGGAGTCTGGGTGAACTCCGGGAGTTGGTGATGGACAGGGAGGCCTGGCGCGCTGCCATTCATGCGGTCGCAAAGGGTCAGACATGACTGAGCGACTGAGCAACTGAACTGAACTGAATCGAACAAGAGAGGCAGACTTTGTTTTAGGCCTGGATCTAAAGTGCCCACCTAAGGGTGGTGTAAAATCCTGAAGTGAAAAAGAGCAAAGTCGATGAAGGCATCTGTGAAGTTGGCAGTGGTGGGGCACTTTCTTGACCACTAGGTGGCAGTAGAATTTCTTGACCTCTAACTTCTCACTCTGCAACAATTTTGTAAGCACCTTAATTCTTGAATTCCTTTCTGCTTAAAACCATTGAATGATCCTATTCCCTGTCATGACAAACACGGTCCAAGGGTTCGGGAATTAGGAATACTAAAGAAGAAAGAAAGAAGGAAAATATATGCAAAGCTCCTATAGCAAAGCTAGCTAAATGAAAGAGCTGCTTCAACCAGGGGATTTATATGTGCCACTTACTAGGAAAACAGCCAATTCCTATGAAATACAATTAAAATCCTCTGGACATAGTAGGGAGTATAAAAGGCGAAGAGTTGACTCATTGGAAAAGATGGATGCTGGGAGGGATTGGGGGACCGAGGATGAGATGGCTGGATGGCATCACTGACTCGATGGGCAGGAGTCTGGGTGAACTCCGGGAGTTGGTGATGGACAGGGAGGCCTGGCGCGCTGCCATTCATGCGGTCGCAAAGGGTCAGACATGACTGAGCGACTGAGCAACTGAACTGAACTGAATCGAACAAGAGAGGCAGACTTTGTTTTAGGCCTGGATCTAAAGTGCCCACCTAAGGGTGGTGTAAAATCCTGAAGTGAAAAAGAGCAACAACCTGGTTAGAAGGAAGGAGCAACGAGTGTGTAACACACGCTCTCCGAATGGAGCTTGTGGCCTGCTTGTGTAGATAAATATTAGGGAAGTTAGACACTTGGTAAGATAAATATTAGGGAAGTTAGACACTTGGTAAGATTGCCCATCCATATGTCTGCCTTGACAGTTCAACATTTCATGGCACAGATACCAGTGGCAAGATTATCTTTCAAACTAATAAATAATGAGAAGGTTTTTGTTAAGAAAAGAAAAAGGGGAGAAAACTTGGTAAGAAATTGAGGCCTAGGTGGCTTTCCACACATCTTCAGTCAGAAGGGGTGAAACCCTTGGCTTCCCAGGTGGCACAGTGGCAGAGAATCCACCTGCAATGCAGGAGACGTGGGTTCAATCCCTGCGTCGGGAAGATTCCCTGAGGTAGGAAATGGCAACCCACTCCAAGATTCTTGCCTGGAAAATTCCACGGACAGGGGAGCCGAGCAAGCTACAGTCGATGAAGTCCCAAAGAGTCAGACATGACTGAGCGACTGCGCACGCACTCATGGTAAAAGCCTTATAGAAGATTTGGGGGACAGGTCTTACCAAGCATCTTTAAAGGAAACAGATTTCTCCTGAGGGAAAGTCTCGCTAAGTGGATGGCACAGAACTTTCTATTCTAAGTTTCTATTGGCATCATTTGTGAAATATAAATCTCTAAAGGGCCAACGAGAAAATTGGGACTAAAAGAAATCAAACCTTCTTTTTAAATTACTGAAATGCCTTTTCTTGTTCGTCACCTCAGCAGGCATTATATTTATTCACAAAGTAGCTTGTTTACGACCACTGATCACCAGAAAGACTACGGAAGTAGTCAAGGGCCGTGGCTAGGTGTCCAGAACATGCAGAGGGTAGCCTGTCTGCTAAAAATCTGAGACACTTCACAGAGAAGTTCTGCAGAGGCTGGGGATCCCTGCTAGAGAGAACCTCAGTTTAAATGACAGGGTGTCCTGTCACTAATTCTAGATACTGATGAATGGCAGGAGTACTTGGGTTGACCGCAGATGCCCAGTTGTCTGCAAACATTTGTGAGCAGTCTCTTCAAGATGGCAAGACAACTAAATAGATGCAGTGGGTAATGATGAGCATTTGGCAGACTTACCCTGAGAACACAACCCAACCCTTACAGCCTCACTCTGTCTTTGACTAAGAAATAGAACCCTCCCTCGAAGCATAGGAATGTGCACTCAGATTGACTGTATAATGATAAAAAAAAAAAAGATTAATGTTAGTAACCAACCATGACAGAAGCTGTGAGGGAAAGTTCTTCAATCTCAAACATCTTCCTTAACAATGCTCTTGTATGTCAAGAAATTAACCATGGGATAAACCTAATTTACTAGACCTGTTATCATTCATGGTGCTAAATAATGAGATCTGTGTTCTTCACCTATCCAAGAAGATCTGTGTTCTTCACCTATCCAAAAGAAAGGTGGTACTAAGTTTGTGGAGGAGAATACAAAGGGCAATAACCAGCTTTATTGGGTGGGCTTTTTAGAAAGCTGTTGAGTGTACAAAGGGGGAAATTGACAGCATCCTCACCAGAAAATTCATAACATATTGCCAACTTTTGGGAGCCAAGAGCATGTCTTCAAAGCTAACCGTGACCCTTGTTCCTTAAAAAAAGGCCATTTCAAGTTCTCTCCATATATTACAGCTTGGATAAATTCATATCTGCCTATTTCAGGACCAAATAACATAGAGTAATGTCTATCTGTTACCAGGTTTCAATTGGACATTCTTGTACTTGAGCCCTTCTTGGTAATAAATACTAGGCAAAAATCACTGTTTTGGTAGTAAATATTAAGAGCATAGCAAGCGATCACTAATTTGAAAAGAAAATGGTTGAAATGAAGAGTACTGATTCCCACCAACCCCTTTTTAAACAGCCTTGTCTGACTGATAAACATGACAGTCTGTTCACAGGACCAACATGGAGACAGACAGACTAACAGGGATTAAGCAAAGAAATCCCTTTTGGATGAGATCATGAGAAGGGAAAAGTTAAAAAGATTTACACGTGCTTGGGTTCCAGGCATTGCTCATCAAATCATACCAAAAGATAAGATGCTCAAATGCCCAGCTGATTTTAAAAGTGCTCGCAAACAGAGCACATGTCATTTGGGACATATGATAGAAACTGAATACTGTTCTTCACTGGAAACTGCTGGAGTTTCAGATTTGAGAGTAATCTGATGCAGATGTTTTCATGTCCTTTACAAAGGAATACAGCTAGCTTGCCGCTGAGTACTGCTAGACCCCTCCCACTACAGGAGAACATCAGATAACCCTGAGATTAAAATGATCTATAATAATTTGGATAAGATCAGAGGAATGGTAAAGTGACAGAGAAAAGAGAGCCCGCGGATAAAGGACAAGGTACATCTGAACACAAGGGACAGGGTTGACGTTCAGAGGGAGTTCCTCGGTACATGTGCATAAGCAGGTTGCTTCACTACCAGTGGCAGAGCCCACTGAGGATCCAGCGAGCCCCATCATTCCATGCTCTGAATTCTGATTCTCTCCAAACCAAGCTAAAAGAGGCTACTTAGTTCACTGATGGGAATTCCCCAATAAAATCCACATTTTCCTATGTTCATAAGACAAAATGGCATGAGACAGCCAAACAAAGCAAAGGCGGATCAAATGATGGTGTAATTCCATTGCCCCTGCTGAAATCACCAAATGGGTCAAAGGACTGTACTTGATATGAAGACTAAGAAACCACATGAAAACGGCTTTAGGAAGAATTCCCTGAGAACACACTTGGCAAGTGGATTATATCAGCACCGTACTGGTAATTCCAGGAGCCTATAAATTCATGTTACACAGAACTGACACCTGTAGTCAATGTCTCACCCAACTGCTGCAGTGCTCTGCAGAAATGCCTAAGTTGTAAAGGGTTGTCTCAGTGAAAGGGACACACTTTCAGGGAAGGCCATACACTATGACTGACCAAAGTCAGCACATGAATGCCCGGCTCTTTCAGCTCAATGTGACAACACTGCTAGTCCACTTAAGCTTCAGCGCTCTCTGTCACACTGGCCAAAACTCGCAGTGGCCTGCCTCACAGCTTGCCTTTTCTCTCTGCTCAATCCTGCTTCCCTCCTCTGCCTCCCAGGGGTATAGATTTTGAGGATAATTCCTAATCAATACTATAAATGGTAAATTCCATCCCAGAATCTGCTTCCCAGTGCATGCCACCTATAACTGCTGATAACCAGGACTGAGGCTTTAAAGCAATATCAATCATCAGTTGTAGCCTGGCTATAGCAATAAGAGCTTCATCACTAATTGTAGGTGGAGAACAGATTAATACTGGTGGCAGCCTAACTGATAAAATTTCCATCTGTGGTAAATCGGAACTGTATAATTGAGTTAGGGAATTCACTAGCTGGCTTCTATCAGATATTTGACAAGTATGAGGGAAATTGTAATTATAAGGAATTGCGTGAAGTAACATTTAAAAAAAAAAGAAAATGAAAGGCTTATAGTCATTAATATGCAATTGAAAATCAAGTATGAAAGCCAGCTGGCCTTCCTGATAGAACACAAATGGGCTCTCATCTACTGTAGGAGGAATTAAAAATTACTGCTGAATTTTGTCAAATGCTTTTTCTGTACATTTTGAGATGATCATATGATTTTTATCTTTTCTTTTATTAATGTAGAGGTTGTTAAACCATCCTTGCATCCAAGAGATGAATCCCACTTGATCATGGTGTATGCCTTTTAACCTACTGTTGAATTCAGCTTACTAATATTTTCTTGAGAATTTTTGCAGCTGTGTCCATCAAGGGCACTGGCCTATAGCTTTTTGTTTCTGGTAATGTTCTTAGCTGGTTTTGGTATCAGGATATTGCAGGCCTCAAGAAATGAATCTGAAAGCAGTCTCTTTTCTTCAATATTTTGGAAGAGTTTGAGAAGGACTGCTGTTAATTTTCCTTTAAATGTTGGATAGACTTGACCAGTGAAGCCACCTGGTCCTAGGATAGGAAAAAAAAAAAATGTAATCAGCAAGTGGATCTGAGTTGTGCAGGGACAAGACTGTAATGTTTGCTAATGTTGCTAATGGTACCCTTTCCGAATACCACTTAAGGTGAGGAGTGTATGTTTCCTAGCTGATGTGGGTGTTGGCTAATATCAGCTCACACCTGCTCCCCTCTCTGGGGAATTTCTCTCAGCCAAAAGGAAGCTAATTTGACTGGGAGGCCACATACCAGCCCAACTCATCTCCCTGGAGTAGAACTTGGCCAAAGACTTTCAATAGACGGCTCCATCTGCCTCTAGCTAGATTAAATCTACAGTACCCTTCCCTAGAAACTTTACTATGAGATCAGATGAGGCATTCTCAAGACCCAGTTCCTTCTCCCCTCACCATATCTTGCTTCCTTCACTTTCTGCTGAGAGTCAGTTCAGTTCAGTTCAGTCTCTCAGTTGTCTGACTCTTTGCGACCCCATGAATTGCAGCACGCCGGGCCTCCCTGTCCATCACCAATTCTCAGAGTTCACTCAAACTCATGGCCATCTAGTCGGTGATGCCATCCAGCCATCTCATCTTCTGTCGTCCCCTTCTCCTCCTGCCCCCAATCCCTCCCAGCATCAGAGTCTTTTTCCAATGAGTCAACTCTTGGAATGAGGTGGCCAACTCTTGGCATGAGGTGGCCAAAGTACTGGAGTTTCAGCTTTAGCATCATTCCTTCCAAAGAAAGGAATGTGGGAGTACTCTCACTCCCACAATAAACACAGGCGCAAGAATCCCATTATCAAACTTTGCTTCTAGGGAACGTGACCTGTAAGTCTTAGGACCAAAATGAACGTAATAGGAACCAGAACAAATGAGGAACCAAGAGTGAATGCAGGAAGACAGGAACCAAATTCTCTCTACCCAATAATTTTTCATGGGTTTACACTAAATCCTGGTTTTGCTGGTGGCTCAGATGGTAAAGCGTCTACCTGCAATGCGGGAGACCTGGGTTCGATCCCCGGGTCAGGAACAGCCCCTGGAGAAGGAAATGGCAACCCACTCCAGTACTCTTGCCTGGGAAATCCCATGGACAGAGGAGCCTGGTAAGTTACAGTCAATGGGATCACAAAGAGTCGGACACGACTGAACGACTTCACTCACCTTACATCAAACAGACTAGAGTCACTTTCACTGGACATAAATACAACAAAGTATACAAAAATTACTTAAGGAATGAGTGAATTACAAACAGAAACAAACAATTATAAAAGTATTAAAGGCAGGTGGGGAGCCCAGGGGTCCCGGGTGGCAGTGTCAGAGACATAGAGGAGGCAGGCGGCCCAGTCCCGGCCCAGAACCAGCCCTTGACCCGCAGCCTCACGCACCGGGCCCCGTGCACCCCGGTCACTGTCCACTCAGCCGCTGGTGCCCAGTTCGAAGAAGACACTGCTGCCAAGTTCGAGGGGCTGCAGGAGGAGCCGGCGGAGGGCTTCCAGGTGACCCTGGTGGATGCTGGCGACCTGTACAACCCAGAGGCGGCCATCTCCGGGACTCCCAACACCTATTAGGAGGGTGGCTACCTGCAGGCGCCTCGGGAGCCCCATCCACCACTGATTCCTCTCACTCCCTGCCTGCCTTCCTGCTTCTGACCACGATGTGGCATCCCAGCATGTATGAGACTGGAGACTGTGCATTTCCATTCTCTGCCTGCTCCCTCCCACCTCCAGTCTGTGTCCCCCAGAAGGTGGAGCAGCCCTCCGAACGGTGGGACCCCACCCAGAGCATCAGTACCATCCCTCCCAGCACCATCTTCCACTTCACGAACACAACGCCTCACCCGCCTACGTGGACACCTCCGTGATGCGGTCAGGAGAGGAAGCGAGCTCAGGCAGGGCCAGGAGCACGCGGACACCAAGAGCCACCAGGTGCAGGTCCCACACACGATCAGGAGGCCCTGGCACCCGCCAGGATTCAGAGCTCTTCCATCGCGAGGACTGGGAGGCCGAGCCCGGAAACTGCTTCCGGGTCAACAAGGATGACCAGGGCAACAACGGATTTTAGCACCGCGTTCCCAGGAATAGACTCACAAAATTTTCACCTCAAAACAGACGTAACACAGATGTCTTAGTCATATTAAATAATTTATGCCTCAGAATGCTGTTGCGGAATCTTAGAGCAATCTCTTATGGTCTCCAGCTACTGCTTAGAGGTTTTCACAGTTTCTGTAAATCACTGGATTAAAGTGAAAGTCGCTCAGTCGTGTCCCAGTCATGTCCGCTTTTTGCAACCCCGTGGGCTATACAGTCCATGGGATTCTCCAGGCCAGAATATTGGAGTGGGTAGCCTTTCTCTTCTCCAGATCTCTCCAACCCAGGGATCAAACCCAGGTCTCCTGCCCCTGGATTAAAACCATTTAAGGCTCCACTCTCACATGTATATTTTCTACAAAAGAATACATTCTTCAGTTCTTTCGCACACATCCTCAGTAAATGTACTCTCATTTAGAAAACACTGATATACTGATTTTTATGCATCTATTTTTTGAATTATAAATTTTACAGTTAGTTTTAGGAAGTTGTGGTAGTTTACATGTCAACTTGGCTGAGCTATAGCATCCAATTATTCAATTAAAAGCGAAGTTAGATATTTCTGTGAGGACATTTTATAAATGAGGATAAAATGGACAATTAGTTAACTTGAAACAAAGATAATCCTCAATAATCTGAGTGGAGATGGTGCAATCAATTGAAAGACCAAAACTGAAATTTCCCTGAGGAAGAAGAAATTCTGTCACAAGACTGCAGCATCAGTTCCTTCCCAAGCCTTTCTAGCCTGTGAACTGGCCTGACAGATTTCCAACTTTCTAGTCCCTGCAATCCTGTCAACCAAATGCTTGAAGTAAACCACTATATATATGTGTGTGTGTGAGTGTGTGAGTATGTGTTGGTTCTGTTTCTTCCTGTTTTGTTCTACTGGTTCTGTTTCTTGGAGAAACCTGATCAGAACTTATTTTTTTTTATAATAATATTTGGTCTAGAAGCAACTTATATAGTGATGGCCTCTCTCATTAGCTCAATGCCTTGGGAACTGACTTATAGAACACTTCTGCAAATGCTTCCTGCCAATTAGAAGTCAGCTAAGAGAACCCAATCTTTGATGTTAGTTCAGTTCAGTCACTCAACCCAATGAACTCTTTGTGACCCAATGAACCACAGCATACCAGGCCTCCCTGGTCCATCACCAACTCACTAAGTCTACCCAAACCCATGTCCACTGAGTCGGTGATGCCATCCAACCATCTCATCCTCTGTTGTCCCCTTTTCCTCCTGCCTTCAATCTTTCCCAGCATTGGGGTCTTTTCCAATGAGTCAGCTCTTTGCATCAGGTGAGCAAAGTATTGGAGTTTCAGCTTCAACATCAGTCCTTCTAATGTAAACCCACGTCTGATCTCTTTTAGGATGGACTAGTTGGATCTTCTTGCAGTCCAAGGGACTCTCAAGAGTCTTCTCAAACACCACAGTTAAAAAGCATCAATTCTTCGGCACTCAGCTTGCTTTATCGTACAACTCTTACATCCATATATGACTACTGGTAAAAAAATAGCCTTGACTAGACAGACCTTTGTTGACAAAGTAATGTCTCTGCTTTTTAATATGCTGTCTAGGTTGGTCATAACTTTCCTTCCAAGGAGTAAGCATCTTTTAATTTCATGGCTACAGTCACCATCTGCAGTGGTTTTGGAGGCCCTCCCCCAAAAAAGTAAAGTCAGCCACTGTTCCCACTGTTTCCCCATCTATTTGCCATGAAGTGATGGGACGGATGCCATGATCTTAGTTTTCAGAATGTTGAGCTTTAAGCCAACTTTTTCACTCTCTTCTTTCACTTTCATCAAGAGGCTCTTTAGTTCTTCTTCACCTTCTGCCGTAAGGGTGGTGTCAGCTGCATATCTGAGGTTATTGATATTTCTCCTGGCAATCTTGATTCCAGCTTGCACGTCATCCAGCCCAGCGTTTCTCATTAGTGATCTGCATATAAGTTAAATAAGCAGGGTGACAATATTCACCCTTGAAGTACTCTTTTTCCTGTACCAGTCTGTTGTTTGGAACCAGTCTGTTGTTCCATGTCCATTTCTAACTGTTGCTTTCTGACCTGCATATAGGTTTCTCAAGAGGCAGGTCAGGTGGTCTAGTATTTCCATCTCGTTCAGAATTTTCCACAGTTTATAGTGATCCACACAGTCAAAGGCTTTGGCATAGTCAATAAAGCAGAAATAGATGTTTTTTTGGAACTCTTGCTTTTTCGATGATCCAGCAGATGTTGGCAATTTGATCTTTGGTTCCTCTGCCTTTTCTAAAACCAGCTTGAACATCTGGAAGTTCATGGTTCATGTACTGCTGAAGCCTGGCTTGGAGAATTTTGAGCATTACTTTACTAGCGTGTGAGATGAGTACAATTGTGCAGTAGTTTGAGCATTCTTTGGCATTGTCTTTCTTTATGATTGGAATGAAAACTGACCTTTACCAGTCCTGTGGCCGCTGCTGAGTTTTCCAAATTTGCTGACATATTGAGTGCAGCATTTTCACAGAATCATCATTTAGGATTTGAAATCGCTCAACTGGAATTCCATCACCTCCACTAGCTTTGTTTGTAGTGATGCTTCCTAAGGCCCACTTGACTTCACATTCCAGGTTGTCTGGCTCTAGGTGAGTGTGAGTGATCACACCATCATGATTATCTGGGTCATGAAGATCTTTTTTGTACAGTTATGGCTTGGAGAATTTTGAGCATTACTTTACTAGCGTGTGAGATGAGTACAATTGTGCAGTAGTTTGAGCATTCTTTGGCATTGTCTTTCTTTATGATTGGAATGAAAACTGACCTTTACCAGTCCTGTGGCCGCTGCTGAGTTTTCCAAATTTG
Source organism: Oreotragus oreotragus (assembly GCA_006410675.1). Lineage (NCBI taxonomy): Eukaryota > Metazoa > Chordata > Mammalia > Artiodactyla > Bovidae > Oreotragus > Oreotragus oreotragus. The sequence goes on along the minus strand of SJYX01009137.1, from coordinate 94,688 downwards.
CTGACATATTGAGTGCAGCATTTTCACAGAATCATCATTTAGGATTTGAAATCGCTCAACTGGAATTCCATCACCTCCACTAGCTTTGTTTGTAGTGATGCTTCCTAAGGCCCACTTGACTTCACATTCCAGGTTGTCTGGCTCTAGGTGAGTGTGAGTGATCACACCATCATGATTATCTGGGTCATGAAGATCTTTTTTGTACAGTTCTTCTGTATTCTTGCCACGTCTTCTTAATATCTTCTACTTCTGTTAGGTCCATACCATTTCTGTCCTTTATTGAGCCCATCTTTGCATGAAATTTTCCCTTGGTATCTCTAATTTTCTTGAAGAGATCTCTGGTCTTTCCCATTCTATTGTTTTCCTCTATTTCTTTGCATTGATCACTGAGGAAGACTTTCTTATTTCTCCTTGCTATTCTTTGGGACTCTGCATTCAAATGGGTATATCTTTCTTTTCTCCTTTGCTTTTTGCTTTTCTTCTTTTCACAGCTATTTGTAAGGCCTCCTCAGACAGCCATTTTGCTTTTTTGAATTTCTTTTTCTTGGGGATGGTCTTGATTCCTGTCTCTTGTACAATGTCACTAACCTCCGTCCATAGTTAAGGGGTTCAAATATTTTGTGTTGTTGCTATGTGTATCATTAGCTCTATGAAACCTGAAACATTCTGTCAGCTTCTCCTATTTTTAATATTTATCCCTCAATTTGTCTGTTCCTCGTAAAGCTCATTACAATCTATATTTTGAATCAATTGCTTTGCTTCATACTGAAAGTCACAAATCCAGCTTTCAGACACAAGAGTTAACTGATGTTTTGGCCACATCTCAGTATTTATCCCATGTCACATCCTAACTCCACTACGTTTGGCATTTTCTGATTTACCCCATCTAACGCTGAAGAATTGATGCTTTTGAACTGTGGTGTTGGAGAAGACTCTTGAGAGTCCCTTGGACTGCAAGGAGATCCAACCAGTCCATTCTGAAGGAGATCAACCCTGGGATTTCTTTGGAAGGAATGATGCTAAAGCTGAAACTCCAGTACTCTGGCCACCTCATGCGAAGAGTTGACTCATTGGAAAAGACTCTGATGATAGGAGAGATCGGGGGCAGGAGGAGAAGGGGACGACCGAGGATGACATGGCTGGATGGCATCACTGACTCGATGGACGTGAGTCTGAGTGAACTCCGGGAGTTGGCGATGGACAGGGAGCCCTGGCATGCTGTGATTCATGGGGTCACAAAGAGTCGGACACGACTGAGTGACTGAACTGAACTGAACTGAACAGCCTTCCATGACTTGGTCTTATACTCTTATACTATGTCGTGATTAATTAGTTGCATATTGAATAAAATTCTAGTACTGTCAAGTAGCACTTACTCAACATGGATTTGTGCTATTTATGAATCAGTTTTCTGTAAATAAAAAGGTGTATTTGAGTGTCTTTATATGAGGTAGCCTCAGTGTATAAACTTTACAATTATATAATGAAGTTAAATATACATAATGACAACACTAGCATTAGTGTTTTAATTTAACAGGTTAAGTTTAGCTTCAGAAAATCCTCAATTTAAGGCATGTTAGCAATACCGTTGTTGACCTCATTGATTTTTACAGCTGTATGTGTGTGGTTCCATTTGATAGGACATTGGGTGTTGGAGAATTTACTATTTTATTGTAACAATTAAAATAATGAATCAGTAGATTCTATAACCAAGATACAGGACTAGAGAATGAACACTGCAGAGTCCTGGCTTCTTTCCCAGATCAGTCAATATCAATTACAAATAAAGAATCTCACCTGCCTATTTCATTTTCTCCACCTATAAATCACAAATGCTTAGAGTTACCAAGGTAAGCCTTCAGAGCAAGTTGTAAAGATTAATAAGTTAATGGTTGTAAAGCTGTAAATCCTCAATCATAAATTATTATGCAAGGGTTATGATTATATAGTTACTGTTTAAGTAAATAACATAAAATTATATTTAATCTTGAAATAACTGAGCAGATACAACTGCTAATACACACATGCAGTAGCTAGCTCTTTATTTGCATATTTCCAAGATATATTTGAAGGGCATAAAAAGGCAATGATTTGCATATGCTAGCACAAAGGTGAAAATGAGAGAAAATACATCATTTGAAAGTTTAAGGTTATTTTCTGATGTAAAAAAGTTGTTATTTGACGTAAGTCAAAATCAAATACAAAACTTAGCTTTTGACTGTGGGACTAATGCTTTAAACTATCTGCCAATAGTCCCATAACAATTCTACTTCTCTCCGAAAAATGTATCCACAATTCTGTGAGAAATACAATTCTTCAACCCTTATCTTTTACATTCAGATTCCCAGATATAAAAATCACTGACTTTTTCACTTCAGGCCTTGGGCCAGAATGTCTCTTAAAGTCTGTCATTTTTTTTTCTAAAAAATTGTATAATTTTTAGTAATATGGGATGAGAGACAGTTTGGTTAACATACATGATGTTTTTAAAAACATGATCTTTAAAAGTACTAGAAGGGAAGAACACTTTGGGAAAAAACTTGTGAAAAATGTTATACTAATTTCATTAAAAGATTTGGATAAAACAGATGTTCATGAGAGAGCACATTTTTATGATAGTGAAAAGTTGCGATAAATTCAAATAGTAACAAAAGAGTAGAAAAGAATTATGTTTTGTACATATAAAAATTGCTGTGTAGCTATCAAGTTGCTGATTTTTATATTTTAATACTATAAAGTGCTTAAATATGTTACTATGTAAAAAGTACAGGATACAGAATTATAATGTAGGATATTCCATAATTTAGAAAGAATACTTATGATATAGGAGAAAAACTGTAAGGAAATGCACCAAAAATGGCAGAAAAATTATAAAAAAAATTCTTTTTTATTCATCATTACATTTTTCTAAATTTTATTTTTCAAGCTTTCTTCATTTCTGTAACATAAGGAAAATTCATCAGTCCATGATATGTATGTATTAATCAAAACTTCTGCTTTATTTTTATGATGTTGATCAGTTTATGTATTTTGATGATCAATTTATATATTTTCATTTGAAATGATGTCTTTAGCTTTCTATTCACTTAAAGCTTCTGTGCTTTGAGAGGCATGAGAATTTTCTAAAATCATCAAAATTAAAATTGAATATAAAAATGAGCTGTTTTTGATCTGGGACATCTTGCTCCTCTATTCTGTGTCATTGTCAGTTGATAAGTCATGTCAGATTCTTTGCAACCCCCTGGGCTACAGCACAGCAGGTTCCTTTGTCCTTCACCATCTCCCAGAGTTTGCTCAAGTTAATGGCCATTGAGTCGGTGGTGTTATCTAACTATTCATCCTCTGCCACCCTCTTTCCCTCCTGTCCTCAGTCTTGCCTAGCACCAGGATCTTCTCCAGTGAGTCAGCTGTTTGCATCAGGTGGCCAAAGCATTGGGGCTTCAGCATCAGTCCTTCCAGTGAATATTCAAGGCTTATAAAAGAAAGTATTCCAGAAATTTGTGTTGACCTCCTACTGCATTCAGTTGCTGTATATCAAAATTAAATTCTCTAAATTTTTGCTTGACTTTGAGTTGAAATATATTTGAGAATTTGTGATATTCTTTGAAATTTGTTCTAAAATATGTCTTTAATCTGCAATGGTAAATACTTAAATTGGCTTTCTCAGGCTTTATTTCACTCATGTTCTATTTGAAGAGGTTGGAAAGCTGAAAGTTATATTTCCCAGACTTTCAAGTAACTCAAATTCTACAAAATAGATGCATTTATTACAAAATGCATTATTTACAAAAACGGGAAAGTGCAAATGTTACTGTTTAGTCATTAAGTTGTGTCCAACTCTTTTTTCCACCCCCTGGACTGTGGCCTGCCAGGGTCCTCTGTCCATGGAATTTTCCAAGCAAGAATACTGGAGTGGGTTGCCATTTCCTTCTGCAGGGGATCTTCACAGCCCAGGGATTGAACTCTTGTCTCCATCACTGGCTGGTGGGCTCTTTACCACCGGCCACTAGGAAAGCCCAAATGCAAATGAGTTGGAGGTAATCCTGTGATTTCCGGCTCTCACCACTGGTTAGGAAGGCCAGCCTTTCCCTGTAGCAAGTTGCGTTGTTGTTATTCAAGAAACAGTACCCGTGGCAGTGACTTGATCTAACTCTATAATGTCTAGAGCTTAATTCCTAGTTCCTTAGTTCAGGTGTCATTCCCTTTTCTAGTCTCTAATTCCCTTGTGTCTAGAGACTGTTGTGAAGGTGACCACAACTTCAGACCTAGGGGGTCAGTTCTATATTATTCTTGGAGTCATACCAAGAGCCTCAGCCTAAGAACTGTTGGTTTACCCCAACCTCGTAAAGCCTTTGAATCCATGTATTTTATAATAATACACACATTAATTCATTCACATGTGTCATTTTGGATATTTATTTCATCATTTGGGTTATAAACCAATGCGATTTTTTTTGTTTTGTTGCTGTTAATAGTATTTTTTCAGCTGTGGTCATTGGGAGCTCTTCCAGTTGACTCCTATGTCTTTTAGACATATTGCCATTGATGTAGCTTTTTTCCCCAAGTACTTTCTTACTTTCTGTCACCAGAAGATACCCCATGTGCATCTTTTAATGTTTTTTACACCAGTCCTAGAACCAGTTACTTCTTCAAGGAGTCATAGTTTCTTTAGCTGGATTGCGATATTAGATACCAATCTGGGCAGTGGGTTTGCTTATTGCTGTTAGAGTGTTGATTCTAGGCCCTTTCAGATGAGATATATGTATGTATACTAACCTGGCTCAGATGGTAAAGAATCTGCCTGCAATGCAGGAGAACTAGGTTCAGTCTCTGGGCTGGGAAGCTCCCCTGGAGAAGGGAATGGCTCCCCACCCCAGTATTCTTGCTTGGATAATTACATGGACAGAGAAGCCTACGAAACGGGGCACAATCCATGGGATTCCAAAGAGTGGGACACGACTAAGCAACTAACACTTTCACTTCATCTCATAACTAACCTATATGTATACATACATATAAATAAACTTACGCGGATAGCCATCTCTCCCTGTATTAAACTAAGCACAAGTATATACTGATATCTACAACCCAAACTCATTATCAAGGCTCATTTTCGCTTTTTCACTTGCTTATCTGTAACCGCCCAACCGAATAGTGAGAAACCTGACTTCTACTGTCCACCACCCATTTACTTAATTGTTCAGGTCCAGCATACGTAAATAATTTTTTTTTACTTATACCCACCCTCAAGGGAAACAAATTTATCAAGTAGAGTGCAGTTGTGTGTACAGTTCATTTTGCCTTTAAAGTCTCTCACTAATTTCCAAAATTGCTTAAGTCAACCCCTTATTCTCCCACCCTCTCCAATGAGATTGGTTTATTCATTTGTAGTACTGTAAGATTATTTTTGTCACATTCTGTATTACATCCTGAGATCCTCAAATCTCCTAAATGACTTTTTATTTGATACATAATGTTTACTTTTTATGTTGTAAAGTTCTACGTATTTTACTACTACAGGCTTATATTTTGTATTCACCATTATAGTATAATGAAAAATAACTTTGTCCCTAAAAATCCTTTGGGCATTTCTTACTGACCACATTCTATTCCCTGCCGAACGTCTAACAACCATTTATCTCTTTACTATGACTATAGTTTATACCTTCTCCAGAAAGTCATAAAACTGGGATTATACAATATGTCGTTTTTTTCAGCGTGGCATCATTCATATCACAAGTAGGTTCTCTTTGTTGTAGTAGATGTCTATTTAGTACAATATCATTTGTTGAAAGACTTTTCCATTGAATTACCTCTGTTCCTTTGTCAAAGATCAGTTGGCTATTCCTGCATGGGTCTATTTCTGAACTTTATTTTTATTTCTTATCGTATCAATTATACATGTTTTAAGTTTATAGTGATTATTCTAGAGCTTACAATCTAACTCTTCCTTCAAAGAATTCTATACCAGAGTTCTCAATTGCAGAGTATACTCAGTTGCTCCTTCTCATTCTATATGTTATTTTCTTGCATTTCACTTATCAGTCTGTCTTTGTGACAAAGTAAATTGCTACTGGTTTTGGCAACTACTATTTAAGAGTTATCTTTAGATCAATTAATGCTAACAAATATATATATATTTCATTTATTTCTTTTCCTATATTTTCTTTCTGCCTGAAAATGTTTGTTTAATATTTTGTATAGGACAGATCTGCTAGTGATGAGTTCCTTCAGTTTTTGTTTGTATGAAAAAGACTATTTCTTTATAGTTTTGAAAGATAAGTTCACTGGATATGAAATTTCAGGTTGGTGATTTGTTTTTTCCTCTTCGACATTTTAAATGTTTCACTGTGCCATATTCTTGTTTAAATAGTTTCTGATAAGAAGTCTGCTGTAATTACTATTCTTACTCCCCTATAGGGAAGATGTTTTCCATTGGCTTCCTTTAAAAATTGCCTTTTTGGGGGGTTTTCTAAAGTTTTAATAAGATCTGCCTAGGATTGTATTATATTGTTGTTATTATTATTACCTTTGAATCAGTCACATTCTGAGGTACTAAGGTTAAGGCTTCAACATATAAATTTGGTTGAGGACACAACTCAACCTTTAATTTCCATCTTGAGTTTGGTTTTCCAAAAATACCACCAGAGGCATTTTGTGCTTGCAGCTTATTCAGCTGTAATCTACTGTTACTAGACCAGAACCTGCTGGTGTAGGGAAAGGTGGGGAGGAGGAAAGGTGTTGTATAATCTAATCAAGTCTCAGTCTTTTCATGACTCTGTGTCTCTGGCCTGTGACCATCATAAGTATTTCTTTTTATATAGCTCTTTCCTCTTGCAATGAGACTAGAAAGCTGAAGAGGGCTGAAATGAGGACAATGCCCTGTTCCCACGGCTCTTTGAAAGGAAGGCGCCAATAAAGTCATTTCCCCCTAGAGAGTAGAACTCTGTTATGGAAAAAACCATAGGTTTATTTCACAAAGGTTTTTCTTCCTCTATCTCTTCTAGAACTAATAGGACATATTCTTTTGACTTTTCATTGTGAATAACTGGCGGATTTTTTTTTTTTTTTTTGGAGTTAAAGTCTATGAATATATGAACCCCGCCCACNCCTACTTTCAGTCTTTCCAAGCATCAGAATCTTTTCTAGGGAGTTGACTCTCTGCATCAAGTGGCCAAAGTGTTGGAGCTTCAGCTTCAGTCCTTCCAATGAATATTCAGGGTTGATTTCCTTTAGGATTGACTGGTTGGATCTCCTTGCCTGTCTCTTATACACATCTAGATGTGTATAAGAGACAGCGCCCACCCTGCCCCCACCAAGATAGGGGCTGCAAGAGTTCCTTGCTCTCACACTAATCCAGACAGCTTCAAGCAATTTTTCAACGTTACCATTTCAGGGTTTCTACTTGTTTATAACTCCAGCTGTTTTTATCCAGATAAGCAAATTCCAGCTGAATTGGCCCTTCTCTCCACATTTGGATTGGTATCCTGTAACCTCAGTCATTTGATGGGTTTAAGAAAAGTCAGTTTCAGTGTGTTTAACTTTTTCTCATTATAAAAAGAGAAGTGATGATTTCTAAACACTTTACGTGTTAAAACAGAAACCAAATCCCCTAATTAACTTTTTATTTTCCAATTCAGACGTCTTCTATCAGGCTTCCTCTTCCTTGATCTCTGGAAGACCATTTTCTCCTCCAATACCAGTTTATGAACTATTCTCAGTCTGTAGCAAGATAAGGAACACATTGTTGCTGCTGAGTAGCTAAGTCATGTCTGACGCTTTGGGGCCCCATGGACTGTAGCCCACCAGGCTCCTCTGTCCATGAGATTTCCCAAGCAGGAGTACTGAAGTGGGTTGCTGTTTCTTTCTCTAGGGAATCTTCCCCCCACAGAGCTTGCATCCTCATCTCCTGCATTGGTGGATTCTTTACTGCTGAGCCATCAGGGAAACCCAAGAAACTTATTCCAGAAAGTAAATCTACTACATCAATAAGCATGTGTTTAGCTCAGATGACTTTTTTTTTTTTTTTTTTAATGACAAGACTTCCTTAATGTAGAGGCAAAGTGTTATACATTCTTGCACAAGTCTTCTGTCCCATGAGGGACTGGTCACACTTTGCTGACTGGCCACTTAAAGTAGATGTACTCAGTCTGATATCCAGGTGTATATTTTCTTCTACTATCTCATTATGAAAAATTTGAAATATGAATTCCCAGTCCATACCTCTCTCTTGATATTTTTGTGCTCTAAGTCTTATGTATAAGTTACCTCCTAAGCCATATACATAGACCTGAGAATGGAGGATATTGTTCCAGTGCCAACACATCATTCTTTTGATATGTTTTCGAAGATAACATGTTTCTCAAACCACTTTATTGCCAAAATGGACATTTTTCCTATGTCTGAATGAGAAATTCTTTATATTTTATTGATAGAAGTCAATTTTATATCCTATATGTTTCATATATAGCATGTAAGTAAATGTATATTATCAATAGTCAAAACATGTTGAATTTAGATCACTTAAAATTTATAAACTTGTAAGCTCATGGATTCATTAATATTTATGAAGTATTATTAGTAAATGTTAGTAGCCGATTCTTCTTACCTTTATATTTTATTATCATATCAAACACTTTCAACATTCTAGTACATTCTTTTGATAATGCCATTACATATTGCTAAAAACAATATAAGCAACCAAGTAAGTAAGAATATTCTAACCTTCCAAACTAAAAATGTCTGATAGAGTCTGGAATGTTTCCCAGAAAGAATCCATTGAATGCAGGTTACCATGGTGATTAGCAAAAATGTGGAATGAAGTTCATTTCATGATAATTGCTACATATTTGCAGCTGAAGTGCATCTTTCAGTTTCAGTCTCAGATTTTGAGACCATAATAACAGCTCTGGAATCTGGGTTGTATATTTAAACCTGTAATATTGTGCAGGGACGTATCTAATTCTGTGGAGATTCTTTTTTTGTGATGACCAACATGGTAATTTTTAAAAGCTTATCCCTATTTATTGGGATTTCTGTATATAGTTAATTGAGATTATGTTTGATTGATTCTTAAAAAACAGAATTTATAATGTCTCCAAGTCAATTTAAAGATAAAATGAAAGCATTTTATTTTAAAATCCTCCCCTTTAGGAAGAAAGCTGAATTTATTTTTGAGGCAGCTGAGTGTTCCTACTTTGTAATTATTTCTGAAGAAGTTCATGGTCTAATGCCAACTTTTGTGAATTAATAATAAGTTTTGAAAAATGTTGCCAAAATCAGAAAGTTGGTGTTTTGAAACCTATTTTAACTCTTTGGGGCCAAATGGAAATCAAATATCAAATATAAACTGTAACAAATTGCTAAGGGATCAATATATGATATTATAATTATTTAAGTAAACCTAGTCAAAGATTCTTAATGATATAATTGATTCAGAATGGCTATGTCAAATTTACTTTGTTGTATTCTACCATTTCAAGTTTTTGAAATGTTTTTATTTTAAAACATCTATTTTTCCCTAATTCTTACAACCCTCCAAATAAAAATAATATTGAAAACAAAAATAGTAACATACATTGAGGGCTTACTGTGTCACCAACACCATTGTATATATATACACACACACACACACAAACACTAACTAATTTAATCTTCAAAGTAATATGAAGAAGTAGATTATTCATGTTCATTTTATGGATCATGAAACCAAGGCCCAGAGAAATGAAGCAGTTTACTTGATGTCACATAGTTAGAGCAGAGCCAGGAGTCAAATTCAGAGATAGTGACTCTGATATACGCATTCTTAACCATACCACTGATATGAAGTATTTTTATACTCAATTTATAGAATTGAAATAAAAGGCTCAAAGATGTCAAGTACTCCCAATGGTACATGGTTATCAAAGGGCAGAAATGGAGCAGAACTTTGCTTTCTATTTCTAAATCTTTAGTTGCTAAGTCATGTCCCACTTTTGCAACCCAATGGAAGGTTCATTTGTCCTTGGAATTTCCCAGGTAAGAATATGGGAGTGGGTTGCCATTCACAGCTTATGTTCTCCTTTGACTTGAATGCAAGATTAGTGTCCCCTACCTGGCTAGTTGAGAAATAAAACAAGCTAATTCTAACTGCTTGTTACAGTTACAGCCTTCATCTTGGACTCCCCTAGGAGTTCAGTCTCTCAGTCATGTCTGACTCTTTGCAACCTCATGGACTGTAGCATGCCAGGCTTCCTGTCCATCACCAACTCCCGGGATTTACTCAAACTCATGTCCATCACGTTGGTGATGCCATCCAACTGTTTCATCTTCTGTCATCCCCTTCTCCTCCTGCCTTCAACCATTCCCAGCATCAGTCTTTTCCAGTTAATCAGCTCTTCATATCAGGTGGCCAAAGTATTGGAGTTCCAGCTTCAGCATCAGTCCTTCCAATGAATATTCAGGACTGATTTCCTTTAGGATTGACTGGTTGGATCTCCTTGCAGTCCAAGGGACTCTCAAGAGTCTTCTCCAACACCACAGTTCAAAAATATCAGTTCTTCAGCACTCAGCTTTCTTTATGGTCCAACTCTCACATCCATACATGACTACTGGAAAAACCATAGCTTTGACTAGACAGACCTTTGTTGGCAAAGTAATGTCTCTGCTTTTTAATATGCTGTCTAGCTTGATCATAGTTTTTCTTCCAAGGACCAGCGGTCTTTTAATTTCATGGCTACAGTCACCATTTGCAGTGATTTTATTGTGAATCATATTTGCCCTTTCCATATATGAAATATGTTATAACACACAAAATGTAGCATATATTTTATTTTTATTCATGTGTCAGGAGATTAAAGGGAGCCAGTGTAATCATCTAAATCATTAAAACTGATATTCAATTATATAGCAGATATATACCAGTGATAATATATGATATTAGGCAATGGCACCCCACCCCAGTACTCTTGCCTGGAAAATCCAATGGATGGAGGAGCCTGGTGGGCTGCAGTCCATGGGGTCTGTCCCTTATACACATCT
>SJYX01009137.1:29775-78471 GCA_006410675.1 Oreotragus oreotragus | reverse complement strand
AGGTGGCCAAAGTATTAGAGTTTCAGCTTTAGCATCAATCCTATCAATGAACACCCAGGACTGATCTCCTTTAGAATGGACTGGTTGGATCTCCTTACAGTCCAAGGGATTCTTAAGAGTCTTCTCCAACACCACAGTTCAAAAGCATCAATTCTTCGGTGCTCAGCCTTCTTCATAGTCCAACTCTCACATCCATACATGGCCACTGGAAAAACCACAGCCTTGACTAGACGGACCTTTGTTGGCAAAGTAATGTCTCTGCTTTTCAATATACTGTCTTGGTTGGTCATAACTTTCCTTCCAAGGAGTAAGCATATTTTATTTTCATGGTTGCAATCACCATCTGCAGTGATTTTGGAGCCCCCCAAAATAAATTCTGACACTGTTTCCACTGTTTCCCCATCTATTTTCCAGGAAGTGATGGGACCAGATGCCATGATCTTAGTTTTCTGAATGTTGAGCTTTAGGCCAACTTTTTCACTCTCCTCTTTCACTTTCATCAATGGGTCTGCTGGGAGCCAGCATGGCTAATCCCGCCTGTGCAAAGATCATGAGGAAGGGGGCCTGACAAAAGGCAAAGGCTGAGATCAGGCCTCAGGGGTACCCCTGGATTTTCCTGAGCATCTACCCCAAAAACCAGACTCTGCCTGTCTTATTGTACTGTGCTTTCCACTCTTCTGACATAACAGGGGGCTATCCCTGACCACTTTTCTCTGGAAAAAGTTAACTTAGAGCTCCAGTTAACAGTCTCTTGCATATAAAAACAGTGTTTCAGCTCAAACCCCTCTGATGGCTCTCTAACTTGCCTTACCCGGACTTTTACAACTACACATGTGATTGTTTACAGCCCCCCAACTGTAAGAGGCAAGAGAAGCCTAAAACATAGTGCCTTTCAAAGAGTTAAAAGTTATTAGAGTAGTGCTGGTGTAGGATTTCATTATTGGGCCAATGCTTGTTGCTAAGTTCCCATATCCCTTATCCACTGTGCACCTGGGAGTGTATTAGTTAACACAGTTGAAAGGTAAGAAAACAAAATAGTAGCCTTGAAACTAACCACATCAGACTTTTGAGCTAATTGGTTCTTTCTTCGTTGTAACTTACTTACTGCACCTTTGCTTCGTGAAAATGTAACTTTGTTTGATACTTTCTGAGGCTGACATAGATTAGAAATATAAAGAAAAAACACTTCAAGGGAAAATAAGTTTTCTGGTTGAGCAGCCTTTATCAAAAGAGGGTCTTAAAATGTTCACAGGCCTCTAAGGCCAGAAGATAATGTACACAACATCATTTGTGGGAAAGGTATAAAAGTCCTTTTGAAAATAAAGTTATGGGGCCTCCCTCACTGAAGCAGCTTGGTCTCCCCATGTCAATCATTCTCTCTCTCTCCCTCTCACACTCTTTTTCAGGCTGATCCCTTGGAGCATAGAGGCTCACTGCATTCACTTATCTGCCCGGGTTTCTAAGACCTGAACGGGAAGACATTCTGCATCTTCACTCCCTCGGGAGACCGGGAGGGCAACTGTGGCCTCCGTGAACAGGGCAAACTTCTTGTCTCGGAGTTTTATTGGTTCTCTATGTAAACCAAGGAATATCAGCCTCTTTCTCTCCTCTATTTTCTTATCTACAACATTCTTTTCTTCTCTCTCTCTAAATCAAACGTCGACTCCGTCTCCCCTTCAAATTACCCTAGATCCACTGGGGCTGGACCCCGGCAAGTGTCTTTAGTTCCTCTTCACTTTCTGCCATAAGGGTGGTGTCATCTGCATATCTGAGGTTATTGATATTTCTCCCGGCAATCTTGATTCCAGCTTGTACTTCTTCCAGCCCAGCATTTCTCATGATGTACACTGCATATAAGTTAAATAAGCAGGGTGACAATATACAGCCTTGACGTACTTCTTTTCCTATTTGGAACCAGTCTGTTGTTCCATGTCCAGTTCTAACTGTTGCTTCCTGACCTGCATACAGATTTCTCAAGAGGCAGGTCAGGTGGTCTGGTATTCCCATCTCTTTCAGAATTTTCCACAGTTTATACTTATCCACACAGTCAAAGGCTTTGGCATAGTCAATAAAGTAGAAATAGATGTTTTTCTGGAACTCTCTTGCTTTTTCGATGATCCAGCGGATGTTGGCAATTTGATCTCTGGCTCCTCTGGCTTTTCTAAAACCAGCTTGAACATCCGGAAGTTCATGGTTCATGTACTGCCGAAGCCTGGCTTGGAGAATTTTGAGCATTGCTTTACTAGCGTGTGAGATGAGTGCAATTGTGCAGTGGTTTCAGCATTCTTTGGCATTGCCTTTCTTTTGGATTGGAATGAAAACTGACCTTTTCCAGTCCTAGGAACAATGCTGAGTTTTCCAAATTTGCTGGCATATTGAGTGCAGCACTTTCACAGCATCATCTTTCAGGATTTGCTCTACTGGAATTCCATCACCTCCACTAGCTTTGTTCATAGTAATGCTTCCTAAGGCTCACTTGACTTCATGTCCCAGGATGTCTGGCTCTAGGTGAGTGATCACACCATCATGATTGTCTGGGTCATGAAGATCTTTTTTGTACAGTTCTGTGTATTCTTGCCACCTCTTCTTAATATCTTCTGCTTCTGTTATGTCCCTACCATTTCTGTCCTTTATCGAGCCCATCTTTGCATGAAATGTTCCCTTGGTATCTCTGATTTTCTTGAAGAGATTTCTAGTCTTTCCCATTCTCTTCTTTTCCTCTACTTCTTTGCATTGATCGCTGAGGAGGCTTTCTTATCTCTTCTTGCTATTCTTTGGAACTCTGCATTCAGATGCTTATATCTTTCCTTTTCTCCTTTGCTTTTCACTTGTCTTCTTTTCACAGCTATTTGTAAGGCCTCTTCAGACAGCCATTTTGCTTTTTTGAATTTCTTTTTCTTGGGGATAGTCTTGATCCCTGTCTCCTGTACAGTGTCATGAACCTCCATCCATAGTTCACCAGGCACTCTTCCACTGTATAATCATAAGGGATTTGATTTAGGTCATACCTGAATGGTCTAGTGGTTTTCCTTACTTTCTTCAATTTAAATAGGCTAGCGTAGGCTGCAGTCCATGTGGACGCAAAGATTCGGACACGGCTGAGCAACTTCACTTTCATTTTTCACTTTCATGCATTGAAGAAGGAAATGGCAACCCACTCCAGTACNAGTCAAAGGCTTTGGCATAGTCAATAAAGTAGAAATAGATGTTTTTCTGGAACTCTCTTGCTTTTTCGATGATCCAGCGGATGTTGGCAATTTGATCTCTGGCTCCTCTGGCTTTTCTAAAACCAGCTTGAACATCCGGAAGTTCATGGTTCATGTACTGCCGAAGCCTGGCTTGGAGAATTTTGAGCATTGCTTTACTAGCGTGTGAGATGAGTGCAATTGTGCAGTGGTTTCAGCATTCTTTGGCATTGCCTTTCTTTTGGATTGGAATGAAAACTGACCTTTTCCAGTCCTAGGAACAATGCTGAGTTTTCCAAATTTGCTGGCATATTGAGTGCAGCACTTTCACAGCATCATCTTTCAGGATTTGCTCTACTGGAATTCCATCACCTCCACTAGCTTTGTTCATAGTAATGCTTCCTAAGGCTCACTTGACTTCATGTCCCAGGATGTCTGGCTCTAGGTGAGTGATCACACCATCATGATTGTCTGGGTCATGAAGATCTTTTTTGTACAGTTCTGTGTATTCTTGCCACCTCTTCTTAATATCTTCTGCTTCTGTTATGTCCCTACCATTTCTGTCCTTTATCGAGCCCATCTTTGCATGAAATGTTCCCTTGGTATCTCTGATTTTCTTGAAGAGATTTCTAGTCTTTCCCATTCTCTTCTTTTCCTCTACTTCTTTGCATTGATCGCTGAGGAGGCTTTCTTATCTCTTCTTGCTATTCTTTGGAACTCTGCATTCAGATGCTTATATCTTTCCTTTTCTCCTTTGCTTTTCACTTGTCTTCTTTTCACAGCTATTTGTAAGGCCTCTTCAGACAGCCATTTTGCTTTTTTGAATTTCTTTTTCTTGGGGATAGTCTTGATCCCTGTCTCCTGTACAGTGTCATGAACCTCCATCCATAGTTCACCAGGCACTCTTCCACTGTATAATCATAAGGGATTTGATTTAGGTCATACCTGAATGGTCTAGTGGTTTTCCTTACTTTCTTCAATTTAAATAGGCTAGCGTAGGCTGCAGTCCATGTGGACGCAAAGATTCGGACACGGCTGAGCAACTTCACTTTCATTTTTCACTTTCATGCATTGAAGAAGGAAATGGCAACCCACTCCAGTACTGTTGCCTGTAAAATCCCAGGGATGGGGGAGCTTGGTTGGCTTCCATCTATGGGATCGCACAGCGTCAGACACGACTGAAGCGACTTAGCAGCAGCAACAGCAGCAGCAAGTTACTAAGTGTCAATCAATATCTTTGAAACATTTTACGGATTAGTCATAACAGATATAGAGGAGAACTCCCAAAGGGACAGTTTGTCATTATTAACAACTAGTTATTTGCTTAACATTTGTTTAATCTGTGTTGTATATGCCCATAAAATCCTTACATGCTATTGTTCAGTTCAGTTGCTCAGTCCTGCCCTACTCTTTGGGACCCCACGGACCACAGCACACCAGGCCTCCCAGTCCATCACCAACTCCAGGAGTTTACTCAAACTCATCTTTATTGAGTTGGTGATGCCATCAAACCATCTCATCCTCTGTCGTCCCCTCCTCCTCTTGCCTTCAATCATTTCCAGCATCGGGGTCTTTTCAAATGAGTCAGCTCTTTGCATCAGGTGGCCAAAATATTGGAGTTTCAGCTTCAACATCAGTCCCTCCAATGAAGACCCAGAACTGATCTCCTTTAGGATGGACTGGTTGGATCTCCTTACAGTCCAAGGGACTCTCAAGAGTCTTCTCCAACACCACAGTTCAAAAGCATCAATTCTTTGGCACTCAGATTTCTTTATAGTCCAACTCTCATATCCATACATTACTACTGGGAAAACCATAGCTTTGACTAGATAGACCTTGTTGACAAAGTAATGTCTGCTTTTTAATATGCTTCTAGATTGGTCATAACATTCCTTCCAAGGAATAAGTGTCTTTTAATTTCATGGCTGCAGTTATCATATGCAATCATTTTGGAGGCCCACCCCCAAAAAATAAAGCCAGCCACTGTTCCCACTGTTTCCCCATCTATTTACCATGAAATGATGGAACCAGATGCCATGATCTTAGTTTTCTGAATGTTGAGCTTTAAGCTAACTTTTCACTCTCCTTTCATTTTCATCAAGAGGCTCTCTAGTTCTTCTTTGCTTTCTGCCTTAAGGATGGTGTCATCTGCATATGTGAGGTTATTGATATTTTTCCCAGCAATCTTGATTCCAGCTTGTGATTCATCCAGCCCAGCATACTCTGCATATAAATTAAATACACAGGGTGACACTATACAGCCTTGATGGACTCCTTTCCCGATTTGGAACCAGTCTGTTGTTACATGTCCAATTCTAATTGTTGCTTATTAGAGTTAGTTAAATTATGAAGAATCTTAAGAAGGGACTGATTAGTATGAAATTATTTCTGTTTTTTTCTTGCCCATTTGAGTTAAATTAAGTTCAGTTGCTCAGTTTTGTCCATCCCTTTGCAACCCCATAGACTGCAGTATGCCAGGATTCCCTGTTTCATCACCAACTCCTGGAGCTTGCACAAACTCATGTCCATTGAGACAGTGATACCATCCAACCACCTCATCCTCCATCGTCCCTTCCTCTTCCTGCCTTCTATCTTTCCCAGAATTAGGGTCTTTTCCAATGAGTCAGTTCTTCGCATCAGGTGGCCAAAGTATTGGACATTTAGCTTCAGTGTAAGTCCTTCCAATGAATATTCAGGACTGATTTTCTTTAGGATGGACTGGCTGGATCTCTTCAAGTCCAAGGAACTCTCAAGAGTCTTCTTCAACACCACGGTTCAAAAGCATCAATTCATTGGCACTAAGCTTTCTTAGTGGTCCAACTCTCACATCCATACATGACTACTGGAAAAACCATAGCTTTGACTAGACAGAACTTTGTTTGCAATGTAATGTCTCTGCTTTTTAATATGTTTTCTAGGTTAGTCATAGCTTTTCTTCCAAGGAGCAAACTTCTAATTTCATGGCTGCAGTCACCATCTGCAGTGATTTTGGAGCCCCTCAAAATAAAGTCTCTCACTATTTCCATTATTTACCCATCTATTTGTCATGAGGTGTTGGGACCTTATGGCATGATCTTTGTTTTTTTGAATGTTGAATTTTAAACCAGCATANCTAATTTCATGGCTGCAGTCACCATCTGCAGTGATTTTGGAGCCCCTCAAAATAAAGTCTCTCACTATTTCCATTATTTACCCATCTATTTGTCATGAGGTGTTGGGACCTTATGGCATGATCTTTGTTTTTTTGAATGTTGAATTTTAAACCAGCATATTCACTCTCGTCTTTCACTTTCATCAAGAGGCTCTTTAGTTCTTCTTCACTTTCTGTCGTAAGGGTGGTGTCATCTGTGTATCTGAGGTTATTGATATTTCTTGTGACAGTCTTGATTCCAGCTTGTAATTCATCCAGCCCAGTATTTCTCATGATGTATTTCTACATATAAGTTAAATAAGCAGCTTGACATTATGTAGCCGTGATGTACTGCTTTCTCAATTTGGAACCAGTCTGTCATTTCAGGTCCAGTTCTAACTGTTGCTTCTTGACCTGCATGCAGATTTCTCAGGAGACAGGTCACGTGGTCTGGTATGCCCACCTCTTTCAGAATTTTCAACAGTTTGTTGTGATCCACATGGTCAAAGGTTTCAGTGTGGTCAATGAAGCAGAAATAGATGTGGTTTTTTTTCTGTAATTCTCTTGCTTTTTTCTATGATCAAAAGGGTTTTGGGAATTTGATCTCTGGTTCCATTTCCTTTTCTAAATCCAACTTGAACATCTGGAAGTTCTTGGTTCATGTACGGTTGAAGCCTAGCTTGAAGAATTTTGAGTATTACTTTGCTAGTGTGTGAGATGAGTACGATTGTGCAATAGTTTTAACATTCTTTGGCATTGCCTTTCTTTGGGACTGACGTGAAAACTGACCTTTTTTTGCTCCTGTGGCCACTGTTGAGTTTTCCAAATTTGCTGGCATATTGAGTGCAGCACTTTCAAAGCATCAACTTTTAGGATTTGAAATAGCTCAACTGGGATTCCATCACCTCCACTACCTTTGTTCATAGTGATGCTTCCAAAGGCTCACTTGACTTCAGA
Source organism: Oreotragus oreotragus (assembly GCA_006410675.1). NCBI lineage: Eukaryota > Metazoa > Chordata > Mammalia > Artiodactyla > Bovidae > Oreotragus > Oreotragus oreotragus. The sequence goes on along the minus strand of SJYX01009137.1, from coordinate 71,199 downwards.
TTCCAGGATGTGTTGCTCTTGGTGAGTGATCACACCATCATGGTTATCTGGGTCATAAAGTTCTTTTTTGTATAGTTTGTCTATATTTTTGCCACTTCTTTAATATCTTCTGCTTCTGTTAGGGCCATATAATTTCTGTCCTTTATTATGCCCATCTTTGCATGAAATGTTCCCTTGATATATATCTAATTTTCTCTTTTTTAATTAATGTATTTATTTTAATTGGAGGCTAATTATTTTACAATAATGTAGTGGTTTTTGCAATGCATTGACATGAATCAGCCATGGGTGTACATGTGTTCCTCCTCCCGAATTCCCTTCCCACCTCCTTCCCCATCCCATCCCTCTGGGTCATCCCAGTGCACCAGCCCTGAGCACCCTGTATCAGCCATTAAACCTGGACTGGCAATCTATTTCACATGTGATAATATACATTTTTCAATGCTATTTTCTCAAATCATCACACCCTCGCCTTCTCCCAGAGTCCAAATGTCTGTTCTTTACATCTGTGTCTCTTTTGCTGTCTTGCATATAGAGTCATCATTACCATCTTTCTAAATTCCATATATATGTGTTAATATACTGTGTTGGTGTTTTTCTTTTTGACTTACTTAACTCTGTATAATNCACACCCTCGCCTTCTCCCAGAGTCCAAATGTCTGTTCTTTACATCTGTGTCTCTTTTGCTGTCTTGCATATAGAGTCATCATTACCATCTTTCTAAATTCCATATATATGTGTTAATATACTGTGTTGGTGTTTTTCTTTTTGACTTACTTAACTCTGTATAATAGGCTCCAGTTTCATCCCCCTTATTAGAACTGATTTAGATGCAGTCTTTTTAATAGCTGAGCAATATTCCATTGTGTATATGTACCACATCTTTCTTATCCATTTGTCTGCTGATGGATATCTAGGTTGCTTCCATGTCCTGGCTATTGTAAGCAGTGCTGTGGTAAAAACTGGGGGTACACGTGTCTCTTTCAATTCTGATTTCCTCAGTGTGTATGCCCAGCAGTGGGATTGCTGGGTTGTGTGGCAGTTCTATTTCCAGGTTTTTAAAGACTCTCCATACTGTTCTCCATAGTGGCTGTATTAGTTTGCATTCCCACCAATAGTGTAAGAAACTTCCCTTTTCTCCACACCCTCTCCATCATTTATTGTTTGTAGACTTTTTGATGATGGCCATTCTGACCAGCCTGAGATGGTACCTCATTGTAGTTTTTATTTGCATTTCTCTGATAAGTGATATTGAGCATCTTTTCATGTGTTTGTTAGTCATCTGTATGTCTTCTTTGGAGAAATACCTGTTTTATTTCTTGGCCCAATTTTTGACTGGGTCATTTATTTTTTTGGAATTGAACTGCAGGAGCTGCTTGTATATTTTTAAGATTAATTCTTTGTCAGTTGCTTCATTTGCTATTATTTTTTCCCATTCTGAAGGCTGTCTTTTCACCTTGCTTATAGTTTCCTTTGTTGTGCAGAAGCTTTTAATTTTAATTAGGTCCCATTTGCTTATTTTTGCATTTATTTCCATTACTCTGGGAGGTGGGTCATAGAGGATCCTGCTGTAATTTATGTCAGAGAGTGTTTTGCCTATGATTTCCTCTAGAAGTTTTGTAGTTTCTGGTCTAACATTTAGATCTCTAATCCATTTTGAGTTTATTTTTGTGTATGGTGTTAGAAAGTGTTCTAGTTTCATTCTTTTACAAGTGGTTGACCAGTTTTCCCAGCATCACTTGTTAAAGAGATTGTCTTTCCTCTACTGTGTATTCTTGCCTCCTTTGTCAAAGATAAGGTGTCCATAGGTGTGTGGATTTTTATCTGGGCTTTCTGTTTTGTTCCATGGATCTATACTTCTGTCTTTGTTCCCATACCACACTGTCTTGATGACTATAGCTTTGTAGCATAGTCTGAAGTCAGGCAAGTTTGTTCCTCCAGTTCCATTCTTCTTTCTCAAGATTGCTTTGACTATTCGAGGTGTTTTGTATTTCCATACAAATTGTCAAATTATTTGTTCTAGCTCTGTGAAAAATACCGTTGGTAGCTTGATAGGGATTGCATTGAATCTATAGATGGGTTTGAGTAGTATATTCATTTTCACTATATTGATTCTTCCAATCAATGAACATGTTATATTTCTCCATCTCTTTGTGTCATCTTTGATTTCTTTCACCAGTGTTTTATACTTTTCTATATATAGATCTTTGTTTCTTTAGGTAGATTTATTTCTAAGTATTTTGTTCTTTTCATTGCAATAGTGATTGGAATTGTTTCCTTAATTTCTATTTCTGTGTTCTCATTGTTAGTGTATAGGAATGCAAGAGATTTCTGTGTGTTGATTTTATATTCTGCAAGTTTACTATATTCGTTGATTATCTTTAGTAATTTTATGGTGGAATCTTTAGAGTTCTTCTTGTAGAGGATCCTGTCATCTGCAGACAATGAGAGTTTTACTTCTTCTTTTCCAATCTGGATTCCTTTTATTTCTTTTTCTTCTCTGATTGCTGTGGCTAAAACTTTCAAAACTATGTTGAACAGTAGTGGTGAGAGTGGGTACCCTTGTCTTGTTCCTGACTTTAGGGGAAATGGTTTCAATTTTTCACCATTGAGGATAATGTTTGCTGTGGGTTTTATATGCTTTTATTCTTGAAAAGATCTCTAATCTTTCCCGTTCTATTGTTTTCTTCTATTTCTTTGCACTGATCACTGAGAAAGGCTTTCTTATCTTTCCTTGCTATTCTTTGAATATATCTTTGCTTTTCTCCTTTGCCTCTTGCTTCTCTTTTCTCAGATATTTTTAAGGCCTCCTCAGACAACCATTTTGTCTTTTAGCATTTCTTCTTCTTGATGATCATTTTGATCATTGCCTCCTGTACAAGTTATGGACCTCTGTCCATAATTCTTCAGGCACTCTATCAGATCTAATCTGTTGAATCTATTTGTCACTTCTACTGTATAATCTTTGGAAGGAATGATGCTAAAGCTGAAACTCCAGGACTCTGGCTACCTCATGTGAAGAGCTGACTCATTGGAAAAGTCTCTGATGCTGGGAAGGATTGTGGGCAGGAGGAGAAGGGGATGACAGAGGATGAGATGGCTGGATGGCATCACCGACTCGATGAACATGAGTCTGAGTGAACTCTGGGAGATGATAATGGACAGGGAGGCCTGGTGTGCTGCGATTCATGGGGTCGCGAAGAGTCGGACATGACTGAGCGACTGAACTGAACTGAACTGAACTGTATAATCTTAAAAAATTTGATTTAGGTCTTAGCTGAATGGTCTAGTGGTTTCCCCTACTTTCTTCAACTTAAATCTGAATTTTGCAATAAGGAGTTCATAATCTGAGCCACAGTCAGTTCCTGGTCTTGCTTGTGCTGACTCTATAGATCTTCTCCATCTTCAAATGCAAAGAATAGAATCAATCTGATTTAGGTATTGACCACCTGGTGATGGCCATGTGTAGAGTCGTCTCTTGTGTTGTTAGAAGAGGGTATTTGTGTCAATCAGTGCATTCTCTTGGCAAAACTCTGTTAGCCTTTGCCCTGCTTCATTTTGTACTCCAAGGCCAAATTTGCCAGTTACTCCTGGTATTTGCTACTTTTGCATTCCAGCCTCCTATTTTGAAAAGGACATCTTTTTTTGGTGTTAGTTCTTAAAGATCTTGTAAGTCTTCATATAACCATTCAACTTCAGCTTTTTCGGCATTAGTGGTTGGGGCATAGACTTAGATTACTGTGATGTTGAATTACTTACCTTGGAAATGAACAGAGATCATTCTGTCATTTTTGAGAGTGCCCCCCAGTACTGTCCATTTAGCGAGACTATATTGCTTCCTTATGGGGATACACCGGACATTGTCTGGGAAGTAGTACAGACTATAGTGACTCAACATTGCCAGTGACATTTTAATGCATAATATTCCATATAAAACACAACTGAACATGTTAGGAATAACTTAAACTGCTTAACTGATTCAATATATACAGGACAGAAATTCTGATGTTATTGAGGCTAATTTCATTACTAAAATATGTGTAAAGTATGTGCTACTATATACCTGATTATATTATTAGCATATATAGATAAAGTTGCCAAAAATATTTTTGAAAACTAAGATTTATTGCTGATGTCACAGATAATAAGGTACAACAAATCCACATCAGGTTGTAGATTGTGGGAGGTTTCCAGACACACATATTAGCTGTATGAGTCATTCCCACATACCCATCTCACAAAGCTGTGTTTCAAATTTGCGCCTCATCAGAATCACAAGTGAGTACCTGTCACTGGCCTCCTGTTCGCAGGAATAGAAACTCCCAAAGTGTTAAACTGTCATATGCCAAATATATGTTTGTAACTGAGACAATTCCAGAAGAAAAAAAATATATCCTTTCTGAGTATAAATAATTTTGTTGACAGAAAGAAGACTTTCCTGAAGCACTCAAAACAAACAGCATTCAAAATACTTCAAAAATATAGTATACATTAAATGGTTCTCTTCTTCTCTAAGATACTTTTTTTAAAAATCACCTCCTCTGTTAAATGTCCCTGACTTCTCTAAACAAACTAACCAGCTCTTCCACTCTGAATATGGTTGTTTAGCATTTCTCAGTATCTGTTTCATCTTATTTTTCTTACTGTGCCTGCTCTCAGCTGGAATTTGAGAATGTCAAACAACGCCATAACGTTGTCATATTCTTCTTTGTATTTCCTAGCACCTTGCCTGAAATATACCACTGTATATCAGATCAAGTAATTCATAAGAAACTCTGATGGATAGGGGTTATTGGGCACAAATAATTGCCCTGTCCCTCTTTGGTCCAAGAAGGCACTTAATCAGGTGTTGTTTGTGGATTCAGAATATGAATAGTGGTATTTAAGTACATTTATGTGCGATTGATCACAAACTCTGGATACCGTGCACACAGATACACAGAGAGATGACATGTAGAAGTCTTATGATCAGAGAAGCATATGTTGATGTAACAGTAGAAGATTCCCTTCTGGAGGAGATGTGGATAGTTTATCTTTGTTTTCCGGTTTCCCTCTGGATGAAAGATTTGCCTGTTTACACTTTCACAAAAGATAGTACTCTGACATTTTTCATTATTCACTGTGGATTTATGTACTATATTTCATTTTCTGTCATGATTCAGACAGTTACATTTTTTCCCTTCTGCGACTTCCATATGTCAAGTTATGATAGCAGGAAGCATTCTGATTCTCCCCCACGATGAACCAACCACCTCCATTGGTAGTGTCTGATTGCTAGAAAGGAGTGGTGGTTTACATCTATTGCAGCACACAGGTCAGACACATACTCTACTATGGAGTCCTGACACCAGATGCTTTATCACTAAAGATTCATTTTGATGATTTAATGGTTTCTTTTAGTTTTCAAAAATAAAACTACTCATCAGAGAGGAATTCTTACAATGAAAGGACTGATCAAATCAATTCTTTCCTGGATTGAAGGAATTTTAGAACTTCCTCAAGGACTTGTCACAAGAGGAGAGTATGACTGATGCAATTCAGCCTTATTTTTCCTGTCCTCCTGTGCTGATTAAATCTGCCGTTTGGTTATTTTAAAATCATCATTAAGAAGAAGAGCTCCAAGCGATACTTTTCAGTATATTTTTCTTTGATAGTTATCGTAGCAAGTAGCATAGTGTTACATTAACTGAAAAAATTAAAAATTATCTTTTAATCGATTAATGAAGTATTTGCCCTATCTTTTTCAGATGTCAAAGGATTTTCCCTATAATTTATATTGTAAAAGACACATAATTCTGAGATTTTTTTTTGTTAAGAAATTGTTTTCATTTTAAACTCCAGAATTCTGATGCTTCATTTACCAACTATTCAGAAATCCTGCTGAGTTGGCACTTGCTTGGCAGCCTAGAGGCAGTGATACTATTGTAGACCCACTTAGCTAATTTAGAGAGTTGTACAGTCTAATTCAACATGATATTTAAACAATATAGAGGCTTTTCAGAAAAGGAAAATATGACGATCTGAATTTGTGTCACACTAAATTACACTAAATATTGATATAATGCTACACAAACAGGAAGACTTTTGCCATTTTTCTTGTAAATCCTTATGAGAATCAGCATTAACTATCATCTCTTTCTTTGAACTATGTTCAACTTATGTTCTTTTTGGCTGTGAAAAAATGACTAATGAACACATTCTGGTTTCAAAAGTGTTGAAATGTATTTTGGTTATTTTCAGAAATATTTTCTTAAAGTCTTCATTTTCATGATTGGTAATAAGAAAAAAAAAGAATACATGGAATAACAACATAATTTTCTTCTGTTCAGTTTGGTTCAGTTGCTCAATCGTGTCCAACTCTTTGCAACCCCATGGACTGCAGCACACCAGGCTTCCCTGTCTATCACCAACTCCTGGAGCCTACTCAAACTGATGTCCATCACATCGGTGATACCATGCAACCATCTCATCCTCTGTCATCCCCTTCTCCTGCCTTCAATCTTTCCCAGCATCAGGGTCTTTTCAAATGAGTTGGTTCTTCACATCAGGTGGCCAAAATATTGGAGTTTCAGCTTCAGCATTGGTCCTTCCAAAGAATATTCAGGACTGATTTCCTTTAAGATTGGCTGGCTGGATATCCTTGCAGTCCAAGGTACTCTCAAGAGTCTTCTCCAACACCACAGCTCAAAAGCATCAATTCTTCAGCACTCAGCTTTCTTTATAGTCTAATCCTCACATCCATACATGACTACTGGAAAAACCATAGCCTTGACTAAATGGAACTTTGTTGACAAAGTAATGTCTCTGCTTTTTAATATGCTGTCTAGGTTGATCATAGCTTTTCTTTCAAGGAGCAACCATCTTTTAATTTCATGGCTGAAGTCACCATCTGCAGTGATTTTGGAGGCCAAAAAAATAGTCTCTCACTATTTCCATTGTTTCCCCAACTATTTGCCATGAAGTGATGGAACTGGATGTCATGATCTTCGTTTTCTGAATGTTGAGTTTTAAGCCAACTTTTTCACTCTCCTCTTTCATTTTCACCAACAGGCTCTAGTTCTTTTTTGCTTTCTGCCATAAGAATGATGTCATCTGCATATATGAAGTTATTGATATTTCTCCCAGCAATCTTGATTCCAGCTTGTGCTACATCCAGCACAGCATTCTGCATGATATATTCTGCATATAAGTTAAGTAAACAGGGTGACAATATATAGCCTTGATGTATTCCTTTCCCAGTTTGGAACCAATCTGTTGTTTCATGTTCAGTTCTAACCGTTGCTTCTTGACCTGCATATAGATTTCTCAGGAAACAGGTCACGTGATCTAGTATTCCCATCTTTTTAAAGAATTTTCCACAGTTTGTTGTGATCCACACAGTCAAAGGCTTTGGATGACAGAAATTCAGATCAGGAAACTGATTTTATGCCACTGTAAAATTTGAAATATATATGCACTTTTGTATTTGGTTTTATAGATGTTTTGTCAACTCTTGCTTCACTCAGTCAAGAAGTTTGATTGATTATCCATAGTTCTATTGGCAAAGTGTTTTAGTGAGCCAATTAGCCGAAGGAGGAAAGATAACCTTTTTTTTTTTTTAATTGAAGCAATGTCTAAGTGAATTGTCTAGTTATTAAAGATAAACATGTTATTTATGTTTATAACATGTAAGGTAGATTGATGTCAAATTCATTCAATATGCAAAAATATAGTAAGCATCTACTGCATTTTGGAGTGTTTTAGGTCTTGAGGAAACTACAGTGAAAAACACATGTACATCTGTGGCAGATTCATGTCAATGTATAGCAAAACCAATACAATATTGTAAAGTAATTAGCCTCCAATTAAAATAAATAAATTTATATTTAAAAAGAAGTTAAAACCTCTATCTTTGTAGTTTTTTATATTCCTTGGGGGTGATATAAAATAAAGATAAATTAGTAAAATGGCTATTTCATAGAAAATAAACAAAGCAGAGAAAGGGAATGGTAATTTTAAAATAATGTAGCCACAACATATATATGAGATTTTTAGTTAAAATATTTACATATTTGTTGATGCTCTGTATGAGTTCTTCAAGTTTTCAGTGACCCAGCTAAAATAGCATCTAGGTTTCTTCATAAACTATAAACTCCATGATGCTCCTAAAAGAAGATCTTTACTGTTTGCCACAGTCACCTTGGTAAATAGCAATGGAAACAGTTCAGGGCATGATCAATGCAGTTTGTCTGATCCTGGGGTGATGTTAGTTGCTAAAAAGATTGTGCTGCTGCTGCTTCTGCTATTAAACAATATCAAGAAAATTTGTCAAGACTGGTTGTGGGGATGCAGGTGGAGGTATTAAATATTTTCTTTTCTGATATATAGTGGTTAGAATTTGATACTTGTTTAACCACTGGATCCTATCAAAAGTTAATAATTTTCCATAAGTGGTAAGATTAACCAGGGATTTCTTTTGCATTTTGAAGTCTGGCTCAATAATAATGGAGTAGCATTAGTGGGGGGAAAATATCACTGTTTTTAAATAGAAAATTTTGTGAGACAACAAGAGATTTATAAGCTGAAAAAGTAATAATAATGAGCTTAAAAAGATGAAAGAGTGGAAATATCAGTGCCATGATGCACTTAACAGCAAAATCTATGAGAACGAATTATTTTATAAATTAATCTTTGTAAAAAGAAAGAAAAAAGATTCGAAAGGCATTCATTTCTACTTCGCATACAAAACGAGTTTATTTTATTTTAAATCTTAGTTTTATCCCATCCTTTTAATGCCTTGGCAGAGGAATAAATCTAAGAACTAAACTCCAGGTGGAATTATCTTTTTCTCTGACATAACAAGTTATGCTGCTGCTGCTGCTGCTGCTAAGTCACTTCAGTCGTGCCCTACTCTGTGTGACCACATAGATAGCAGCCCACCAGTTTACCGCAAATAATAACAATTATAGTTGACATTTATTGAAGGGATATCATGTGCTGGATATAATCACATATGCTCCTTACAGAAACTTTATTATGTGAGTATTGTTTTATTGATGAAAAAATTGAGGCTCAGGAAGATTGTTATTTCATCAAGGCCAGTCAGGTGGTAAATGACAGAGATTGGAATCAAAGTGGATTTATATTCCTAAACTACACAAGTTTGACTTTCCTAAACAATATCCTTCAGTCAACTGTCATACAAAGGGAAAAAAAAAATATTGAAATAACCTCCAGAAGCATAAAAGTGGAAAATAAGGGACTCATTAGGAGACTATTTTGTAGTTAGAGCTGGCAGTATGAAAATGGTTTAGACTAGGGTATAATAGGGAAGGCAGTAAAAATTGGTCAAGGGTAGAATACATTTTGAAGATGGAACCAATAGGATTTGCTAGTTAAATCTAAGTGAGAGAAATATAAAAGGGAGAACAGCAAGGAGAGAAATGTAAGTCCAAGGTAATATTTTTTTTCAGACTGAAGTTAATGATACGGTTCCCTGATATGAAAACATTTGGTGAGAAGCATGTTTGGTTGGTTTCCCTGATGGCTCAACTGGTAACGAATCTGCCTGCAATGCAGGAGACCCAGGTTTGATCTTTGGATCAGGAAGATTCCCTGGAAGATCCTCTCCAGTATTCTTGCCTGGAGAATTCCATGGACAGAGGAGCCTGGTGGGCTACAGTCCATGTGATTACAAAGAACTGGACACAACTGAGTGACTAACACTAACTATGTTTAGTGGAAGAGGTTGGTCATAATGAGATGAAGATGATTAAATATCCAAATGGCTATGCCAAGAAGGCAGCCAAATCTAAAAAGCCTAGAGCTCTGGGATATGATCAGGCCTGGAGATGTACATTAGGGAATCAGTGACATCTAAAGTTGTAGGAGCCTGGCGCAGTGGCAGTATCATAGCCAATGAGGTTTATCTGAGGCACACTTATTGCTAATTAAAGCTGTAGGAGACATCTTAGTGAAAGAATGTGAATGAGAATAATCTGAGAATAAAGCCCTAGGGACCCTCTAGGAAGGAATGGAGAGGAAGAGGAAAAAGATCTCACTGAAGAGTCTGAGAAAATAGGATTACTTAGAGAGATGAAAGACTGGAGGACAGCCTTGTTCATGGAGGGCATAGAAAGATGACACAAATTGGGAACAGTTCTCTGACACTTCAGAGGTCCTCATCAACAACACTGACATTGTAGAAACTTTCCTGCACATTAAGTCAGAAGGTATCCAAGAATCACCTTTAGAGGAAACATTCTACCTTCATTTTTAATTTAAATTTTTACTGAAATAATTGTAAAGTCACATGCAGTTGTGGAAAATAACAGACATCCCACACTGGTTACCATTTCTCCCCATGATAACATAAAAAGAAAGCTGAGCACCGAAGAATTGATGCTTTTGAACTGTGGTGTTGGAGAAGACTCTTGAGAGTCCCTTGGACTGCAAGGAGATCCAACCAGTCCATTCTGAAAGAGACCAACCCTGGGATTTCTTTGGAAGGAATGATGCTAAAGCTGAAACTCCAGTACTTTGGCCACCTCATGCGAAGAGTTGACTTATTGGAAAAGACTCTGATGCTGGGAGGGGTTGGGGGCAGGAGGAGAAGGGGACGACTGAGGATGAGATGGCTGGATGCCATCACGGACTCGATGGACATGAGTCTGAGTGAACTCCGGGAGATGGTGATGGACAGGGAGGCCTGGCGTGCTGCGATTCATGGGGTTGCAAAGAGTCGGACACGACTGAGTGACTGAATGAACTGAACTGAGTACAATATCACAACCAAGATGTTGACATTAATATAATCCACAAATCTTACTTGGATTTTTCAGGTTTTACTTGTTGTACTCACTGTTCTTTCTCTCTCTCTCTTTGTATATTTAGTTCAGTACAGTTTTATGAGTTCATGTGTCTACCATAAGAACCAAGATAACAAAAGCTCCATCACAAGTATCCCTGATCTTATCCTTTTATGTGCATCACTAACCCCTGATAATCAGTCATGTGATTTCCAAAATTTTGTCACTTCAGAAGTGTTATATACATGAAATTATACAATATGTAACATTCTGTGATTGCATTCTTTTTCTGCTCAGCAAAATTCCCTGAAGGTTCATCTAAATTATTGGGCATCTATCAAGAGTTCATTCTGTGTTATTGCTAAGTAGAACCAATATGAACTTCCCTGATAACTCAGCGGTGAAGAATCCACCTGCAATGCTGGAGACGAGGGTTTGATCCCTGTGTTGGGACGATCCCCTGGGGAAGGAAATGGCAACCCCCTCCAGTATTGTTGCCTGGTAAATTCCAGGGACAGAGGAGCCTGGTGAGCTACAGTCCATGGGGTCACAAAAGATACAACCTAGCGACTGAACGAATACCCAGAACTGGGATCACTGGTCATATTGTAATTCTCTTTATAATTATTTGAGGAGTCTCCACAATGTTCTCCACAGTGGTTGCACCAATTTACATTCTTACCAGCAGTGCATGAGGTCACTCCAGTACTCTTGCCTGGGAAATCCCATGGATGGAGGAGCCTGGTAGGCTACAGTCTATGGGGTCTCCAAGAGTCAGACACGACTGAGTGACTTCACTTTCACTTCTCACNCATTCTTACCAGCAGTGCATGAGGTCACTCCAGTACTCTTGCCTGGGAAATCCCATGGATGGAGGAGCCTGGTAGGCTACAGTCTATGGGGTCTCCAAGAGTCAGACACGACTGAGTGACTTCACTTTCACTTCTCACTTTCATGCACTGGAGGAGGAATTGGCAACCCACTCCAGTATTCTTGCCTGGAGAATCCCAGGGACAGGAGCCTGCTGGGGTACCAGCATATATTTAACCATCTACCTACTGAAGGACATCTGATCTGTTTCCTGTTTTCAGCTACTCTGAATAAAATTGCTATAAACATTTCATAAATAATTTCTTACAAACGTAGTTTTCATATTTATCTGGAAAAAGGTATTCAAGAGTATTATTACTCTATCATATGATAATTATATGTTTAGTTTTCTGTAAAACTGCCAAACAAATTTTCAGAGTGGGGTTACCATTCTGCATTGCCATCAATAATGTATGAACCGTCCAGTTTCTTTGTATCCTCACCAGTATTTGTTAGTGTTGCTATTTTTTTAATATTCAGTTCAATTCAGTCACTCAGTCATGTCTGACTCTTTGCTACCCCATGAATTGCAGCATGCCAGGCCTCCCTGTCCATCACCAACTCCCAGAGTACACTCAGACTCACGTCCATCGGTCAGTGATGCCATCCAGCCATCTCATCCTCAATCAGCCTGTCTAATAGATATATAGTGATACCTTGTTGTGGGTTTAACTTGCATTTCCCTGGTAAGGAGTATGTCAAGTCTATATATTGTCACCCTGCTTATTTAACTTATACACAGAGTACATCATGAGAAACGTTGGGCTGGAAGTAGCACAAGCTGGAATCAAGATTGCTGGGAGAAATATCAATAACCTCAGATATGCAGATGACACCACCCTTATGGCAGAAAGTGAAGAGGAACTAAAAGCCTCTTGATGAAAGTGAAAGTGGAGAGTGAAAAAATTGGCTTAAAGCTCAACATTCAGAAAACGAAGATCATGGTATCTGGTCCCATCACTTCATGGCAAATAGATGGGGAAACAGTGGAAACAGTGTCAGACTTTATTTTTCTGGGCTCCAAGATCACTGCAGATGGTGACTGCAGCCATGAAATTAAAAGATGCTTACTCCTTGGAAGAAAAGTTATGACCAACCTAAATAGCATATTAAAAAGCAGAGACATTATTTTGCCAACAAATGTCCGTCTAGTCAAGGCTATGGTTTTTCCAGTGATCATGTATGAATGTGAGAGCTGGACTGTGAAAAAAGCTGAGCACCTAAGAATTGATGCTTTTGAACTGTGGTGTTGGAGAAGACTCTTGAGAGTCCCTTGGACTGCAAGGAGATCCAACCAGTCCATTCTGAAGGAGATCAGCCCTGGGATTTCTTTGGAAGGAATGATGCTGAAGCTGAAACTCCAGTACTTTGGCCACCTCATGCGAAGAGTTGACTCATTGGAAAAGACTCTGATGCTGGGAGGGATTGGGGGCAGGAGGAAAAGAGGACAAAAGAGGATGAGATGGCTGGATGGCATCATCGACTCGATGGACATGAGTTTGGGTAAACTCCGGGAGTTGGTGATGGACAGGGAGGCCTGGCGTGCTGCGATTCATGGGGTCACAAAAAGTGGGACACGACTGAGCGACTGAACTGAACTAACTGATGACTAATAGAGGAGAATATCTTTTCATACGCTTATTGTTATCTTAAACCATTCAGGGCTCCTCCTGCCTTGCAATCTGGGAAAGACTGAAGGCAGGAGGAGAAGGGGATGACAGAGGATGAGATGGTTGGATGGCATCACTGACTCAGTGGACACAAGTTTGGGCAAGCTCCAGGAGATGGTGAAGGACAGGGAAGCCTGGTGAGCTGCAGTCCATGGTAGCACGGAGTTGGACATGACTGAGCAACTGAACAACAAGGTAGCTTAAGCAACAAGCATTTATTTCTCTTCATTCTGGAGGCTGGGAGGTCTAAGATCAAATCACTGTGTTTAGTGAGGGCCCACTTCCTATTCATGAGTATCTGTCTTTTCCTTTCTGTGTCCTTATATGGTGGATGTGGTTAGGGAGCTCTCTAGAATCTCTTCTATAAAGGGGTGTGTATGTGTGTGTGTGTGTGTGTGTGTGTGTACACATGCACATCCGCATAGGCTCAATAATGTCTGATTCTTTGCAACCACATGGACTATAGCCTGCCAGACTCCTTTGTCTACGGAATGTTTCCAGGCAAGAATACTGGAGTGGGTTGCCATTTGCTACTCCAGGAGATATTCCTGACCCCGGGATTGAACCCTCATCTCTTGTGTCTTCTGCACTGCCATTCTTCCCATCTGGGAAGCCTTTTATAAGGGTACTAATCCTACTTATGTGGGCTCCACCCTCACGACCTAATGACCTTGCAAGGCCCCACCTCCAATTAGGTTTGGGGAATAGTTTTCAACATATGAAATTTGGAGGGGAACAAAATTATTGAGTCTATAACGTTTGTTAACTGTATGTCCTTTTTGGTAAAATGTTTGGTCATCTCATTTGCTCATTTTCTAATTGGATTTATTATAATGTTGAGTTTTAAGAATTCTTTTATTCTGGATACTAGTTCTATATCAGATACATGTTAAAAATATCTTCTCCCAACCTGCAGCTTATCTTTTCTTCCTCTTCACCTGGCCTCACAGAGAACAAAAGTTTTAATTTTGATGAGGTTCAATCTCTCAGTTTTTAAAAATGCTATCAGTTCATTTGGTATCATTTCTAAAAACTCTGCTCAGTTCTAGATCCAGAAGATTATTTTTTCTTCTCTTGTTCTTCTAAAAAGTTTCATAGTTTATGTTTTACATGTAAGTCCATGATTAACTTAAAATTAATTTTTGTATCAGGGGTGAGGTTTGGGTCAAGGATTTTTTTTTTTCTTTTTGCCTGTGGATGTTCAGTAGTCCCATCATTTATTTGGAAATAAATAATGCTCTATTATTTCTTTATTCAGTTGATTTTGTATTTTAGAAAAAGTCAATTGTGCATACTTACCATGACCCAGATAATCATGATGGTGTGATCACTCACCTAGAGCCAGACAAACTGGTATGTGAAGTCAAGTGGGCCTTAGAAAGCATCACTAAGAACAAAGCTAGTGGAGGTGATGGAATTCCTGTGGAGCTGTTTCAAATCCTGAAAGATGATGCTGTGAAAGTGCTGCACTCAATATGCCAGCAAATTTGGAAAACTCAGCAGTGGCCACAGGAATGGAAAAGGTCAGCTTTCATTCCAATCCCAAAGAAAGACAATGCCAAAGAATGCTCAAACTACTGCATAATTGCACTCATCTCACATGCTAGTAAAGTAATGCTCAAAATTCTCCAAGCCAGGCTTCAGCAATACGTGAACCATGAACTTCCAGATGTTCAAGCTGGTTTTAGAAAAGGCAGAGGAACCAGAGATCAAATTGCCAACATCCGCTGGATCATGGAAAAAGCAAGAGAGTTCCAGAAAAACATCTATTTCTGCTTTATTGATTATGCCAAAGCCTTTGACTGTGTGGATCACAATAAACTGTGGAAAATTCTGAAAGAGATGGGAATACCAGACCACCTGACCTGCCTCTTGAGAAATCTGTATGCAGGTCAGGAAGCAACAGTTAGAACTGGACATGGAACAACAGACTGGTTCCAAATAGGAAAAGGAGTACGTCAAGGCTGTATATTGTCACCCTGCTTATTTAACTTATATGCAGAGTACATCATGAGAAACGCTGGGCTGGAAGAAGCACAAGCTGGAATCAAGATTGCCGGGAGAAATATCAATAACCTCAGATATGCTGATGACACCACCCTTATGGCAGAAAGTGAAGAGGAACTCAAAAGCCTCTTGATGAAAGTGAAAGAGGAGAGTGAAAAAGTTGGCTTAAAGCTCAACATTCAGAAAACAAAGATCATGCCATCTGGTCCCATCACTTCATGGCAAATAGATGGGGAAACAGTAGAAACAGTGTCAGACTTTATTTTGGGGGGCTCCAAAATCACTGCAGATGGTGACTGCAGCCATGAAATTAAAAGACGCCTACTGCTTGGAAGGAAAGTTATGATCAACCTAGCTGGCATATTCAAAAGCAGAGACATTACTTTGCCAACAAAGGTCCGTCTAGTCAAGGCTATGGTTTTTCCAGTGGTCATGTATGGATGCGAGAGTTGGACTGTGAAGAAGGCTGAGCGCCAAAGAATTGATGCTTTTGAACCCTGGTGTTGGAGAAGACTCCTGAGAATCCCTTGGACTGCAAGGAGATCCAACCAGTCCATCCTAAAGGAGACCAGTCCTGGGTGTTCATTGGAAGGACTGATGCTGAAGCTGAAACTCCAGTACTTTGGCCACCTCATGCAAAGAGTTGACTCACTGGAAAAGACTCTGATGCTGGGAGGGATTGGGGGCAGGAGGAGAAGGGGACGACAGAGGATGAGCATCACCAATTGGATCGATATGAGTTGCGTAAGCTCCAGGAGTTAGTGATGGACAGGGAGACCTGGCGTGCTGCGATTCATGGGGTCAGAAAGAGTCGGACACGACTGAGCGAATGAATTGAACTGAACTGAACTGAATTACAGTTTGAATATTTCCTTTCAAATTTTAACTTCATTTTTTATGAGAAAAGTGACTTTCTTTGAAATTATTGGCTTGGCCAAAAAGTTCATGCAGGTGTTTCTGTAGCATCTTATTGAAATACCTGAATGAAATTTTTGGCCAACCTAGTATATGTAAAAATATTGTTTTTTAGTATTTTATATGTACTCTCACATTTTTTATGAAAATACACTCAAGATTTGCATATTTTAAATATACTTACACTTAAAGAACAGCTTTAGCTCATTGCTATCCACAGAACAAAATGATGTGAAAATGTTCACTTATAATTTCAGAATTTGTGATCATGTTGAAATGAAAGCAAAAAATTAATTTGAGGAAATAAATATAATGATAAATTAAGTGTGTCTTCATTTTGTTAGTCATTCAAATGAAACAAAAGAACATTTAAACATGTGCAATAATAATTAATTCAGTCATCTCTAGTACTGCCAACTTTTGGTCATGGAAACATAGCCTTGGACAGTTTTCAATTTTGTCTTTATGAATGTATATTTTTTTAAAGGAAGAAGAAAGAGAAGACATTATTTAACTGTTTATAGGCTTATTTGTACCCCCACCCTGGACTCTGCAAATGTTAGCGGTGGACCCATGAATTTAGAGAGAATTAAGCCAGATATACCAAGAATCTGGAAGACAGACACTATTACACATTTTCGTTTCAATAACCACTTTCAGATAACGAGAACACCTTCAGCTTTTGTCTATAAGCATTTCCTTGAACCTTGATAATAGTTTTTCTGTCTTAGCAAGTGAAGCATGTTCAGCACACAGTCCTGTGCCTGATACAGAAGACATTCAATAAATACTTGTTGGCTGAATGCAGTTCATTCGTTACACATGGAAAGAGGATATGAAATCTCAACCAACAGTGAATAAAATCTGGATGGTTTAATCAACAGTTGTATATCCCTGCAAAAGAATTTCATTCATGACTTGAGTTTCATTCATATGTTGTAACTGACAAGTACTTATAAACTGTCACCATCACCCTCAGATACAGGTGGTGCCATCTTTCCAGAAACAAGGATTCAAACCATCATATTATGATAAGTCTTAGATGGCACACATCACAGGGCACAAGAGCCATAGCACCTTCCCTTTGTTTCGGGAAGAAGAATTGACATGTGTACAGCACTGCTGTTTCTCTGAGCATTTCTCAATGTCTTAATAGGCTGTGGGTGGAAACAGAAAAAAACAAACAGAAAAAAATACAGCCACCCAAGCTGGAATGCAGTTGCTGAGCTTCCAAACACGAGGGTGATGTGTGTTCAGTGTGCCCCGTGTTCCCCACAGGATAGTGAATTGCAAAACACTCCAATTAATCTGGAAGCACACGGACCACCAGGTAATTTTCACCAGTAATGAAACAGGTCAAACCACCCTTCTCCTATCTGCACCTGACAGAGCCATTTCTTCCCTCAAGAGCCAGGAATAGCACTGTCTTAGCCCTGGAGGCAGTACTTCTTGACCTTTTGCACAAGACAGCACACATGCAGAATGCATCTGTGTGGCACATGAGTTGTGGGTGGGGGATGGGAAGCTGCTGTTCAAAGCTGGGCTCACAGCCCAGGACCCCGGGCTGCTCAAGTTGGTGGCTGAGTCACACTCTATCAGCCCAGCTAAAATCCATTTCGTCGTGCCTAAGTCCATCAACTGGGAAGCTTTGCTGCAGGAGAATGCCTCCCTGATGAAGTCCCAAACAGAAATGGGGAGAGGTCCTCGGTAATTCTAAGATGGGTGGCTAACCAAGGGGCGAGGTAAAACAGGACTTGCGGTGAATTGCGCTGCTTCCCTGTGCCACAGCGTTGCCAAGCAGAGCCCCGCCCACTTGCAGGGAAACCGGATTCATCACAGAAACCTGAGAGGGCCCTTCTCCAGGCAAGAATACTGGAGTGGGTAGCCACTCCCTTCTCCAGGAAATCTTCCCCACCTAGGGATCGAACCCAGGTCTCCTGCATTGTAGACAGGTTTTTTACCATCTGAACCACCAGTACCACCGGGGAACCCCAAGAATACTGCAGTGGGTAGCCATTCCCTTCTCCAGGGGATCTTCCCAAACCAAGGATCAAACCAGAGTCTCCTGCATTGCAGGCGGATTCTTTACCATCTGAGCCACCAGAAAAAGCCCAGATTCCAAGTCTCCTCTTTTGACTCCCTTTTCCCACCAAGAAGGAGCTCCAGGTCCTACTTCTGGTTCTGAAATTCCCTGCTGAACTCTTGCAAATTCTCCCTTTACCAAAATAGGGAAGACTCCCATCTGTGGTCTCCTTCCCCATCCTGAGATGCTAACTCTATCCCACATTATGTTTATCCTTTCGTCTCTAAAATTAAAGGATTTTTTTTTTCCTATGAGTAGCAGTATCAGTAAGTAGGAAGCTTGTTGTTAGAACAGGGACTGAGGAGGAGGTCGATAGAATCAATAACCTGGGTGCCTCTGTTGGAATGGCCTCAAAGTTGACTGATTTACAAATGTTGATAAAATTGCTTCTCTGAGTAACTCTAGTGAGGGCCAAATAAAAATAATGCCCGAAAAGCATTTGTAAGTTCTGATTAAAAATAGGTGGCCCATAGTGTATCAGACACCCAGAGCATATCATTTTTTAAAGCCCCCTTCTCTATGCCACAAAATTATTCATCTATGAATCACATAATAATCAGTAATAGTCACTACTCTCTTGATGTCTTGATGTGTTCTTTAGTTTTAAAATGAACAAAACAATACAGAAAGAAAAAGAAACGCCAGTTCAAAATATTGTTCAGATTCCGTAAAATATTTCACATATGAACTAAACTTGTCACTTACCAAACAAAGATATTGCACCTCGAAATTCACACTCTGCTTCACTGTGTTCCATTTTTAACATAAACAAAACCTTCAAACAGTCACATGGGGTAACAGAATTGAAGTAGTTCAAGTATGTGTCCTTATTTTTACAATCACTGTACTACCATTCTTCACATACGCATAAACATACACATCACTTTTTAAAATATTTGTAAACATTCTGTATATCGCTTACTTCATTTAACACTATAGATTGGAGATTGTTTCGTATCAGTATCTAGAGATCTACCTTTTTCTTGTTGATAATTGTTTACTATTCTATTAAACTGATACACCATTTTTTTAAGGAATATATTATATCACAGGGACTGGAGGTATGAACTGCATCCTAAAAGAACAGTTCTAGATGGTTCTTTTGGTTCTAAATGGTTCTAGATCACTATGCATTTACTCTTGAAATGAACTGTGTAGCTGTGTAAGCATGTGTTGGGAGGCCAACGACATACCTCTGTGTATGTGTGTGTGTGTACTCAGTTGTGTGTGTGTGTGTGTGTGTGTGTGTGTGTGTGTGCGCGCGCGCGCTCGGTTGTGTCTTGATCTTTGCGACCCCATAGACTGTAGCCCACCAGGTTCCTCTGTCCATGGGATTTCCCAGGCAAGAATACTGGAGTGAGTTGCCATTTCCTTCTCTAGGGGATCTTCCTGATGCAAGGATCCAACTCATATTTCTTGCATCTCCTGCGTCGGCAGGCAGACTCTTTCCCACTGCTCCATGACATACCTAGGAGGTGTCCAAAGAACTTTCCACAGAGAATACAGTGTTCATTAAAGGATAAGCAGTAAAAAAAAAAATATGCTAAAAAGTTAACATATAACTTCCTGATGCAAGGATCCAACTCATATTTCTTGCATCTCCTGCATCGGCAGGCAGACTCTTTCCCACTGCTCCATGACATACCTAGGAGGTGTCCAAAGAACTTTCCACAGAGAATACAGTGTTCATTAAAGGATAAGCAGTAAAAAAAAAAATATGCTAAAAAGTTAACATATATTTTATTAAAATTCAACAGTAATTGTACAAGTTATTTAGAACTTAGAAAAACAAAATTATTCTTTGTAGGGAGGACTATTTTGTTACAGATACTGATTTTTTGTCAATGTAAGAAATTTTATTTTTTACTTTTACTGAAGTATAGTTTTATAATATTGCATTCACTGATGGTGTATAACAAAGTGACTCAGTTATATATATATATATATATATATATATATACATTCTTTTTCATTATGGTTTATCACAGGACATTGGATATAGTCCACTGTGCTATACAGTATGGAGAAGGCAATGGCAACCCACTCTAGTACTATTGCCTGGAAAATCCCATGGACGGAGGAGCCCGGTGGGCTACAGTCCATGGGGTCACAGAGTCGGACATGACTGAGCAACTTCACTCTCACTTTTCACTTTCATGCACTGAAGAAGGAAATGGCCACCCACTCCAGTGTTCTTGCCTGGAGAATCCCAGGGACGGGGGAGCCTGGTGGGCTGCCGTCTATGGGGTCGCACAGAGTCGGACACGACTGAAGCGACTTAGCAGCAGCGTCACCTATACAGTAGGACCTTGTTATTTGTCCATCCTATAGATAACAATTTGCCTCTGCTAATGGCAGACCCAATCCTTCACTCCCAACCACCCTACCCCTTGGTAGCCACAAGTCTGTTCTCTATATTTGTGAGTATGCTTCTGTCTTTTACATACATTGATTTGTGTCCTATTTTAGATTCCATATATAAGGGATAGCATATGATATTTGTTTTTGTCTGACTTCACTCAGTATGGTAATCTCTAGGTCCATCCATGTTGCTGCAAATAGCATTATTTTAGTATATATCACATCTTCTGTATCATAGAAAGTGTTTAAAATTGCCTGTGACAATAAAAAAATAGACTCGTTTGGGTTCATTCTATTCTTTCATTTACTTAGTTATTTTTGGCTGTGTTGGGTCTTCGTTGCTGCACGCGGGCCTTCTCTAATTGTGCTACTCTTCACTGGGGTGTGTGGGCTTCTGATCGTGATGACTTCTCTTGATGTGGAGCACAGGCTCCAGGACCATGGGCTGAGTCACTCTGCAGCCTGCGGGATCTTCCTGGACCAAGGCTGGAACTGGTATCCTTTGCATTGCCAGGTGGGTTCTTAACCACTGTACCACCAGGGAAGCCCCAATTTTATCCTCATTTTAAAATTCCCTACAGACAGTAAATCTTGTTTTGCCTGCTCTAGAGGAAGGGGAGCCCTACTCTTACTACTCTGCCCTAATACAACATTCCTAATGCCTAGATCCCTGGACCACACTCAACTTCTTATCTAAGATACAGAGTTCTGGCCCTGCACTCATGCAAGCTGTCCAGTCAACTCCCAGTTTCTAGGTGAGGTCGCCAAAATGAATGATGGGGAGTTTTTCTGTGATAAATCACAATCTCCCCTCTGCTTCCTTCCTCTACTCTAGCACCACCCAATTAGCATACGGATTATATATTCTAGAAGACAAAGAGAAAATTAAGTCTCTCTGTTTCAAAATCTTACCCCAGTATCCGGCACTGGGGTCCTTGCAGCATGTCTATCACTGTGCTAAGAGCTTACTGTCCATAATCTCATTTAATCCTACAAACCCTGGAAAGTAGGTATAAAAGTCATTAGCATCTGTTAAGACCTTTTAAGTAGAAATTTTATTGTATATCATTTACAGCTGTCATCTCTAACCCAGTGGTGCTATTTGAGGGGAGAGATAGGCAAGTGTCAAATGCTATTTTAAGAATCTGATGAAAGTTACAGATCATCTCTGAAGGAAAATTCACATATGCAAAGAAAAAAATTTACCAGGTATATCGGAATGTTTATGGACTTCTTAAAGCTCATCCCTGGACTCAGGTTAAGAACCTCTACTTTTTTTTCTTTCTGGCCACTCCACATGCAGTATTCAAAGATTTTAGTTTCCCAGCTAGGGATTGAACCCTGCAGTGGAAGCTCAGAGTCTTAACCACTGGACTGCCAGGGAAGTCCCAAGAACCTCTACTTTAAACAATGATAAACACAAGGAATGCACTTCTGTTTTTAAGATGAAAGAGAAAACTAAGGCTCAGAGAAGCAACGTGAATAATCGCCCAGAGCCTCACAGCTAGCGAGGGGCAAAATCCTGATTGGCAACCAGCTGGTTGAGCTCTGAATCTTCAGCCTAGGCCACTCAGGACCAGGGTAAAGGATTAAATTCCTAACACTGGAGAATGAATATGTTTATCAAGTCTGTTGGATGTTCTCTCTCATGTAAGAAAAACAGCGCTAAGCAACACAATGCTAAGACTGGCAAAAAATAAAAATAAAAAGGTGGCTTCCAGTGCCCTCTGGGCACACCAGACCTGGAGAATGAAGGCAGGAGGAAGTGGGAGGAGTCAAGTACCTCTTTCTCCTAATTGTTCAGAAGCTGAGTCTCATGAAGGCCTCCTCCTCACACACATTTGTGGAGCACCTTGCTTGGACCAAGAACCACTCCACATGTGCGGGAGAAACTTCTTCCTTCATCCCCAGTGGGGCCACTCAAGGAAAGCATCACTGTGAGGAAACATTGGGATACATGTGGCCAAGGCTGGGTCTTAAAAGACCAGCATTCTATGCGGAAAATTTTACAAGTCCAGCTGTTTCTACAAGCTGGGGAGACAAGAAGGAACTCTATCCAATGACATACTTCCTTCTTGAGAATTAATTAGTTTTCCATCAAGAATACATTTGGCCTGGGGGTTGGCCGACCTCTCATTTGCAATGCTGGCCTGGGGATTTTACGTCAGGCTGTTGGTCCTGACCTAACACTTTTTTATTTCCTCAGCTGCTTTCATCCCAAAGTACAGCCACTTCCAGAAAGACTGGCAGCATCCCAAGAACAAAGTCATAAGTTTCTAAGATTCTCTGGTGAATCAAGCAGGCAAATGTTCTCAGACCATCACCGTGACCACGGTTTCCGTTATTCCCTGGAATACTCCAGTGACTGGAACCTTGAGCTTCGAGACATCAGACCTCCTGCTCCTGAAATCAGTTCCAAGTTGGCCTCCTCCCACATCCTTTATGACCAGATCTATGTGTGGAAAGAAAGTGTGTTAGTCACTCAGTCGTGTCTGACTCTTTACGACCCCATGGACTGTAGCCCGCCAGGCTCCTCTCTCTATCCATGGAATTCTCCAGCAAGAACACTGGAGTGAGTTGCCGTTCCCTCCTCTAGGGGATCTCCCTGAATCGGGTATCAAACCTGGGTCTCCTGCACTGCTGACGGATTNACGACCCCATGGACTGTAGCCCGCCAGGCTCCTCTCTCTATCCATGGAATTCTCCAGCAAGAACACTGGAGTGAGTTGCCGTTCCCTCCTCTAGGGGATCTCCCTGAATCGGGTATCAAACCTGGGTCTCCTGCACTGCTGACGGATTCTTTACCGTTTGAACAACCAGGGAAGCCCAAGTTATACAGAAAACCAAGACTATTACTTGGATAAAAGAAGCCCAAGAAACTGGAAGGCTGAGATCTTAAAGGAATTCTTGGGGGTGTTTTTTTGCTTCTGCCTCAGATGATTCATGTGAGTGCCATGATTCTCCATTTCTCCCTTGTATAGGCCCAGGCTGGGCTGCTGAGAGGTATTTCATGCCCCATCTCCTCAGAATTCCTCACAGACCCCTGAGCCCCATGAAGGAAATTCCAGGAACAGGAGAAAAGGCATTTATCCTGCCTTCCGGGTTCCCCAGCTTCCGTCCCCCTCCCCGCTGTGTGGGGACTGCCCCTCCTTTGTTCAGTCTCTGAGTTTTCCCTTTCTGCAGAACCAGCTCTTCCTTGGCCAGATTCCTCCGTTGGAAACTACCTGTTGCTTCCATGAGCCAAGAAAAAAAAGCCTTCCTCCATCCTTCCTCTGGGACATCCATGGACCCTGCTGTGTCTGGTGGCCCTAGAGCTTGTCAGAGATGGTCCTTGGAATGGCTCCTTACCATGCTGCTGGGAATCTTGATCCTTTGAGGAGATTGCTCTCCACCCACAGGCTATTGCTACCAGGGGGCTTCCTGAGGAAACCGAAGTTCAGAGTGGAAACGGCTTACCAGGGCCACTCAGGCAATGTGGTGGAAAATCCAGCCTCATGCCATAATGTCTCTTGGGCAAGGTTGGTCCTCATTTTAACCCACCACTAGATATGGCAGAAGTCAACTTCTACCTGAAGCCTTTGATGGCGCCCAGAGTTCCTCTCAAAGTCCGCCTACTCCTGATTCCTGACTCCATCTCTTCTTTCATTTTGTCAGTGGTTCCTTCTCTTCCCACAATATTCTTATTGAAATCACTCAACAGTTGCTAAGACTCACTGAGTCTTAGTATATCACAGCCAAGCAAAGCTCTGTGAAGCCTCGTTTTTGCCTCCCGGTATCCCCTTTGCCCTTCCAGCCCCTTTACCTCTCCCCCATGCCTCCAAGACGGCTTAGGGCCCCCCAGAACTGAGTACAGAAGCCACTCACTACAATTGGCCATTGAGTGCTTAAAACACAGCTGGTCCCAAGTGAGACGAGCTGAAAATATAAAAACCACACCATATACCAAAGCTTAGCATGAAAAACAAGACTGTAAAAACTCTCTCGGTAATAAGTTTTATAATGATTACTTGTGAAAATGACAACATTTGAATATATAGGGTTCAATGAAACATATAACTAAAATGAATGTCACCAAATTGCTTTGGCATTTTCTTTATAGGTGGCTACTAGGAAGTTTGAAATGACGTATATGGTTTGCATTATATTTCTATTGGACAGAGATGCTTTAGAAAAAAGTTACTTTTAGTCCAGGAGAATCAGGGAATCATTCTTCATTCACCAAAAATTCATCAAGCACACATTCATTAAGTACATGAAAAATAAAGGCTAACTGTGCTTATGGCTATTGGGAGACGTACACATTTAATAGGACAGGTTCCTGCTCACCCAGGGGTCATGTTGTCAGGAAACTATAAGCCCCTACAAATCTCTGGGTTCCCAAACAGAGCCGAAGGATGGCTTTATTGAAGGCCAAAGCACAATAGGATATATAGGAAGAGGCAGAAAGGGACTCAGCTTTCTCACAGAGGATGAGTCTTTAGGAGATTAGATCTGGTTCTCTAAAGAAAACCAAAATAACTAGCTTTTTTAATGTAATGAAAACAAGTATATTTTCCAAAACAAAAACTTGCATTGAAAAGACCTGCATTATTTTACATTTTTTCCCCAAATTTCTTCAATTTCTAGTGTGATAAGAGTCGGCTTGTATCTCACATCTACTTCTTTTTTTTTTCTTTTTTTCATTTGGACTTGGACAACAAACTGATGATCTCCAAACAGGATATGTGGTAGTTGCTGTTGCTATTTAGTCACTCAGTCATATCTGACTCCTTGTGACCCCATGGACTGCACCCACCAGGTCCTTCTGTCCATGCAATTCTCCAGGCAAGAATACTGGAGTGGGTTGCCATTTCCTTCTCCAGGGGCTCTTCCCAACCCAGGGATCAAACCTGCATCCCCATATTGGCAGGCAGATTCTTAACTACTGGGCCACAGGGTGGTGTTGAGGGGAAAGGGAGGAGGGGGTAAATTAGNGACTGCACCCACCAGGTCCTTCTGTCCATGCAATTCTCCAGGCAAGAATACTGGAGTGGGTTGCCATTTCCTTCTCCAGGGGCTCTTCCCAACCCAGGGATCAAACCTGCATCCCCATATTGGCAGGCAGATTCTTAACTACTGGGCCACGGGGTGGTGTTGAGGGGAAAGGGAGGAGGGGGTAAATTAGGAGTTTGAGACTAACATATACACAGTACTTTATATAAAATAGATAAACAACAGGGACCTGCTGATTAGCACAGGGAAATCTACTCAATATTCTGTAATAACCTACATGGGAAAAGAATCTGAAAAAGATGTATATATATACATACATAGATCTGAATCACTTTGCTGGACACCTAAGCTAATACAACATTGTAAATCAACTATACTCCAATATAAAATAAAAAATTAAATTTGAAAAAATCAAAATAACTAGCTTTTAAAAGAGAGAGACTGGTTTTCTCTCAGATTACTGCTTGAACATCCATGTCCCAGAGCTGATGGGTCAGCTTCAGCACATCAAGGACCCAGGCACCTTCCATCTGTTGCTCTGTCAGGATATGGGGTCCTAATACCAAGTTCACATTCCAGCAAGAAGGGTGGGAAGGAGCCAGTTCCTGGTCCCGTGGACACATTGAGCTTCAGGAAGTCTGGGAAGTGTTGCACGCTTCGCCATGTGCCCAGTTCAACTCCAGAGATTCTGTGACCACCAGAATCAGAGGAGAATGGATCCTGGGGGATAGCTTGCATTCTCTGAAACAGAGGGATTATCTGAGCAGCACTTGGGCAGATGGATAGAACTGAGAGGTGGAGAAGGGAGATGGTAGGCTGACAGAACAGTGTTAACCAAGACACCACAGTGTGAAGGCGGCTGACAAGTTTCAGGGGTGCTTGAGTGAGACAAGAAGGCAGTTCTGGGTCCTGGGATGGAGAATCGGGGCTCTCTTCTGTGTCCTCCCCACAGCCAGGAGCACTATTTAGTTTCCCGAGTTAACTTTCTAGAGAAGCTAGATGTTCTTATAAAAACTCCAGGAGCATCCTTCATCCAGATGGGGAGCAAAGCAGAAGTTAGGGAGCCACAGAGCAACAGATCTTGTCGAGCCTGGGAGGCAAGGGCCCCACGGGACACACAGGACTGAAGGAAGGACCTCATCTGTA
This sequence comes from Oreotragus oreotragus, assembly GCA_006410675.1. Taxonomy (NCBI): domain Eukaryota; kingdom Metazoa; phylum Chordata; class Mammalia; order Artiodactyla; family Bovidae; genus Oreotragus; species Oreotragus oreotragus. Next base: position 44,368 of record SJYX01009137.1, on the reverse strand, counting down.
AGCACCAGCAAAGTCAACCCAGTTAGGAAAAGCCTGGATAGGCATAAAGGTCATGGATTTCTAGGTCACTGGCTCCCTGAGTTTGGTGAAGTCAGACCCTGAATATCCCTAATAAACCTGACACTGACCATTTGCACAGGTATCGCACATACCTCCCATATGTTTTGGTTTCTGTGACTGTGTCCTCTCACCAGGATATGCACTTGTCCATAAGGACAAGTGCAGTATTTCTAGCACATAGAAGGTAATCAACAAATATTTGTTAGGTGAATGAATGAAGGAATGAATTGATGAATGAGCATATGAACAAATGAATGAATGGTCATCACCTACACTAAAGCAATTCTGTAACACCCAAGAAGATAGCTGAGAATGTGATGCTCCCCTGACAACTTGCTACAAAAAGCAACTTTCCACTAGGGAAGCCCCACTCCACACTCCTAATGCAGGGTGTCCAGGTTCAAGCCCTGGTCAGGGAACTAGATCCCACATTCTGCAACAAAGATCTGGTGCACCCAAATAAATAAATCAACAGTTTTTTAAAAAAGAAGCAAGAGAGATCACGGTAATCATAACTGCTGCTTGATAACTTACCATTTGTCCATGTTTTTCTTGGTCATTTCGGCAGCCCTCTGAGAAAGGCATTCTTTCCATTGACAGATAAAAACACTGAGACTCAGCAAAACCCAGGGTGGAAGATACAAAGCTAGGATTCAAACTTGGGTCTCCTCAGCTACTGACATAGCATCCTGGAGACTCTGGATTGATTTCTCAACTTATGACAAACCCACCCCAGAAACCCCAGCTGATGTGGTCGTCCGTAGAACCTCCTAAAGAGCTGACCTTGATCGAGATCTTCCTAGGTGCCAGGCACATACATACCATAAATGCTTTCTACACATCATCTCCTTTCACCTTCAAACAATACCCTGAAGTCAGGACTATTGTTTAGTTCCACTTGGGGAGTTAGTAGATTTCTGAAACTGCCTTTGCTTTTCCTCTGGGAGCCAAGTCACTGAACCACTGAACAGGAATGGAGTAATCCTGGTATTTGGAGCTAGTGAGTGACTGTGCCAAAGTATGTTTGAGCAGCTGGAAAAAAGCGCTAGTAGGATCACATGCCCCAGCCAAGGAAAAGCTCTTGTGGTTGGTAAATAATGCAGGATCTTCACAGAAGTTTCCAGACTGAGAGGGAGATTTAATTTCACCTTATGCATTTTGCTTATCTGAAAAAAAAACTTTTTTTCAGCACAGAGTGCTCCAATCACAGCATCATGGCATACATGTTATACTGACATCTGGAACTATTTAGTAACACTACAAACAAACAGTTAAGGAGTTTGCCCAGATCATCAAATACAGATTTGACTCTAATCCAGATTCCCAGCAGCACCCATCAAGAGTGAACAAACGTGAAGTTCCTTCCCGACCTGATCTTCTTCCGTAGCAGAAAAAAACATGGCTGTTGCTGGTACCCAGGCCTGGAAGAGACTGGAGGATCCTGGTCTCTGGTATATTGTTCACTGGCAGGCTCAGTGGAACTCAGCAGAAACCAGGCCACAGGACTGGATGAGACAGGACGGTGGTCCAGATATGCTGGCAGAAGTTCAGGCCAGGGTTCAAAGGCAAATGGTAGACGGATGTGGTGGTCAGCAGAGGTCAGGACTGAGTGGGCATTATTGGGCACTAGGCTTGAAGGTTCAGTGCCAAGCCATAAAAGGACCCAGCAGAAGCTTAGGAGCTGGCAGATCAGAAGCACACCAGAGACACAGCAGAACACAGACAGGACATGGGCTAGAAGTAGGCAGTGTTAGTGTCGGGGTCGGGGAAGGCAACGGTACCCCACCCCAGTGCTCTTGCCTGGAAAATCCAGTGGACGGAGTAGCCTGGTGGGCTGCACTCCATGGGGTCGCTAACAGTCGGACAGACTGAGCGACTTCACTTTCACTTTTTACTTTCATGCATTGGAGAAGGAAATGGCAACCCACTCCAGTATTCTTGCCTAGAGAATCCCAGGGACGGGGGAGCCTGGTGGGCTGCCGTCTATGGGGTCACACAGAGTCGGACACGACTGAAGCGACTTAGCAGCAGCAGCAGGGTCAGGGTGCTTCTTTCTCACACGTGCTGATGGCGTAGGAGTGGACAGAGCCACCAATTCAGGTTTCTGGGGTGGACATTGCCCCCCCACACACACCCCCGGGCTTCCCAGCTGGCATTAATGGTAAAGAACCCGCCTGTCAATGCAGGAAATGGAAGAGATGCAGGTTCGATCCCGGCTTCCCTGGTGGCTCAGACAGTCAAGAATCTGCCTGCAATGCAGAAGACCCAGGTTTGATTTCTGGATCAGGAAGATTCCCTGGAGGAGGAAATAGCAACCCACTCCAGTATTCTTGCCTGGAAAATTCCATGGACAGAGGAGCCTGGCAGGCTACAGTCCATGGGGTTGAAAATGACTAAGCAACTAATACATCCCTGGGTGGGGAAGATCCCCTGGAGGAGAGCAGAGCAACCCAGTCCAGTATCCTTGCCACAGTCTATAGGGCCTTCTTCCCCACTGAGCAGGACCAGCCCCTCCCCCTCTATTTCTAAAACCAGTCCCTCTTGCCTCTAGAGCCCCAAGCTTTATTCCAAGCACTGTTTTGCCCCCCTCACCAGTTCACCTGCTGTGCCTTTCCTGTTATTTCCACAGTGAGTGGGGATTTCAGAGTCTTTAGAACACTCCTGTTGTCCCAGGATCACCAAACTGTTCCAACAAACAACACGCCCATGCAAACGAAGTACAAAGCCCCCTCTTCCTCCAGTCTGCCAGTCCTCAGCCCCACCCTAAGGCAGCCTTCACTGGCACTTGCTCTTTATTTTCATAGGAAGCATGTTGGGATCTCCAGATACATACCTGAGCATGTCCATTAACCACAAAACTAAACTCATACTCTTCCCCAGACTTACTTTTCCCCCCTATTTATTCCTGACACTGTGATGAGCATCGTTGTCCATTTAAAACTAGAAACACAGGGGCCACCGTAGACTCTTTCCTCATTTTCCCCTCTATCCAAACAAATACCAGGTCCAGTGATTTCTTTTTTAATTCTAAAAACATCTCGGGCTATGCCTTCCTACCTATCCGCCTCTCCCATCTCTCAAATAATTATTACAAAGCCTCCAAGTTGGATTTCTGCCCTCTAAAGCTTCCAGAACAATCTTCCTAAAATGCGGATTAGCTCGTCAGCTGCTTCTTGGAAGCCTTTGTTGACTTCCCGTGAGTAATGGATGATCTTCTTTCCTCAACAGAAATTCAGGGCTCTGAAAACATAGACCCCACCACCTCCCCCAGCCTCTCCACCACCCCTCCCCCTCCCCCTCCTGGCTTTAATCTCCAGATCAAAGGGATCTAACCAAGGTCTGTGAATGGTTGTAAAGTCCATGAACTACTGAGATCATAGGCAAAATGTCAGCCATATGTATGCTTTCTAGAGGGACTTGCAATCTCTCTCAAATGGTCCTCAGGGTCCATGACTCAAACACAAGTTAGGAATGATTGCCCCTCCCTTGGCATTCTTTCATACACCAGACTATACTCACCTCATACTTGGCTTGTCAGAAGTGTTCAGACACATGTGACCAGGACCTATGGTAAGAAACATGATATTTCTATGTAAAACAGAACCAAATTTTACTAAAAATATGCTTACTTGTACTATGTCATAGACACTCAAATCTTTGCTGTTTGAGTTATTTCCTTTTTTTTTTTTTAATGCCGATTGTGATTCCTTAAACTGATTTTACAGCCCATCCACCAATGGATTTCAAACTATAGTCTGAAACTTAGATCTTGAGGCTGTGCCACCTTTGTGGTTCTCTATCATTTTTTTGGTATCAATTCCCAACTGTCTGGTAAGTTCCTTGAGGGCAGGGATTGTGACATATGCATTTTCAATATTGCCCACAGCACAGGGTCGGCACCATAGGAACAGCTGGAAGACATATGGGAAGAAACAAAGGACCACTTGGTATAAAAGTATATACCTTGAGGATGAGACAATTATTGTTTGGTGGAGAAGAATTTTTGCATTTGGGGGAAGGGCAGGGTCTCTGTGGTGCTGCCTTGGTGGAAACTCTATGCTTGAGTCTGTCGCCTAGAATGGGAGATGGAACTTGTGCGGGAGAACACGTTGGCCCATGCAAAGCTCAGCAGAACAATAAACCCGAAACTCTTTGAGGTCTCTCTCCCACGGGACATAGGAAAAAAAAATGGATTACTGGACTTGCCTGGTGGTCCAGTGGTTAAGAATCCATCTGCCAATGCAGGGGACACAGGTTTCATCCTTGGTCCAGGGAAGATTCCTCATGCCTCAGGGCAACTAAGCCCCAGCGCCATAACTACTGAAGCGCACGCACCCTAGAGCCCGTTCTTGGAAACAAGAGAAACTACTGCAATGAGAAGCCTAGGCATGCAACTAGAAAGCAGTTCCCTGCTCTCCACAACTAGAGTGAGCCTGCGCACAGCAACAAACACCCAGCGAAGACAAAAATGAATAAATAAAACGATTTTTAAAAATGAATTACTAATGGAATAAATATCTGCTTTGCTAAAGACACCAACAAAGTGAGTCACTTTTTTATTTAAAGCTCTCAATCAGTCTTTCTGAATTTGTTGTTTTCAGCTACTTAGCACTGGGCCAGGGAGAGGACTTTAAATCCAAGGTGCCTGCCCTCCTGGGCTTGATAAACCAGTTGATATATGGAAAACAACAGATTGAAAGGATCAAAGGGTTAAACGGTTGGTGTGGAAAAGTTCAGGAGGGCAGATCTCACACTTGAAGAAGGTAAATTCTTCATTCTAACCCACAGTGAAAAAGCTGGTATTGTCTCGGTGTAAACATTAATATCACAGGAAACCAAGGGCCAGATAAGCTGGAGGACCTTTGTCAAACCACAGAGGTTGCTGCTAGTGGCAAAAAGTCTGCCCGGATGGTCCGTTAGTGGAGGGAGGGGCCTGTCCGTGTGAGACATTGCTCTGCAGCATACCCTGTGCAGCCCCCACCGTGAGAAAGCCTTCTCTCTCCTGCACAGATGCCCCTGGGCAGCCTTAAAGGGCTGGGCTGCCTCCCTGCTTGAGTGTCCCACCCCCAAACCCCATCACAGGCAGACCTGGAGGCAAAATCCTCAATTGCCACAACCTCCTCGACCTGGGCTCCAAAGTGAGAAGTTAGTCATTATGTCCTCAAAGAATGTCTTGAGATGGTGTCCATTCAGGACCTAGTATGTAGTACACACTCAATAAATGCAGGCTTCCCTGGTGGCTCAGAGGTTAAAGCGTCTGCCTGCAATGCAGGAGACATAGGATCGATCCCTGGGTCGGGAAGATCCCCTGGAGAAGGAAATGGCAACCCACTGCAGTATTGTTGCCTGGAGAATCCCATGGACGGAGGAGCCTGGTGGGCTACAGTCCACGGGGTCGCAAAGAGTCAGACATGACTGAGTGACTTCACTTCACTTCAGCCCTGTGATGCTCAGTGTTGGTGGATTAGTCACTAAGTCACGTCCAACTCTTTGCAACCCCACAGACTGTAGGCCTCCAGGCTCCTCTGTCCATGAGGCAAGAATACTGGAGGGGGTTGCCATTTACTTCTCCAACAATGGTACAATCCCCGTTCAGGTCAGATCCCACAGACTGGAAGCGATGGCTATAATAGGATAGTCCAGCTCCCAGCATGGAGGACATGGGGAAACTGACCTGGATAAACACCAGCAGTTCATGCTCAAGCGCCATGTGGCTAAAAGAAGCACACACCGCCTTTCCACCCCTCCCCACCCATAAGGAGTCAGGGTGTTTTACCCGCTGAACACAGCGAGGGGCATCCCTGGTTCACACGCCACCCGCTGTACTGTTCAGGGGCCAATTTGCTTTCTGCCCCCAGAGGCATGAGAACAGGAGGAAACGATCAGCCGGGCATATTTTAATGAAACAAAATAAACTCAGCTACAAGTTGTTACGAAACTGCTCTCCGGGGAGCAGTTTCCCTGCCTCTGACACAATTCCAGGAGAATCGTGTTTTTAAAAGGAGATTTAAAATTCCCACCCTACAGTAAACGGGCTCTTTCTATCATACTGCAGCAAAAACGGCCAGTGAGCCCAACATGAGAAACCATGGCTCCAATGTACAAACACACACAACCCTCCTCTCTTCTCCCATGGGCTTTGAGTGGTTTCTGTTTGTTGTTGTTTCATGGGGGATTTTCCCAATGCATTTAAGGACAGCCTACTCTCTCAATTTTTGTCATTTGCATCATGGACGGCCTCGTGCCATTCAACGCAAGCAATCCAATCACGACACACAGCCTCCAGCTTGCCCCACTCCTAGCAGAAGCTAATGATGAGCAACCTCACTGTCCTGGCAGAGATGGGGCCTGGGCCCTCTTGCATGTTGTTGTTGCTTTTCAGTTGCTCAGTTGTGTCCGACTCTTTGCAACCCCATTTACTGCAGCATGCCAGGCCTCCCTGTCGTTTACTGTCTCCCAGAGTTTGTGCAAACCCATGTCCTGCATGTGAAAGAGTGAAAACCAAGACATGTGGCCGTCCCCCAAACACAACTGTGGGGAAGACAGCTGGGACCCGGACACAACCATTCCTTTCTCCTCGTGGCAGCAGCATTTTAACCCGGGCAGGAGGCTGCCCAGGATAAAGATCACACTGCACCTCCCTTGCCACCCATGTGGCCCACGCAAGTGCTAGGTAGTGGGGTGTAAGCGGAGGTGTCCCTTGGCTACACTTTTGGTTTCTTCTTTGTTTTGTGATTCTTCTTGTAGCCTGAAAGTAGGTAATAGTCATTAGGGACAAGAAAGAAGGCCACGCCCTGGGGAGAGTGGAGTGGGAACTCAGGGGAGCCTGGGACCTCAAGGATGCGTTGGTCACTTCCCTCAGGATGCAGTTCATGTGAGAAATAAATGCCTATTTTGTTTAAGCCAACCGATATACTGATTTTCCAGGCCTTGAAATTGAATCCTGCCCTAATCATGGCAATTCTGTTCCAGGACAGTCACCACTGGAATCAGCGGCAGATCCAATCCACTGCAGCCCACCGACTAGGCCATTGCTCATAGTGAGACCCAAACCCTACCAGTCAGGCTTCCCAGGTGGCTCAGCAGCAAAGAATCTGCCTGCAATGCAGGAGACCTGGGTTTGATCCCTGGGTCAGAAGATATCCTGGAGAAGGAAATGGCAACCCACTCCAGTAATCTTGCCTGGAGAATCCCATGGACAGACGAGCCTNACCCAAACCCTACCAGTCAGGCTTCCCAGGTGGCTCAGCAGCAAAGAATCTGCCTGCAATGCAGGAGACCTGGGTTTGATCCCTGGGTCAGAAGATATCCTGGAGAAGGAAATGGCAACCCACTCCAGTAATCTTGCCTGGAGAATCCCATGGACAGACGAGCCTGGAGGGCTACAGTCCATAGGGTCACAAAAGTGTCGGGCATGATTAGTGACTACATCATTCGGGCAGTCTGGATTCCAGAAAAGCAGTTCATCCAGTTCATCTGTCGTGATGAACCAGTTCATCCCTTCATCTGTCCAGCTATTTTTTGAGTCAAGACTCTGCCAGGTCCTGGGCTGGCTCCTGGAGATGTACCTGTAAATAGGGTGGACTGGGTTCTGTCCTCCCAGAGAGGTCTCCCATCTCACAAGGAAGAGAAGCTGAGACAAGGACCTAACCTGGTAAGCGGACTGACACTGAAGGACAGCTGGCAGGTATGCTCACCTGCCTTACATTTATCAGATGCTCTTTTACAGGAGGAGAGAGAAGTTTGTGGGGATGAAAGGTGGCTGGGTAGGTGGGTAGAGAATGTGTGCAAAATAGAATGTGCACAAAATCCGGGTGGTAGACATGGAGTGAGGCTTCCCTGGTGGCTCAGCCAGTAAAGAACCTGCCTGCAATGCAGGAGACCCGGGTGTGACCCCTGGGTCAGGAAGATCCCCTGGAGGAGGGCATGACAATCCACTTCAGTATTCTTGCCTGGAGAATTCCATGGACAGAGCAAGGAGCCTGGTGGTCTATAGAGCACAGAGTCACACAGAGTCGGANCCTGCCTGCAATGCAGGAGACCCGGGTGTGACCCCTGGGTCAGGAAGATCCCCTGGAGGAGGGCATGACAATCCACTTCAGTATTCTTGCCTGGAGAATTCCATGGACAGAGCAAGGAGCCTGGTGGTCTATAGAGCACAGAGTCACACAGAGTCGGACACGACTAAAGTGACTTAGCACACACACACACAGGCAGACGTGGAGTGGCTGGCCCGGTGCTTGGAGGGCTCACAGAGGCTCCTGAGATCTGGTGCCTGGCCACCTTCAAGCCCTGAGTGACAGTGAAGTCTCCTTTCAGCTTCCCTAAGTCTGGACCAGGCAAGGGCCTGGCTCCATGTGGAGGCACCAGCTTCTCCTGCAAGTGCAGTGGGGACAGACACTTCATCCTTGTTCCCCCTGCTCAGCGTCCCCTTCCCTCCCCAGCTCCCTGCCCTGCTCACCCACAGAGACCTCATGCCCCAAAATCCATCAGAGGACAGCCTCCATCCACGTGGTCCCAGCTCCCTGAGTGGCCTCAAGGTAGCACCTTCTTCTGATCCCCCAAATGCCCTCTTCCAGAGTTGTACCTCCCGGCTTCTCCTACGATGCTGCCATAAACAAAGCCTCTGATAAATCTCTTATTCTTTTGTACCCATGGTCATGCTGCTTCCCTTTTCAGATCCTAATGCTAAATACTAAGCCTGTGCAGTTCAAGGAAAGACGATAGAATTCTCGGGGATTAAAGGAAGCTAAAGAAACAGAATAAGGAAATGTGACAAATGCTTCTGGACAGGATCGTGTATATGGGGGAGAGGGGGATATTATGACAACATAATAGGGGCAACGGTAAGATGTGAACATGGACTTCACATATGAAACTCGCCATATTGTGGTTACATAAAAAAAAAAAATCCTTCTCAGGAGATACTGGCTTCCTGAACAACCCCTTTGTCTGCAACTTAATTCCAAATAGCTCAGCAAAACTTACAAATAACAAGTATTCACAGAGAGAGAGGATGCACCATGTGAGCTTGTAGATCGGTGCAAAAGGCATACAGGTACTCCTGGTAGTTTTCTCGCAACTTTTTAAAATCGAGGTAGAGTTGATTTACAAGTTATGTAGTTTCAGTTGTATAGCAAAGTGATTCAGTAGGTGTGTATACACACACACTTTTCCAGGTTCTTTTCCTTTATAGGTTATTACAAAATATTGAGTGTAGTTTTTTGCACTATACAGTAGGTCACTGTTGTTTATCTATTTTATGTATAGCAGTATGCATATGTCAAGCTCAAAATCCTAGTTTATCTCCCTCCTCCTCTTCCCCTTTGGCAACCATAAATTTGTTTTCTGTGTCTCTGAGTCTATTTCTGTTTTGTAAATCAGTTATTTCTATCATTTTTTTTTTAGAATCCACATGTAAGTGAATCATATGACATTCGTCTTTCTCTGATTTACTTCACTTCACACGATAACCTTGCAACTTTTCTGAGGGATGAATTTTTTTCAAAACATAAAGAAAAATATTTTAAAAGTTTGAAAAAAAAAAAGAAAGAATAAGCCCAGAGGCAGACAGAAAGGAAAAGAATTTGGAACCCCTGAAACATCGGCAAGGAGGGAGGTGTCCACCCTGGGAAGCCCCTGAGAGCTGGGTGACAGGGTCTCAAGGTTACTGGGGGCTCCTGGCCCCAGCCTCCCCACACAGTGACAGCCACCTCCCCAAATGTGTTTGCCCTGCTATTTATAGAGGGATCGCTTCCCTACATAAAGCCCTGAAATAGAAATGTGGAAAGAGCAGCTGGTGCCTCACGGGAGCCTCATAAAACGTCTGTTTCCAAACAGTCCCACTTCTCCCTGTCATAAATATCCTGTAGTTCTTGCTCCCTTTTTCTTTGTCAGCAGGCGTATTTGCATAAAAACGGGACTTGGTTTATTAAGAATTTATCTCTCCCTGCTGTTTACCGCCTGCCTGAGATTCACAGGTGCCGTGTGACGTGGCCTGTGATGGGCACACCAGCCTTCACCCAGAGGTGAGGCATATACAACCGACAGACACACCGAAGGCTGAAAGAAGGGTCTGCTCTTCTTGGGTTCTGCTTTTCTGCTTCAGTAAGTGAAGTCGCTCAGTCCTGTCCAACTCTTTGCGACCCCGTGGACTGTAGCCCGCCAGGCTCCTCTGTCCATGAGATTTCCCAGGCAAGCATACTGGAGTAGGTTGCCATTTCCTTCTCCAGGGGATCTTCCTGACCCAGGGGTCAAACCCAGGTCTCCCACATTGCAGGCAGACTCTTTATCATCTGAGCCCCCAGGGAAACCCTAACATAAAAGCTGCCAGACATGCATACTAGGCTCAGTGGGGTCTTGAGAGGGCAGCCCTCATCAGCTGTATGGGCAGATGCCTGAGATGGCTGTAGGATCCATTTGCCCCCAGACTTCTTGGTCCCTTTTTCCTTGAGGTTTGTCACTGAATGATGTCTTAGTCAGTGTGAGCTGTCATAACAAAGTACTGCAGACCAGGTGGCTTGAACACACTTATTTCTCACAGTTCCAAGGCTGGAAGTCTGATTCCTGGTGAGGGGTCAATTCCTGGCTTGCAGATGGCTGCCTTCCCACTCTGTCCCCACACGGGGAGACTGGGAGTGAAAGAGAGACAGGAAGAGCTCTCTCTGATGTCTCCTCTCCAGGGACACTAATCCTATGGGATCGGGGCCCCACCCTTAATATCTCCATAAAACCCCTGTCTCCAGATACAGTCACACCAGGAGTTGGAGCTTCAACACAGGAATTTGAGAGTACACAATTCAGCCCATAAGAGAAGAGAAGACTGTTGTCCCTAAGGTTTTCCAAACCCTTCTTTTGGTGACAAATTAAGACTCCCCAACCTCTAATGCTGTGTGATGATAAACAAATGATGAATTTTTATCATAGCATAGGTAGTAGGTCCCTGTATTGAAATCAAAATAAATAATTACTTTTGTTTTGTGAAATATTATCCACATGACCTTGGAAAAATCTCTTTCACCTACAATTTCTTAGTTTATAAAAAGAGGACAATGATATTTGTTTATCTCACAGAGATATAGTAACATGTTTTTAACTGTCGAATGCAAGCATGTGTAACATGTTCTAAGCCGAGGGTTCTTTTAATTGTTTTAATTTTAATTTCTTTGCTTATTTTTGGCTGTGCTGGGTCTTCATCAAGGCGTGTGGGCTTCTCATTGCAGTGATTTCTCTTGTGGAGGACAGGTTCTGGGTCCATGGGCTTTAATAGTTGCCGTTAGTTGTGGTGCATAGGCTTTGTTGTGCCAAAGAATGTGGGATCTTCCTGGACCAGGGATGGAACCTGTGTCCAGTGCATTGGCAGGCAGATTCTTAACCACTGGACCACCAGTGTGTGAGTCATTCAGTCAAGTCCGACTCTTTGTGACTCCATGGACTGTAGCCAGCCAGGTTCCTTTGTTTATGGATTTTCCCAGGCAAGAATACTGGAGTGGGTTGTCATTTCCTTCTCCAGGGGATCTTCCCAACCCAGGGATCGAACCTGAATCTCCTGAATTGCAGATAGAGTCTTTACTGTTTGGGCCACCAGGGAAGCCCAGACCCCCAGGGAAGACCGTACGCACAGGGTTTTTTGTTTGTTTTCACTATGTACGTTTTTGTATCGGTAAAGATAGTCCTTGATCAAGTAATAAAATGTGACATTTGGAGGGGGAGAAGAAAGGCTCCCCTGTCTCAGCTGCCTCTGGCCCCTGACGACTGTCTCCTTCCATCACCAGATGAAGTCTCCAGGGCCACTGGCCACTGTGGAGAAAGGGCCTGCCTCCCACTGAGGGCCTGGGGGCCGACACCAGAGGCAGGTATGGCTCAAATGTCCACGTCACTGAGAGTAGGCAGCAGGCAGGTGAGGACTTGGCTGTGATGAGTGCCAAGCCCCAGCCAGGTTCTATCCCTTCTGGACACAGTGTGGGGAAGGGACAGCCTCGCTGGGGGCGCCGACTGTTGGAGAGCCACCAGGTGACCCCCAGACAGGGGACTCAACAGGGGACTCAAGCACTCTTAAGGATTTGCCCCAGTCTTGAGAGTCCTCCCATGGAAATGCCATTCAGCTTTTTTTATCCATTGTTGCATGCCTAACAATTGGGAATGTTTTCCTTGGAACCGGTTTGTAATCCCATCATGCTGTACTTCCTTTGTACTGAACAAGTGTTATTTAATGGGGCCGTTTTGATTGTTTTGGAGATAGGCGCATATTTGGAAAGAGGAGGGGTTTGTGTGAGTTGATTACATTGGCCAGCTTCCTTTATTTTTTCTGGGAAATCCTTCTTCCTGTGTGTATAGATGGTGAGTCTCACAGAACCTCACGACACAGCATGTGAGACCCTCACCGTGGGCAGCTTGGCAGCGACCCGTCCAGGCCTGCAGCTCTGGGTCCTAGGAGGCCACAGAGGTGGGCAGGTGGGTGGGGGCTGAGTCAGTGGCGCCTTGTGAAGTCGTAAAGTCACACTCAGGTAAAGCCATCAGCAGGAGCTGGCCAGGTTCTTTCATGCCGGAGACGGGGCATATCGGATTCCAAGTCAGCTCCCAAGGCTTCTTGCTCGCCTGGGTCAGTGCAGGCGTCTGTGGCCCCTGTCTCCCCTCTCCTTAATCTTCCCCCCACCCCCTCGCCCTGGAGGCCTTTCCTCTCTGCTCCGGGAAGGTCAGCCTCCAGTGGAAGAATAGCCATTGTTCCTTCTCAGGGGAAAAGGGGCCCTGTCCCTTCTGTCCTTTCTTGCACCCTGTTGCTGGCTCCTAAGTCCCCCTGCAGGGCAGCTAAAGTTCCCCCTAACAGGGGAGCCTGCCTGCCCATCCCCACTAGCACCACTGGGCACTTCCACCCTCTCCATTTCCCCCAGGAGCCAGCTGGCTCTGGCTGCGCTTATCTCCCACCTCCCCAGGTTGCAGATACCCTACAGAGAAGCTTCCTCTATACCCTCCTGTCCTGCGAAATCTCCCTCTGATTTACCTGGGAGGCTCTGCCTCCTCTCTCCTCACCTTCACGCCTTGTCAATCAAGGGACATATTTTGCCTGAGACCTAGAATGAAAAGACACACTGCGAATTCCCTTGCCTGCAACCTTTGCGCTTCTCGACGGCATCATCTGGGATAGAGACTGCAGAAAGCTTGTGGATGAGTCTTCCTTCCGGTCTTGGCAGATAAATTCTCACAAATTTATTATGCAGTCACCTGCTGGCTCCTCAGCCTCCTTCCTGAAAAGCCAGTTTGTCCCTAGGCACTGGCCAAGGGACATCTAGGCTGTAGCCTGCCCCACCCTCGAGCCCTGAACAAGGAGCGGGACTGGCCGCCTCAGAGGCTGGAATCCAGAGCAACCTTTATTTCTCTAGCAGCCACACTTTCTGTTCACCAACTAGAAGCGCAGTTCCTTCTGATCCCTGAAAAAATCTAATCGGACCTTTTCCCTATATAGGAAAGCATATAAAGGTAGGAGTTGAACCAAGAATCTTAAACTGAAAAACGCCAGTACTCCAAGACGCCCTTGAGAACCTCCCTCACTCCCCTGATCCTCCTGCTTGTCCAGCTTCTCTCATCTTCTGGGGCTGAGTGAGGTCAGGAGGGATGATTAGAACATAGCTTTTTGCATGGCGGTCCTGCTCTGCCTCTCTTATCCCCATCAAATTCTCTAGGAGAGAGAGAGAGAAATATGCTTCACAGATTCTGTAACTGAGTTTTCCTGGACTTAGGAACTATCCTAATAAACCCATATTGGACCCAACTTCGAAGGGAAATCTGTAGGATTTCTTTACCAGGTTGTAAAACGTCCCTTCCTGGGCAGGTGGGAGCTCTCCTGCTTGAAGTCCCGAGGGACCGCAGCAGCCTGGGTTCCCCCCAAGCTGTTCTGCTCTATGCTGGGCTCTGTCCCTGCCTGTGCCCCTGGTGGGTCCCTCTCCTGGCACCTGAAGCTCTTCCCTGCTCTGCCCTCACTGGGTTGCTTGCTGCTGCGAAAGTCACCCATCTCTCCAGAGCTCACCCAGGACCAGTGCATGTCGGGAGCTTAAATCGGAACCTACAACGTGGTGTTGCCGCTTTTTGGCACTCAATCATGTACGACTTGTTTTGTGACCCCCATGGACTGTAGCCCGCCAGGCTCCTCTGTCCATGAGATTTTCCAGGAAAGAATACTGGAATGGGTTGCCATTTCCTTCTCCAGGAAATCTTTCCGACCCAGGGATCGAACCCAAGTCTCCTGCATTGGCAGGAAGATTCTTTACCACTGAGCCACCCTGGTGGCTCAGATGGTAAAGCGTCTGTCTACAATGCAGGAGACCCGGGTTTGATCCCTGGGTTGGGAAGATCCCCTGGAGAAGGAAATGGCGATCCACTCCAGGACTATTGCCTGGAAAATCCCATGGACAGAAGAGCCTAGTAGGCTACAGTCCATGGGGTCGCAAAGAGTCGGACACGACTGAGCGACTTCACTTCACTTCACCTCACCTGAGAAGCCTGTAACATGGTGCGCCCACACCAAAAAAAAAAAAAA
>SJYX01009137.1:0-24513 GCA_006410675.1 Oreotragus oreotragus | reverse complement strand
GGGGAGGGAGGTGGGTGGGGGGTTCAGGAGTGGGAACTTTTGTACACCCGTGGCAGATCTATGTTGATGTATGGCAAAACTAATACAGTACTGTTAAGTAAAAAAAAAAAATAATAATAATATTAAAAATAAATAAAATAAAATTGAATGATAAACTATATCATGTTCAGAATTAAATAATTAAAGTAACAATAATTATACATAGTTCTCAGATAGAATATAACAAAAAAGAACATAATTTTTTTTCAATGGTATTTATAGTAAGCTACTTTGCCATGGCAAACCCAAGATTTCCAGTTCATGGCTTGTTGTAGTTCTCTGTTTTCTCTTCTTAAAAACCTTTCTGATTAGTCCATAACTACTACTATCAATCAACATTCAGGTCTTCCTTGATATGGTGATATACATGAGTGCTGTTTCTTGCTTTCAACTTTATTAATCCCTTAAGTCTGCAAATTTTACTTTATGTTTATCTGTTGCCATTATGTTTTCCTCCTGAATTTTATGTTAGTTTACATATCTTCAGTGTTTCTTTTTTGTTTTAGCATCTTGATTGAGGCACCACTGACATAAAATGTGCTATATATATTTAAAATATATACTAGTTGATAAATATTAACACATGTGAACACCTACGAAACAATCAAAATAATAAAGATATAGAACATATCCACCATCCTCAAATATTCACTCAGGCTAATTTGCAATACTTCCCACAGACTTTCCCTCATTGCTCACAACTCTTTCCCAGGCAACCACTGCTATGACTTTTGTCAATATAGGTTACATTGCATTTTCTAGAATTTTATACAAATGGAAACATACAAAATACTCATTTTGCGTTAGCTCTTTCATTATCAAGATAATTTTGAGATTTAACTGTAATGTTGCTTGTTTTATAGTTTATATAATAGCATTTCATTTTAAGTGTGGAAATTGAGCTTTTTCCAGGTTTTTATTCTCAATTTTGTTTGGGGTATTTTTTTTGTATGTGTCTATTATAACTTAAGCTGCTATAAACAGTCATGGCCATGCCTTTGTATACACATATGCTTTCATTTCACTTAGGCAAATATCTAAGAATGGAATATCTGGGTCATATGGTAGTGGTATATATAAACTTAAAATTGCTAAAATGTTTTTCAAATTGACTGTACTAGTTTGTAATCTCACCAACACTGTGTAAGAGTACCAGTAGTTAGACAACAAGATCAAAAGTTAATCCTAAAGGAAATCAACCCTAATATTCACTGGAAGGATTGATGCTGAAGCTAAAGCTCCATTACTTTGGCCACCTGATGCGAAAAGTTGACTCATTGGAAAAGACCCTGATGCTGGAAAAGACTGAAGGCAGGAAGAGAAGAGAGTGACAGAGGGTGAGATGGTTGGATGGCATCACCAACTCAATGGACATGAGTTTGAGAAAACTCTGGGAGATCGTGAAGGATAGGGAGGCCTGATGTGTTGCAGTTCATCAGGTTGCAAAGAGTCAGACACGACTTAGTGACTGAATAACAACAACATTGTTCCTCATGCTGAAATGACACCAGACAGAAACTGGGATCTACGTGATTAAAGAAAGAGCACTAAAATGGTAATATATGGATACATATGAAATATCCTTTTATCACTTGTTTATTTAATAGACAAGCAAGTGACTAAGTAATGAAGATAATGAAAACAGAGGAGAAATATCATATGACATCCCTTATGTCTGCAACTTAAAAAGAAATGATACAAATGAACTTATAAAAGAGAAAGAGATTCACAGACTCAGTGAACAAAGTTATGGTTGACGGGGGAAAGGGTGGAGGAAAATGATAGTTTGGGATGGACATATATACACTGCTGTATTTAAAAACTGATAACGAACAAAGACCTACTGTATAAGCAGGAACTCTTCTCAATATTATGTGGCAGCCTGGATGGGAGGGGAATTTGGGGCAGAATGGATACATCTATATTTACAGATGAGTCTCTTTGCTGTTCACCTGAAAATATAATAAAAATTTTAATCAGCCACATCTCAATAGTGGCAATGCAGTTAAGGCTTATAAAATATGTGCAAATAAAATACATAACAAAACAGCAAAATGGACAGAAGGGGTAAATCAATGCATAATTTTGTAAGGCATCGTTGTTGTTCAGTCGCTCAATCACGTCTGATCCTTTGTGACCCCACAGACTGCATTACACCAGGCTTCCCTTTCCTTCACCAAGCACCGAGCTTGCTCAAACTCGTGTCCACTGAGTCGGTGATGCCATGCAAACACCCCATCTTTTGTCATCCTCTTCTCCTCTTGCCTTCGATCTTTCCTAGCATCAGGATATTTTCTAATGAGCTGATTCTTCTAATCAGGTGGCAAAGCATTGCAACTTCTGCATCAGCATCACTCCTTCCAATGACTGATTTCCATTAGGATTGACTAGTTTGCTCTCCTTGCTGTCCAAGGGACTCTCAAGTGTTTCTTCCAGCACCACAGTTCAAAGTCACAATGTTTTTCAGGGCTCAGTGATTTTCATTGTCCAGCTTTCACATTCATACATGACTACTGGAAGAACCATAGCTTTGACTATATGAACCTTTGTAGGCAAAGTAATGTCTCTGCTTTTAAATAGGCTGTCTAGGTTTGTCATTGCTTTTATTCCAAGGAGCAAGCATCTTTTAATTTCATGGCTGCAGTAACCATCCACAGTGATTTTGGAGCCCAAGAAAATAATCTGTCACTGTTCCATTGTTTCCCCATATATCTGTCATAAAGTGATGGGACCAGATGTCATGATCTTTGTGTTACTATGAATGTTGAATTTTAAGCCAGATTTTTCACTCTCTTCTTTTATCTTCATCAAGAAGCTCTTTAATTCATTTGCACTTTCTGCCATAAGGGTAGTGTCAGCTGCATATCTGAGGTTATTGATATTTCTCCCGGCTATCTTGATTCCAGCTTGGGCTTCATCCAGCCCAGCATTTTTCATGAAGTCCTCAGTATATATGACTTCCCTGGTGGCTTAGATGGTAAAGCATCTGCCTACAGTGTGGGAGACCTGGGTCAGGAAGATCCCCTGGAGAAGGAAATGGCAACCCACTCCAGTACTCTTGCCTGGAAAATCCCATGGACAGAGGAGCATGGTAGGCTACAGTCCATTGGGTCACAAAGAGTTGGACACGACTGAGCAACTTCACTTCACTCAGTATATAAGTTAAGTAAACAGGATGACATACATCCTTGACGTACTTCTTTCCCAATTTTGAACCAGTCCCTTGTTTCATATTGGGTTCTAACTGTTGCTTCTTAACCTGCATACAAATTTCTCAGGAGGCAGGTACACTGGTCTGATACTTCCATCTGTTTAAGAATTTTTCACAGTTTGCTGTGATCTACACAGTCAAAGGTTTAGCATAGTTAATGAAGCAGAAGTGGATGTTTTTCTAGAATTCTCTAGCTTTTTCTATAATTCAAGAGATGTTGGCAATTTGATCTCTGGTTGCTATACCTTTTCTAAATCCAGCTTGAACATCTGGAAGTTCTTGGTTCATGTACTATTGAAGTTCAGCTTGGAACATTTTGAGCAATACTTTGCTAATATGTGAAATGAGTGCAATTGTAGTATGAGCATTCTTTGGCATTGCCCTTCTTTTGGATTGGAATGAAAACTGATCTTTTCCAGTCCTGCTGAGTTTTCGAAATTTTCTGGCATATCAATTACAGCACTTTAACAGCATCATCCTTTAGGATTTGATAGTTAAATTGGAATTCCATCACTTCCACTAGCTTTGTTCATAGTGATTCTTTCTAAGGCCCACTTGACTTCACACCCCAGAATGTCTGGTTCTACGTGAGTGATGACACCATCATGGTTATCCAGGTCTTTTTAAAGATCTTTTTTGTATTGTTCTTTTGTGTTTTCTTGCCACCACTTAATATCTTCAGCTTCTGTTAGGTTCATACAATTTCTGTCCTTTATTGTGCCTATCTTTGTATGAAAAGTTCCCTTGGTAACTCTACTTTTCTTGACGATATCTCTAGTCTTTCCCATTCTATTGTTTTCTTCTACTTCTTTACATGATTCACTTAAAAAGTCTTTCTTATCTCTCCTTGCTATTCTATGGAATCCTGCATTCAGATGGGTATATCTTTCCTTTTCGCTTCTCTTCTCAGCTATTCGTAATGCCTCCTCAGACAGCAATTTTGCCTTTTGGCACTTCTTTTTCCTTTGGGGATGGTTTTGATCACTGCCTCCTATACAATGTTACAAACCTCTGTCCATAGTTCTTCAGGCACTCTATCAGATAATCCCTTTAACCTATTTGACACTTCTAAGGGTTTGATTTAGGTCATACCTGAATGGTCTAGTGGTTTTCCCTACATTCTTCAACTTAAATCTGAATTTTCCAATAAGGAATTTTCATGATCTGAGCCACAGTCAGCTCCTGGTCTTGATTTTGCTGATGGTATAGAGCTCCTCCATCTTCAGCTACAAAACAAATGATCAATCTGATTTCGGTATTGACCATCTGGTGATGTCCATGTGTAGGGTCATCTTTTGTGTTCTTAGAAGAGGCTATTTGGTATGACCAACGTTTTCTCTTGGCAAAACTCTGTTAGCCTTTGTCCTGTTTCATTCTTTACTGCAAAGCCAAAGTTGCCTGTTACTCCAAGTATCTCTTGACTTCCTACTTTTGCATTCCAGTCCCCATGATGAAAAGGACATCTCATTTTGCAAAGTATGTAAAATATATAATGCGTATTGCATTAATTCAAGGTAGAATATAATGAGTTCTGGATGTTTACTGTAATCTCCAAGGAAATCACTAAAACAATGAACTACTGATGCATGCAACACAAGTAAATATAAAAAACATAAAGAGCAAGAAAAGTCAGTAATCAAGGAACATATATTCTATGTTTCCACTTATATTAAGATGTAGAATAGTAAAAATTAGTCTTTGGTCATAAAAATCAGCATATTAGTTCACTTTTAGGGATTATGAAGGACAGGTTGAAGGAAGACACTTGGATAATGAAAATATTTTATAACCTTATAAGGTTGTGGCTCTTGTTAATGTTTATAAAAACATCAAACTATACAGTTAATAATTGTGCCTTTTATAATAAAAATAAACCTAAATAACAGAAGACAAATTATTTACAAACAGAAAAGTTATCCTTCTATTAAAAGTTAATTAAAACTATATAAGTTAATTAAAATATATAAATCAATATACATTTTAAGATCAATTTTTTTCAAATATTGGACTATTTCTTAGTGAAATTATATGTTTATTGTGTTATAATTTTGTTCTTGTTTACTAAATTTCATTATAACTTATACAATTTCTAACATTGGCTCAATCACCCTCACTTTTCTAAACACACACACATATATATATGTTACATTTTATTTCATTATAAAATATTTAACATTTTTTTTGCCTGGAGAATTCTGTGGACTGAGGAGCCTGGCAGGCTACAGTCCACATGGTCACAACGAGTTGAATACAACAGTCTGAAAGACTAACACACATACACAAAATGTGTTTCTTAAGATATAAATGATTATACAACAAATTCCCAATTTCTTAACTTGAATTACAGAATTTAATCAGTACACCAGAAGTTATTCATGTGTTATATGCACAGCAAATAGATTTTCTCAATCTGCCTTTTTCCTATTATTTGATGTTGTTGTATGCATCCTTTCCTTGTGATCTATACTTTTGGAGCCCTGATTAAGATCTACCTCACTACTCTGAGGTCATGAATGAATATATTTTAATTTTTGAAATCAAACTCTCTAAATCTCTTGCAAATTCATGTGTTATATGCACAGCAAATAGATTTTCTCAATCTGCCTTTTTCCTATTATTTGATGTTGTTGTATGCATCCTTTCCTTGTGATCTATACTTTTGGAGCCCTGATTAAGATCTACCTCACTACTCTGAGGTCATGAATGAATATATTTTAATTTTTGAAATCAAAGTCTCTAAATCTCTTGCAATTGATTAGATTTTTTTTTTTACTATAACATATGAAGCTTATTTTTCTTCACAGCTAAGCATCTTATTCAGTATCATCCAGTAATAAATGCTGAATTGTTCATATGTATTTCTACCAATACATGAATCTATATCTGAGCTTCTATACTTTAAATTGTTTGTTTAATGTTAATATAGCTATACCAGCACTCATTTGATTATCCTTTGCTTGACATATCTTTTCATTTACAAAATTTCTATATCTTTACATTGATGTGTCCCTTATAAATAGCAGCTGGCTAGATTTGTGTTTTTTTTTAAGTATTTTGTTTTGTGCTCAACAGACATGACTGCCCTTTTACCAGTAAGTTACATAACTGCATTATGTATGGGACTGGAATTATTTCTCATATCTCTTTAGACTGCTTTTACTATATTTTAGAGTCACCATTTTATCAGCCTATAATTATTTAACCCATATTTATATTTTTAGCTTTTTAATACAGGACTTTCAAATACGAAGAGGAAAATTTATTTAATCTTTTCACACCTAAGGTCAAATTTCATCAGTTACCAAGATTTTATTAAATCTTCCCAGGCCTCCACCACCAGTAATTTTTATTTTCCTGTTTGTATGTTTTTCTGAAAGTTTATAAAGTCCCAGAAATTATGAAGTTCTAATTAAAAGACCTTTTACATTTTCATAACCAGTGTGCCACTTTAACACCTAAAAAAAGTAATAACTTTTAATTCCTTTAACACCCAGTGATCTCAAGATACATTTTACAGTTGTTCTGTTTAAATGAAGAGGCAAATAGAAGCATTTATTGGTAATATTTCTTAGGCCTCTTTCATTCTTTAAAAGTTCCTCTCACTTTATCTCATTGATTTATCAGAAAAGTGTATTTGTCATATAGAAAGTCTCATATTCTGGATTTGACCACCTCTTATGAAACCATCTTATCCCAGTATCTGAAATTTTCTTAATTTCAGTGATTCTTTTTTCTTCAAGTTTAATTCTACGCCCGATATATATATATATTTAATGAAAGTCTCTGTCAGTTTGTCAGAAACAATTTTGATATATTTCTGAACCTCTAGAGCAGCACTAACAGGAATATGCATCACACAAGCAGTTTTTTTTTTATTAATCACAAGAAATGAAAAGAAATAGGTGCAATTTTTTAATATTATGTTTTATGTAATCTCTTTTATCATAAATACTACCATTTCAAATTTAAATCAGAATAAAAATTGATAGTATATATTATTATTATTATTTTTTTTGGTACTAAGTCTCCAAAACCTGGCATCTTTTATTGGGCTAGCATATTTCAGAGTTCAGCTCTTCAGAGACTAACTATATCAAGACCCTGGGATCTTTATCAATTATTGGGCTTGGTAAATGTTTTTAAGCTCTTATCTACAATTTATAGCCTGTAGATTCTTTTTCCTGTTTCTATCAATTTTCTCAGTGTATGTGGGGAGTATCTGCTGGAAATTTCTGGATTCTGAGAATTTCAGAGCTATTAGAACTCTATTTTTCTTCTCCCAGCTCCTTTTGCACAAACCCATGAGGGGTCTATGAGGGTCAAGCTGTTTGTTTGTATTTGTGTTCTGGACATTGGGGTGAAGGGGACTTATAATCTAGTTTCATTGAAAATGGGTGGCTTGTGTGTGGTTTCTTGGCTGTTCCAATTATTATTTGTTTTTATGTCAGAGATTATAAAGCAAACAAAGCATCATTATTTCCAAAGATGATAAATAACTTTGATATTTTTTCAGGTTGGATCCCTGAGAGGCAGATTCTAATGGAGACTAAGGTGCAAGATCAGTGCCTGAAAAAGGAAAGAAAGAATAAATGGACCAGAGGAAAAGTTGGATTGCAATTTAGTTCTAAAAGTATCTGGTGTGCCCAAGTGAAATACAGAGTTGGGGAGAACTCCTCTGAAGCATTCACTTTATGGTCAAGTGGTTAAGCCCATGTACTCATGCATCCACCAGTGATAGGAGTTTTAAGGAGCAAGACCAAGAGTGAAATGATTCTCTCCAGCTGAGGACTATATCCTAAATGGACTACCACCTGGAAGCACTTACAGTAGGGACTGTATCTTTCAGTCCTGAAGGAGCACTGAACTGCAAATCACAATATCTATAATAATATCATAAGGGCCTTATTTGGAAAATTAACAAGTGCTGTGGTTATCACTTAGGAGGGATGATCAAATGAAGTGACACATAAATAGGAAAATTAAATTGTTAATATATGTTAACAAAGATAGAAAAAAACAATACTGTTATGGTTATAAAAAATCTAACACATTCTATTACATTTTGCCTGAGGTCACAATTGAAGTGCAGGAGCATGGCTAAAGGTATAAAGCTGCTGACGAGGTAAGTGATTGGAATTGTTAACTAGGGCATTTGGTACAAGTTAAAAATCCTTATTGAATTCAGATTTTTCGTACCACAGATCTATAGCTATGGGATTAAACCAATTAGAAAAACAAAAATTAGGCTGAAATAAGAATATCCTTATATCAAATGATTGATAAAACTAGCAGATTCAATCATTATTCTCATGATTAAAATTTTTGAAGATATAGGAGATAATTACACTGATGCTTTATCTTTGAAAATTTCAAACACATATACCTAGTCTTAAGGTCAGTGTTCACTTAACCCTCTTTGTGGACACTGCTATTTCCTTCATAAAAACTAAAAATGTAAAAACACCTATATTTAACTGGACAGAAATGGTATGGACCTAACATAGAAGCAGAAGATATTAAGAAGAGGTGGCAAGAATACACAGAAGAACTGTACAAGATAGATCCTGATGACCCAGATAATCACAATGGTGTGATGACTCACGTAGGGCCAAAATCCTGAATGCGAAGTCAAGAAGGCCTTGGGAAGCATCACTACAAACAAAGCTAGCAGAGGTGATGGAATTCCAGTTGAGCTATTTCAAATTCTAAACATGATGTTGTGAAAGTGCTGCACGCAATATGCCAACAAATTTCAAAAAGTCAGCAGTGGCCACAGGACTGGAAAAGGTCAGTTTTCATTCCAATCCCAAAGAAAGGCAATGCCAAAGAATGCTCAAACTACTGCACAATTGCACTCATCTCATACACTAGCAAAGTAATATTCAAAATTCTCCAAGCCAAGTTTCAACAGTATGTGAACCATGAACTTTCAGATGTTCAAGCTGGATTTAGAAAAGGTAGAGGAATCAGAGATCAAATTGCCAATATTCTCTGGATCATCAAAAAGAAAGAAAGTTTCAGAAAAACATCTACTTTTGTTTTATTGACTACACCAAAGCCTTTGACTGTGTGAATCACAATAAACTGTGGAAAATTTAAGAGATGGGAATAGCAGACCCCTGACCTGGCTCCTGAGAAATCTGTATGCAGGTCAAGAAGCAACAGTTAGAACTGGACATGGAACAACAGACTGGTTCCAAATTAAGAAAGGAGTACATCAAGGCAGTATATTGTCACACTGTTTATTTAACTTATATGCAGAGTACATCATGAGAAATGCTGGACTGGATGAAGCACAAGGTGGAATCAAGATTGCCCAGAGAAATATCAATAATCTCAGACATGCAGATGACATCACACTAATGGCAGAAAGCAAAGAACTAAAGAGCCTCTTGATGAAAGTAAAAGAGGAAAGTGAAAAAGTTGGCTTAAAACTCAACATTCAGAATACTAAGATCATGGCATCTGGTCCCAATACTTCATGGAAAATAGATGAGGAAACAGTGGAGACAGTGACAGACTTTATTTGGGGGGGCTCCAAAATCACTGTGGATGGTGACTGCACCCATGCCATTAAAAGACGCTTGATCCTTGGAAGAAAAGTTATGACCAACATAGACAGCATATTAAAAAGCAGAGACATTACTTTTCCAGCAAAGGTCCATATAGTCAGGCTATGGTTTTTCCAGTAGTCATATATGTATGTGAGAGTTGGACTATAAAGAAAACTGAGCACCGAAGAATTGATGCTTTTGAACTATGGTGTTGGAGAAGACACTTGAGAGTCCCTTGGACAGCAAGAAGATCCAACCAGTCCATCCTAAAGGAAATCAATCCTGAATATTCATTGAAAGGACTGATGTTGAAGCTGAAACTCCAATACTTTGGCCACCTGATGTGAAGAACTGACTCACTGGAAAAGACCCTAATGCTGGGAAAGATTGAAGGCAGGAGGAGAAGGAGACAACAGAGGATGAGATGGTTGGATGGCATCACTGACTCAATGGACAGGAGTTTGAGTATACTCCCGGAGTTGGTGATGAACAGAGAGGCCTGGAGTGCTGGAGTCTATGGGGTCACAAAAAGTAGATGCAACTGAGCAATGAAACTGAACTGAACCGATATTTAAACTGGAGTTCACCACAGATCTATTTGGTCTCCTTCGCTGGTGCGTCTCTAGAGAGAAAAAGGACTCAAAATATATTGCATAATATCAGCTTTTATTTTTCTGAGCCTCACTGGAAAATTATCATTATAAGTCAACCTGTCTTATAATAAAATATTTTTAATACATCAAAAGTTCAAGTGCTGGACTCGATCCTAGGAATGATACTAATAAACTGAAAATGACATTATAGTCATATATATCCATTCCTACTACATTCACAAAATACCCATTTGTAAATACTTCACCTAGTTCAATTATCTTATCTATCATAAGAGATATAGGTTCAGAAATCAAGGTTGCACAGTAAGTTAATTGAAGAACCAAGACTAGAATGCAAGTGTCTGGACATACATAAGCAATGTGTAATAGATGTGCAAATAGATGGGGAAAAAGTGGAAACAGTGACAGATTTTAATTACTTGGGCTCCAAAATCACTGTGGGCCATGAATGCAGCCACAAAATTAAAAGACATTGAAGGCAGGAGGAGAAGGAGACAACAGAGGATGAGATGGTTGGATGGCATCACTGACTCAATGGACAGGAGTTTGAGTATACTCCCGGAGTTGGTGATGAACAGAGAGGCCTGGAGTGCTGGAGTCTATGGGGTCACAAAAAGTAGATGCAACTGAGCAATGAAACTGAACTGAACCGATATTTAAACTGGAGTTCACCACAGATCTATTTGGTCTCCTTCGCTGGTGCGTCTCTAGAGAGAAAAAGGACTCAAAATATATTGCATAATATCAGCTTTTATTTTTCTGAGCCTCACTGGAAAATTATCATTATAAGTCAACCTGTCTTATAATAAAATATTTTTAATACATCAAAAGTTCAAGTGCTGGACTCGATCCTAGGAATGATACTAATAAACTGAAAATGACATTATAGTCATATATATCCATTCCTACTACATTCACAAAATACCCATTTGTAAATACTTCACCTAGTTCAATTATCTTATCTATCATAAGAGATATAGGTTCAGAAATCAAGGTTGCACAGTAAGTTAATTGAAGAACCAAGACTAGAATGCAAGTGTCTGGACATACATAAGCAATGTGTAATAGATGTGCAAATAGATGGGGAAAAAGTGGAAACAGTGACAGATTTTAATTACTTGGGCTCCAAAATCACTGTGGGCCATGAATGCAGCCACAAAATTAAAAGACACCTGCTCTCTGGAAGAAAAGCTATGACAAACCTAGATAGCACATTCAAAAGCAGAGACATCACATTGCTGACAAAGGTCCATGTAGTCAAATCTATGGTTTTTCCAGTAGTCATGTATGGATGTGAGATTTGGACCATAAAGAAGACTGAGTGCTGAATAACTGATGCTTTAAAACTGTGGTGCTGAAGAAGACTCTTGAGAGCCTCTTGGACAGCAAGATCAAACCAGTTGATACTAAAGGAAATCAACCCTGAACATTCATTGGAAAGACTGATGGTGAAGCTCCGATACTTTGGCCACCTAATGTAATGAAATCGACTCATTGGAAAAGACCTGATGCTTGGAAAGATTGAGGGCGAGAGGAGAAACAGGTGACTGAGGATCAGATGGTTGTGTGGCATCACTTACTCAATGGGCGTAAGTTTGAGCCAACTCTGGGAGATAGTGAAGGACAGGGAAGCCTGGCATGCTGCAGTTCATGGGGTCACAAAGGTCTGGGCATGATTTAGTAACTGAACAACAAATGTTAATTATTTTTTTTCCTTGGTTCAGTACTCTAAAATGTTTCCATTAAGTAATATGGAATGTGCCAATATGGAACAGTTTTCTTATTCTATATCTCAATCATATAAACTACGATTTAGAAAGAGAGTTTTATGATTGGCTGAGATAAAATTAAAAAATTAGGTATTCTGAAATACAGAAAATAAATTTATAATACATATGCTTTGTAAAATAATATATTTTATTATCAAATATATATTTTCATGATTTATAGATCTTTAGAGGACAGTTAAGTTGCCTGAAGTACTAACGTACCAAGTTTACACACTTAAAACTTTTTCAAAGTCTGGCCTTAAGGTATTCTTTGCCATATGTTCATTCACCTAAAGATCAGTCCGAAATGTAAATTATCAATGGTTGCTAAATTCTCTTTTTAGAAAGAGAGATGTGACCTACAGCAATCACACAGACTCAGGGGCTAAATAAAGACAGTTTTACAGTTAGATGTGGGGTCACTGACCAACAAGAGGAGAGCTATGATATTCTCTCTGTTGATATCCCTTCTTTAGTTTTCAAGCACTATTACTTTGTTCTTTGATGCTATTTATGCATACCATGCACACAACAAAATCTATGTTAATTTCTTCAAACTGTGCCTTTATTATATTTGTGACATTGTAATTAGTCCCTAGAAGAATCTAAGGAAAGTAATTTCATATATACGGCAGTTTCTTTACAACTAGCACCACATGGGAAGCCTGTATATACGTGTGTGTGTTATTCTTTGAATTTTGAACACAAATAAATATTTCATTTTTTTACAAATAGTGCATAAAATAATAAATTCATTCTACTCCATGATTTGTATGTTTTTTAATTATCTTAATAAAACACTGTAAAAATCTAGCACTTTATGACAAAGAACAAGTATAAATAAATTAAAAAAAAAGAAGGATTATCCTTCTTCTATGAATACTTTAAAGATGTCTTTATTTTTATATCATTTATGGTATACTATTATTAATAACATGACAGTATTTACCCAGGTTTGAATGCCGTATAATTATTTACTTTTCCTAAAGAGTATCACTGTAAGGGAATAAACATTAAACACATGTTGCTAGACATACAGAAGATCTTCTCTTTTAATTTTATAAGAATTAAATACTAAAATTCTAAATTATGGAATAAATTTCCTTTATTACCATTTAATAAAGAAGAGGAAGTTAACATATCTCTCCTTGGTTTGTTTATACAGGCTCTGTAATGTCCATGATTAATTTACTTTGCAAACACTCAAGCCTGCCAATTAAACTTTCTCTCACTTTTTAGGCTCTTGTGCAAGATTATTCATTAAGGATTGTTTCCTCTTCAACTAGTAGCAGAGTCCAAGATCCAGATATTTTTGTTCTTATGTAAGACTGAGACAAAAATAGTTTCTCCTTACAACTATGGTAGCAATGACAACACCAATAATTCTTGTAGTATCTTCTTTAGACCACATTGTGGACCATTTACATTTGACAAAACTAAAAATTTGGTCAAAAGAAGATGCTTAAGAATTAAAGACAAATTCCATCTAAGATGCTTAGGCCTGTGTTTCATAACTGGTAGCATTTAAATATGCTTGTTGTCACTGCTACCATTTTCATGGCTTTGTTAAAAATATTCCTGACAGTAGTTCAACTCCTCTCGTGAAAAAAAGTATATCATCAGAAAAAAGAAAACAACAACTCTAAAGGCATATCTGAAAAGATGCAATAAATTGATTAAATATATTTTGATCTGCTAAATATATTTTGCATTTGACAAAAATAGGAATGCAAGTGTTCTAATTACTGAACCACTGTACTCTCTGATATTTCAAAAAGGGATTTTAGATAAGTGAAAGATTAGCTGATAATTCTTTAAAATGAATTTTGAATCTGCTGTCCTTCTCAATCTCTATTATAGAGTGTTTAGAATATTGGCTGAAATCAGGAGGCCAAGCAAATTACAGAAAATCTGTATTAATATACAACCTGAGCAATAATCAATAGGGAACAAAAACATTATTTAGGCAGCCTTCCTGATTTATCATTCAGCACAAACATACACTGACTTTTTCCAGAACATTTTTAGATGGGATACTGCCGTTTTTTTTCTGGTGACCTATTTGCATAAAACAACACAAAAGGCAACCAAAGGGATTAAGTGTTGGCATGACTCAAACAGGCCTGCTGGGTCTCTTGCTTCCTGTGTTATTCTACAAATACAAGACATAATTTTAAAAGTACCTAGTGGTGTTGGAGAAGACTCTTGAGAGTCCCTTGGACTGCAAGGAGATCCAACCAGTCCATTTTGAAGGAGATCAGCCCTGGGATTTCTTTGGAAGGATTGATGCTAAAGCTGAAACTCCAGTACTTTGGCCACCTCATGCAAAGAGTTGACTCATTGGAAAAGACTCTGATGCTGGGAGGGATTGGGGGCAGAGGATGAGATGGCTGGATGGCATCACGGACTCGATGGACGTGAGTCTGAGTGAACTCTGGGAGTTGGTGATGGACAGGGAGGCCTGGTGTGCCGCAATTCATGGGGTCGCAAAGAGTCGAACATGATTGAGCGACTGAACTGAACTGAACTGAACTGAATGACTTAAAGGATCACATTACAAGACAACTGTTTAAATGATATTCAGTTTTCCCTTGATGAAACACAAGTCTTGGTTGTTTTCTAATGACATACGCACACACGCACAATACAAACATATACCCCCAGAAAAGCCAAGATAAACCTGTCTGAACTAAACTCTGTAAGAGCAGAATTTAAGACCAGTACATCTTAAGTTATATGGCTTGGTTCCTTATTTTTGTTCCTTTTTTTCTACTGAGAACATTTATTGCATATCATCAACAGGTTTAGGTTCTGGATTAGAATAGTCCTGGCTAATTTGAGAGGCAATAACCATTTATGTGAAGAGCTAGCACAAGGAAGCTTATTTTAATCACCAGCAAGCAGTGGCAGTTACTCTCTGAGTAATAACTATCCCTCTTCATAGATTTAACATGCAGAGTAAAATGAAATTTCATTTTCATCCTTAACTGTATTTCTACTTCCTATCCATGATAGAGTGAGTGCTGCTTTCTACTCTGTAATTTTTGGCTGTATTGGCTTCAATCACTATACAATTTTGTCTTCAGTATTCACTCCAAATCTTTTATTCTATTTGAAATTAAATTTAGATTTCATGAACATCATAGTATGCATCTTCCTCTTCAAAGCACTTATGTGCACATATGTGTATCCATGAGTGGTTTTATTTGTATGTGTTCTCTATAAGACTATAAAAAGCATGATTTTTAAAAATAATGCACATAACCCCAGACCAAAAAAAATTTTTTAATGGGGAAGGAGAAAAACATGGTACCTTGATCAATGGTCTAANTTTCCCTGTCTCTTATACACATCTTATGTGTATCCATGAGTGGTTTTATTTGTATGTGTTCTCTATAAGACTATAAAAAGCATGATTTTTAAAAATAATGCACATAACCCCAGACCAAAAAAAATTTTTTAATGGGGAAGGAGAAAAACATGGTACCTTGATCAATGGTCTAAAAGTCTTAATACTAAAAGTATTGAGACTGAATTGAACAGAATATTGGCAACCAAATGGTTTTCCCTCTTTTTTCCCTTTATTTCTATGTCTCATCAACTTATTCTTTTTCATGCATCTACACAACATAGATTCTAAAGTCACAAACTAGTTACTCTTTACTAACAAATTACCATTTGCTTTGTATAGGCTATCAGAATGGGGCTCTGCCTGAAATTCATGAGACCAACTGGGGTTCCATCCCTAGGTCAGGAAAATCCCCTGGAAAAGGGAATGGATTCTGACCTCAGTATTTTTGCCTGGAGAATTCAATGGACAGAGGATCCCGGCAGACTATAGTCCATGGGGTCATAAAGAGTCAAACATGACTGAGCAACTAACACATACTCACACAATCAGAAAAATGATGTTATTCTCCTATATAGTAAACATTTGACTGCTACTAGAGTTTTATAGTAACTAGACTTTTCTAATTAAAAAGGCATCACCTCCTTTCTGTAAACAAATGTGAAACTCATTCATTAATATATAATGAAATAATATATTCTGATGATTTGGTGAAATGGGAATGAGTCACTTTTCATTGTCAGTGGAGATGGATGATTTCTTAAGATATATACTGTTCTATATTAATTATACTATCCCTTTACCTGAAAATGTATCATTTAGCCAATGATTCCAATACTGTGTACATTTCAGTTTCTAAGTTGTACCAGATGTTATTTTCTTACTTCTGCTCTGCTTACTCAGATCTGTTCTCTACTCTTCTACTTTGCTCTTTTCCCCAAACAACATCAGTTAGAATTTCTTGCTCCAAGGCTTCCAGTTGGGTTGGTCAGTGGGAATTAGTAACAGTGTGTTAGTGGATTAAAAAGAAAAAATCCAAGTTAAGATATTTATAAGGCTAGATCCCTCACTGTTTGGCTATGAGTTGACTGTTGCACAGAACTTCTCTCTAAGGGTCAGGCAGCCCTCTCCTAAAAGTATAGGGTGCTTCACCATCCCTTATTTTTTTCTTAACCATACCAACAGCTTTGTAACAAAGAAATCCCAATATTAATCTCTTGAATCAACCCTTCTGAGTGTGCCATATGTTTCTTTCCTGCAGTCTAAGTGATAACTATGTTNGAGTTGACTGTTGCACAGAACTTCTCTCTAAGGGTCAGGCAGCCCTCTCCTAAAAGTATAGGGTGCTTCACCATCCCTTATTTTTTTCTTAACCATACCAACAGCTTTGTAACAAAGAAATCCCAATATTAATCTCTTGAATCAACCCTTCTGAGTGTGCCATATGTTTCTTTCCTGCAGTCTAAGTGATAACTATGTTGGTTTATCTATAAAATTTTTGCTCAAAGTCACTGTTTTACAAAATCTTGGGGGCTGACTTTCCAGCACCTGAGTTTTGTATTTCAGATTCTCAGGTATTGGTTTCTTGCTGGAATTGTCAAAAATAAAATATTTTCTACATTATTATTTTGGGATTTAGCAGAAACAAAGATCAACAGTGGATATCAAGCAACAATTTTAATTTTGATAGATTAGGCCAAAATAAATTTTGATAATTTTCTCATTCTTTAAAAGACAACACATTAAAGATTTCATCCTTATCATTATTTCATGTCACTTTAAACAGAAGTTTTTAAGAACTATAAACCTAGTTTTCCAGCTCAGCAATAGCATTCCATTGTTTCTACCTTCCCTCAACTCCTAACATTTTGCCATACTACTAAATAAAATTTGAATTATAGAGTTATTTCATATAAGTAGACCATTTTCTTGTTCAAAACATTTAAAAATGCCTGAGTCAGAAATCCCTAATTAATTAAGAACATAAGATATGTAGGACAAATTATATAAATTAGATGGCTAGAATGTATAGGTAAGGAGTCAAGAAAATGATTTGGTTTTCCCTTTAGCTTTAGAAAAACAAGTGTAAAATATGATCTCTGCTAAAAATTTTAAAAAAACAAATAAATGACAATTGAAGGAGGTATTTAAAATTCAGAATAATCAGTTTAAAATAAAGTGCATTGGTATGGGCTTTTTTAACATATAAGATCAAAATCAGTTGTTATTATTATTTGGACTACAACTAAACTAACAGTACATAATAAATGGCATTATTGCATTGCTCTTTGAGTTCAACTATTTACATAATTCTACCATAGAAAAATAAAATAATCAAACCAAAACCAGTGTAAACCAGTAACTTCATACGTGTGTGTGAAGTTGCTTCAGTCCTATCTGACTCTTTGCGACCCCATGGACTATAGGTCATCAGGCTCCTCTGTCCATGTGATTTTCCAGGCAAGAATACTGGAGTGGCTTGCCATTTCCTTCTCCATTTCATGTGCAGATACATATATAAATCAAGAACATATAGCAATGCAATGTTGCATTTTAATTCTAATATATTTAAGCTGACTTCACTCATTCGGAATTTTTTTCAATCACAAGCTACATTCATGGTTTAAGGCTATCCTAAACCCATTTATTTCTGTGTTAAGTCTTTAGTAATGAGGTAAAGAAAATGCCCAGAATAAACAGACATTCAAACTTTGTTTAGCTGGCTTGAGTCACGTTGTAATCCAAGAAAAACTGTCAGTATTTGAGTAAGAGTTAAAGGGTTAAGTAATAAATGTCTGAAGAATGGAATGAGATCAAAGAAAGTCTATATTGCTTTTTGTAATCTTAATCTCTCTCTAAAAGCTAACATCTGAAGAGTAAATTTAGAGAGTATTATTTTGCCAAACATGTCTATTAATGTAATATGGAAAAATGAGTGAAACT
Source organism: Oreotragus oreotragus (assembly GCA_006410675.1). Taxonomy (NCBI): domain Eukaryota; kingdom Metazoa; phylum Chordata; class Mammalia; order Artiodactyla; family Bovidae; genus Oreotragus; species Oreotragus oreotragus. The sequence continues at coordinate 6,034 of SJYX01009137.1, read as the reverse complement.
TTTGCAGACTTCATGAAAAGTAAATATATGCTTTCAGGAATTAAAAACATTAACATCGTATGGTTTGTTTGTTTTTAATAATATCTGTCAATCAAAAACTTGGGAATAAGAAAAAGGAAAGAAAAATCTTGCAATGCCAAACAGATTAGACACAGTGAGCTAGGAAATGGAAGATGGATAGAATTGTTCATGGGGCAGATACTCTTTCCCCTTTCTCACTAAGAATAAGCAGAGGCGCATTCGTGGAAACTTAACTAAGCAGAAACCTGCCGTGTCTGCTCAGTGCTGCTGACCTGCCAGCTGGAAAGAGCACTGAGTTTAAAGGGTTTAAGCTCTCAAAGAAGCCAAAACTTGGCTGATCATCTTCGGCTCAGCATATTGTGAGGCATATGAACACTTCAAAACTGGCAGGGAGAAACGAAGGAAAATTGAAAATCTAAACACAGTAGCCAGTTAAAATTCAAACAATTGTAAGGGTTGTGTTTTATCTGAAGCATTTTGCTATACTCCATGATATCAAATAAGGAAATACATGGATTTACCCTTTAGGAGAAAGCAGAGCACCTTCAGATTACTACACTACCCTTTACTGAACAGGGGGAAAAAAAAGGCAGAAAGAGAACATGTGCATATTCTACTATAAAGTAAAACAAAATTGTGTCATTTTTCTTAATGCGATCTAGCTTTTTATTACTGTCTTGAAATCAATTATATTATTTATTAATGTCTTATTTTTAATTTTAACAGAAACATTAGTTTAAACATTTTAACAGGATATTCAGAATTCTAATGAATAAGCTTCAAAGGCATAGTTATTAAAATGAGAATGTATAATAACCCAAAAGTAACAATGGCGTAGTCATTATTTTTACTTTACTAGAAAGAAAAAAAAAATGGCTTGGCTCAAATAGAGTTAACAAAAATATTGATTTCTATTCTATTTTATTTCGTAATTTAATATTTTTATTTGCTCTGTATATGCGAGAGAACACAATGCCCCTCATTGCTGGGAATATAAAAGCATGTTGCCAACATCTCAAACTGACATGGTTTGGATTTATTGTATCAATATAAAAAGTAGTTCTAAAAATAATCAAAGTTCGCCACTCCTGGGTATGTCAGGCTGAGGGCCTGCAGGGCAGATGCTGCCCACTTAACTGCCATTAGCATGTCTCCACATGCCACCCAGAATTGCTGAGCTACAATTTGAGAATTAAATATTTATTGATTACCCTGTTGACAAGTTTTTGAGAGATATATGAATGAAACATTCACTGAAGTTATAATAAGCAGTTTTCTGCATTTTATTTAGATTCACTCTTGTACCCTGAAGCTGAACTCCAGTTTCAATTCAGAGAAAGTCTTTTCCTCAAGGGAATGAGAAACACATGAGACTAAATAGATTTATCACCCTAGATTCAACTCTAAATGATTTCAAAACAAACATGTGAATATTAAGAAACTTTCAGTGAAGTTTTAATTACTTTTATATATGATTGCATTTACTGCTAGGTAGGTCTTCTTCTGGAGAAGGCAATGGCAACCCACTCCAGTACTCTTGCCTGGAGAATCCCTTGGACGGAGGAGCCTGGTGGGCTGCAGTCCATGGGGTCACAAAGAGTCAGACACGACTGAGCGACTTCACTTTCACTTTTCACTTTCATACATTGGAGAAGAAAATGGCAACCCACTCCAGTGTTCTTGCCTGGAGAATCCCAGGGACGGGGGAGCTTGATGGGATGCTGTCTATGGGGTCGCACAGAGTTGGACACGACTGAAGTGACCTAGCAGCAGCAGCAGCAGGCCTTGTTCTTAGTTTATCTTTTAAAACTACTGTATTTCAGCTTTAGAGCAAATCAAATTAATGTTTCAGAATAGAATTATTATTCTAAATCAAAGCAGAATATAATTTCTATAAAAATTTGACATCAGTATGAGAAAAAAATGAATTCTTTTTTTAAAGTAACCTAGGCATTCTTTATCATTAACAAAAATTCAATGGAAAAGAAGGGAAGGGAGTAGGATTTTTTGGTTACCACTAACAAATAAATCACATGCTTTTTAAAGGGCTCCTCTGTTATCCTTCGGGGAAGGCAATGGCACCCCACCCCAGTACTCTTGCCTGGAAAATCCAATGGACGGAGTAGCCTGGTGGGCTGTAGTCCATGGGGTCGCTAACAGTCAGACAGACTGAGCGACTTCACTTTCACTTTTCTCTTTCATGCATTGGAGAAGGAAATGACAACCCATTCCAGTATTCTTGCCTGGAGAATACCAGGGATGGGGGAGCCTGGTGGGCTGCCGTCTATGGGGTCACACAGAGTCGGACACGACTGAAGTGACTTAGCAGCAGCAGCAGCTGTTATCCTTTCCTAGGAAATAGGTTTTCTTTCCAATATGTTCTTGCTCAAAATCTTTCAGTTGAGTTGTTTTCACTGTGTCAAATAAGTTTTTATAGATTGTTTATGTGTGTCAAAGTTTCTTAACAGTCCAGTTGGACTGTTTACTCTCCAAGCAATATTAAGTAGGCAACATTTCTGTCAGTGTTAAAAGTTGATCTGCCAGGTTACAATGCTGTAGTTTGAACAGGAGAGGCAGTGTGGTGGGAAAGTAGCTGTCTAGTACTGGACAAGCTTTGGTTTATCAACAGTATGATTGAAGGTGTCTGACATGATACATTCTTTCTCCATCTTACTTCCAGCCTTTTGTCAGAATCCATATCCTCACCTGGAGTCAATCTGCTGAACTCTTTTTACCTTTTAACAGGGAAAGGGAAATTGTGTAAAAGAATAACAGTAGAAGATACTAAGGTAAGGTGAAGTCGCTCAGTCGTGTCCAACTCTTGCGACCCCGTGGACTGTAGCCTGCCAGGCTCCTCTGTCCATTGGATTCTCCAGGCAAGAATACTGGAATGGGTTGCCATTTCCTTCTCCAGGGGATCTTTCCAACCCAGGGATTGAACCCAGGTCTCCTGCACTGGAGGCAGACACTTTAACCTCTGAGCCACCAGGGAAGCTCAAAATAAAAGATACTAAAGAGAGTTTTTATACATTGATTTTCAATGAAACTTTGACAAGAGATGATAATGAATGCTAGTTCCTTCTTCACATCCAGCTGTAATTTCCCTCAATCAAACATATGGAAAAAAAAACTATCTTTAAAAATGAAAAGAGTAATATTATATGAAATCAACTTTCCCCAACTAAGAAGAAAAGTTCAGATATGGTGCAAATAAAGGGATTTCTCTGTAGTCTGAAATGGTTGCCTTACTTGGCTATAAATCTGCCTCAAACAATGCCTGGGGTCTTGCTTGCAGGGTTGTAATGAACTTACATTGCATGAATGAAAATTAAAAAACAAATTAGGGCAGAGGAACTTGCCAGCTATCCATGATTTATTGCAGTGTTTATCAGTAGCCCATGTGGGGTGATTCATGATGAGAACACCAGATCTTTTTGTCCCAGGCTGCCATGTTTCACTTTAGTGTCAAAATATCAGAAGAAATGAATGCTAAGTTATAAGAGTCACAGTTAGTGTTAGATACATTTGCAACATGGACAGAGAAAGTGGCAGCTGGGAAAACTTGTGACACAGCCCCTGGTGACTTGCTTGATAGAGTTCTTACCTTCTGACTGATTCAATAGCACAAACACACCTTCATATGTGGTGACCTCATTGATCCAGAGAGTGTCTTCTACAGGGCTGCATGTATTAAAGTACTCTGTGAGAGAATCAGGGTATAGAATTACTCATTGGTTACTATACAAAATGAAGTTCCTCAAAATTCAAACTTTAGTTTTTAAAAAATTACACAGTAAGAACTCATGAATTAAAATTATTAATTTGAACTCTGTATAATGCAGACCAAGATCTATAATCTTTCCTATTATTTATAACTAAAGATAATACATTTATATCAATTATATACTATGTTATATCAACATTATCAATTTTTAGAAGAATTGCTTTGCATTTCATGGAAATAAAAACTCTAGTCACTCAAAGCAATTTAGGTACATTTTCATAAATTTTTGATTTAAGAATAATTTTAATCAATATATTTATATTTAAATTCCTTATTAGTTTAACTAAATTTAATTAAAATTAAAAAATTTCCTATTTTGAAGACAAAGTATCAGAGTTTCAAGATTGAAAATTTTAACCAATTCCTCTATCCTATGTACCTAAGCCACATTTTTCTCAAACATAAGATCTTTGTACACACATGATGCTAAAATGGAAGTTGTAGAATTTGAAAAACAAAATTAAAAAACCAGGTTACAAGTAGAAGGGGAAAAGGTGAACGCAGTGACAGATTTCCTCTTCTTGCACTCTAAAATCACTGCAGATGGTGACTACAGCCATGAAATTAGAAGACGATTGCTTTTTGGAAGGAAAGCGATGACAAACGTAGACAGTGTGTTAAAAAGCAAATAAATCACTTTGCTGACAAAGGTCCATATACTCAAGGCTATGGCCTTTCCAGTAGTCATGTACAGATGTGAAAGCTGGACAATAAAGAAAGCTGAGAACCGAAGAACTGTGGTGCTGGAAAAGACTCTTGAGAGTCCTTTGGAGAGCAAGAAGATAAAATCATTCATTCTTAAAGAAAATCAATTCTGAATATTCATTGGAAGGACTGATGCTGAAGTTCCAATACTTTGGGTACCTGATGGGAAGAGCCAACTCATTGGAAAAGACCCTGATGCTGGGAAAGAGTGAAGGCAGAAGGAGAAGTGGGCAACAGAGAATGAGATAGTTGGATGGTATCACTGATTCAATTGACATAAACTTGGGCAAACTCTGGGAGATGGTGAGGGACAGGGAAGCCTGGCATGCTGCAGTCTATACCATCATGAAGAGTCCAATAAGATTTGTGACTGAATAACAATAACTAATTAAGAAAAAAAAGGAGAGAGGTATCCAAATAATTAAATCATTGTTCATGCCAAACAGAAGTCTCATGTGAAGTAGAAGAAGGTGATCTTAAATAGTCAGAATACCAAGCACATTCCATCAATGTGTCAACTGATCCTTATTTTCAAAAGCAGCAAAACCTGATCCTGTTCAGAAGCAGCATACAAGTAACAGGCCTGAAACTGTTCTCCCTAAGTTGTCTCCTAATGTAACCGTCTGATGCTTTTCCAAGTACAGAGACAAGTTTTCAGGGTATTAAGATCTACAAAAATGACCCCATCATTTTCATGTCTCAAGTAGCAACTACAGAGAGATACATTTAGAAGACTGCTCCTCGGCCCCTTCCTCTTCTGGAGAGTCTCTGAGACCAACAGGTCTATTTCGCCACACCAGAGACTTTCGCCTCGCCCTGCCGGCTCCTCACCCTCTGGGAGGAACATGGGGCCTTGCTCACCACGACCAGAGAAAAGCCTGCACCGCAACTAGAGAGTCGGCCCTGCTCGCCACGACTAGAGAAAAGCCTGCACAGCAACGAAAACCAGCACAGCCAAATAAGCCGAGGAGCCCGCGTGGGGAGCCGCAGACACGGCCAAGAAAAGAAGGCCCCTGTGACTCCAGTCTCCAGAAACTCACCTGAGAGGGTGGCTCCTGAGAGAGAGAAGGGCCAGAATGTCCCTCCTGAGACAGGGGACAGTCTGCCTGGAAACACGTCTCTTCTCTGCCCTCGATCCCAGTGGAAGCGACTCAGTCATTAATCAACTGGGCAGGTAAGCCTGATGTGGTGACACTCAGGTCCAGCCTGCGCAGCGGCTCTATACTGTGGGCCTGCATCCTAAGGGTGGGTCCCTCCTCTGCCGGAGCTGCCGAGCTGCTCAAGTTCAGAGGGCTCTTCCAGCAGTGAGGACACAGGAGGAAGTGGAGGTCTTTGGATGCTTCCTGGGCGCGCCAGGTGATTCTGATACACACCTTGGACTGAAGACTGCTGGCTTAATTACTAGATATTTGCATCAGGTGGAGGCAGACTCTACTAGTCTGAAAGTTATGGTGGCGAGACAGGCGTGAAGCTGGAATGTGGATGTAGGTTTTTTGGCTAGTGACCTGAGCTGCTGAGTTGTGA
>SJYX01009136.1:197217-244864 GCA_006410675.1 Oreotragus oreotragus | reverse complement strand
AAAAAAAAAAAAAAAAAAAAAAGAAGTCAGAAAGGTCCTGTATTTATAAACTTAGATTATAGAGAGAAAAGTACAGTTAAACAAGCAATTCCAGTACAGTTTGGTATGTGCATTTAAAGAGGCATGTACAATGAGCCCTGTAGAAATATGGAGAAACAATGAACTGCACAGAGGTTTTAGGGAAGACTTCTCAGAGGAAGTACCACCTGAGCTGGATCTTCAAAGTTGAGTTCCAACAGGTGAAGCAGAGTACGCTAGACTGTTCAGATAGGCACAAAACCACACTGGAGCATAAAAACCCAGCATACCTTATCCTCTGAGGAGATTATGGATTCATAGATTTTCATATATTCAGTGAGGAGCAGTCCAAATTACAGTATTTTCTTTTCTTTTTGATGCTTAAATTATCCTATCTTTGGCTAATGAGATCCCTTTCAAGCTGGCTCAAGGGCTTCTGACATTACTTACTTAGACTGTGAAAAAGTCTTGCCACATTTCCTTGCCAAAATGTGTGGCACAGTAAAACACTGCTTGTAAGTAACTTACTGTGTAATTTCCCTACTCTAGATCTGGGAGCAGCTATTTCTCCAAGAATTCCTGCTACCTTATAGAGGGGAATGGCATTTAGAAATTAAGTTTGGGCAGTAGCAATGGTTATTGCTCCTATAATATGGCCTAGACCCTGTCTATCAACAGAGCTAGGATAAATGTTTTTGAAAGTGTCATGAGATGATAATACAGTAGATAAATCAGACACATTCTTAGCAAGTGATCGTAATTAACATCACCAGTGTGATGCTCTGTAAAAGACACAAAGTCCCTTACATGGTATTCCAGCTAAGAATGCACAATCTCAAACTAATCACAAGGAAACATCAGACAGACTCAAAATGAGGAATATTCTATTTTTAAAATTCTTTCCCAAACTGTCAATGTTATATATGACAAAGAAAGACTGGGAAAATGTTCCAGACAAAAGAAAATCAAAGAGATGTAACAGCTAACTGTAATTTCTATCCTAGACTGGATCCTAAACTGGAGGATAAAAACTTCTATAAAGGACAATATTGGGTTAAGTGACAAACTTAGAATATGGATGATAGATTAGATAGAAGTATTGAATCAGTGTTAAGTTTACTGGAATTGATAACTATGTGAAAGAAAATATTCTTAAAAATATACACTTAACCATGATCTATGCTTCTGTTTTAGAATAACAATTACATGTGTGTAGATAAACAGAGAATTTCCTAAGTGGCTCAGTGGTAAAGAATCTATCTGCCAAGCGGAAGACTTGGATTTGATCCCTGGGTTGGGAAGATCCCCTGGAGGAGGAAATGGCAACCCACTCCAGTATTCTTGCCTGGGAAATCTCATGGACAGTAGAGCCTGTTGGGCTGCAGTCCAAGGGGTTGCAAAGAGTCAGATAAAACTTAGCAACTAAGCAGCAGCAGCAGATAAACAGAGGCAATGATAAAGCCGCTGCTGCTGCTAAGTCACCTCACTCGTGTCTGACTCTGTGTGACCCCATAGACGGCAGCCCACCAGGCTCCCCTGTCCCTGGGACTCTCCAGGCAAGAACGCTGGAGTGGGTTGCCAGTTCCTTCTCCAATGCATGAAAGTGAAAAGTGAAAGTGAAGTCGCTCAGTCGTCTCTGACTCTTCACGACCCCATGGACTGCAGCCTACCAGGCTCCTCCACCCACGGGAGTTCCCAGGCAAGAGTACTAGAGTGGGTTGCCATTGCCTTCTCCAATGATAAAGCAAATGGGGGGAAATATGAATAATAAATGAATCCAGGGAAGGGGTAGAATGATTTCTTTGTATTATTCTTGCAACTTTTCTTTGTTTGAAATTATTCCCATACAAAATATTAAGAAGTCATTAGTTTTAGAGATATTTCAATTCTACTTCTGATTATTTACTTAATATACTTGGTTTTATATTCCTACTGAATATCCTGGCTTCTAACAACATAAGCATGATTATTTATGTTATAATATGCGTTAACTGATTTCAAACTAATAACATTGGCACAACTGTTAATAGTAAACTTGGCAAATAAAGCTTGAGATTTTCTTGCAGTTACCCCACTAAGTGCGTACAGGGCTTCCCAGGTGGAACTAGTGGTAAAGAACCTGCCTGCCAATGTAGGAGACAAAGAAATATGGGTTTGATCCCTGGGTTGGGAAGATCCCCTGAAGGAGGGCATGGCAACCCACTCCAATATTCTTTCCTGAAAAATTCCAAGGACAGAGGAGGCTGGCAGGCTATAGTCCATAGGGTTGCAAAGAGTTGGACAAAACTGAGCGCATATGCATGAATGTACAAATGTGTACAACTATGTGTCCTAAGATTAATTGAAATAATGCTTTTTTATGTGTGGTTAAGTGACAAATTTGATGTAGTTAGATTTGTTTTAGTTACTTTTAATTTTAGGAATTATTTAAAATTTGACAATTAAAATTTTAAAACAAAGCATGGTCTTAAATTTAAAATGATAAACCAAAGAATATTCAGCAACATATTATACCTTCTTCATACTGCTCAACTGACATCAAAAAGGAATTTAGTCTCTGGTTTACCTATCCTGTGTGTTTCTGTAAATATGTATGTGTGTGTACGTAGCTTACATAAAGGGTAATAAACTATATACACTGCCCACTGTCTTCATTTTTAAAGTAACATAGTATCCTGGAGTTCTCTAATACCAATATTCTTTTTTTGGGATGTTTTTGTAGTACTCCATCTTGAGAAAATTACATAGTTTCCATTATGAAGATGTACCTTAGTATTATTCAACCAACATTTTATTATTTTTGCTTGTATGTTTTTAATAATCTTTTACTATTATAAATAATATTGCATTTTATATGTTGACAGGTACAATACAGAATAACATAAAGATGAAATGACAGTTGAATAAAAAGAAGAATGTTCTCTTCCCAGCCCTGGCAAGCAGCCACAGTCTGTTTTCTGCCTCTGAATTTGACTACTCTAGTTACCCCTTGCCAGTGTTTGTCCTTTCATGACTGGTTTATTTTATTTTGCACACTGTCCTCACGGTTTGTCTATGTTGCAGCTTGTGCCAGAATCTTCTTCTTTCCTGAGTAATATTTCACTCTGTGTATATAGACCACATTTTGCTTATCTGTCCATCCACCAACAGACACTTGAATTACTTCCACCTTTTGGCTCTTGTGAATAATGTTGCTATGAATATTGATATACAAGCATCTGTTTGCTTCCCTGCTTTCAATTCTTTCAGGTATATACCCAGCATTGGAATCGCTGGGTCACATGGTAATTCTATATTTCATTTTTTGAGGAATTGCCATATGGTTTTCCACAGCAGTGGCCCTATTTACATTCCCACCAGCAGTGCACAGGGATTCCAATTTCCTTACATCCTTGACAATATCTGTCCCCTGTTCTTTTTTTCCTGTTGTTTATTTTTCTGTCTTGTAAGGTCATCCTAATGAGTATGAAGTGGTATATCGGGCTGCCATCTATGGGGTCGCACAGAGTCGGACACGACTGAAGTGACTTAGCAGCAGCAGCAGTAATTAGTGATGCTAAGCACCTCTTCACATACTAATTGGATATTTGTATATATTTTATGGAGAAATGTCTATTTGAGTCCTCTGGCCATTTGAAAATCAGGTTATTAGGGTTTTTTTCCTGTTGAGTTGTCCTTTTGACTCTTGAGATTTTTTTCCTTGTCAATTCATCTTCTAATGATTCTGAAAGCGTTGGAAAATAAATGGGAGGAAGGAAAGTTTGTAAAAAGTAGTACTCCATGTTAATGGATATGACTGTAACATCTGAGGCAGTTTCAAAGCTTCAACAGATGGTGCACAGCAATTGTGCTATACTGATTGAGTTACAACAAATTCCATTAAATTAAAAATCCTCTTAGCAGATGCCTTCAATAATTGTTGTCTTCTCTGAAGCTAATCTCTGAAGCAAAGACTTTTTTTTTTCGGTGTTTGTTATTTGTAGTGTTTGGATCTTTGAAATTCTAGACTTTCTACAAAATAATCTATTGATATTAGGGTGGCAGTTTATTTTAGGAGTGTTGAGGGGTAGGAGGATGGAGGGATAAAGAGGACATTAATCTCTGACAAAAAGGTAGATTGCTAATAAACTAGACAAGATTTGTGAAACATGAATATATGAGTTTCTTTACAAAATTAAACAGTATATCTTAAAACTGTTTGCTATAGATTGCAATATATATTCATCTTAATGAAAGCTAAATACTGTAAGCTGAGCTCTCCAAAATCACTGCAGATGGTGACTGCAGCCATGAAATTAAAAGATGCTTACTCCTTGGAAGGGAAGTTATGACCAACCTAGACAGCATATTCAAAAGCAGAGACATTACTTTGCCAACCAAGGTCCATCTAGTCAAGGCTATGGTTTTTCCAGTGATCATGTATGGATGTGAGAGTTGGACTGTGAAGAAAACTGAGTGCCCAACAATTGATGCTTTTGAACTATGGTGTTGGAGAACTCCTGAGAGTCCCTTGGACTGCAAGGAGATCCAACCAGTCCATCTAAAGGAGATCAGTCCTGGGTGTTCATTGGAAGGACTGATGCTAAAGCTGAAACTCCAATACTTTGGCCACCTCATGTGAAGAGTTGACTCACTGGAAAAGACTCTGATGCTGGGAGGGATTGGGGGCAGGAGGAGAAGGGGATGACAGAGGATGAGATGGCTGGATGGCATCACCGACTTGATGGATGTGAGTTTGAGTAAACGGGAGTTGGTGATGGACAGGGAGGCCTGGCGTGCTGCGATTCATGGGGTTGTGAAGAGTTAGACACGACTGAGCGACTAAACTGAATATATTGTAGCATGAATCACATCATTTCTTTTTATGGCTAATAATACTCCATTTATATATATACTACCTGTTTCTTCATTCATCCATTGATGGGCATATTTAAGTTGTTTCCATCTTTTGGGCTGTTATTACCTACTACTGTAAACATGCATATAGATGTACTTATTTGAGTCTTGTTTTCACTTCTTCTGGGTGTATATCTAGGAGTGAAACTGCTGAGTCATTTGATAATTCTATATTTAAATTTCTGAGGAAGTAACAAACACGTGCCATAGTGGCTGCACCACTTTACATTTCTACCAGTGATATATGAGGGTCCTAATTTCTCCATATCATCACCAACACTTATTTTATTTTTTTAGTTATAGCCATCCTAATGGGTGTCAAGTGATATCTCATTGTTTTGTGTATCCCTAGTGACTAATGATGTTGAGTATTTTTTCGTGTGCATGTTGCAATTAGTATACCTATTTTGGAGAAATGTCTGTGCAAGTCCTTTACCCATTCTTTGAGTTGTTTATCTTTTTGTTGGTGAGTTTTAGGAGTTCTTCACATATTCTATATAGAAATTCCTCATCAGATATATAATTTGCAAATATTTTATCTCATTCTTTAAGTTATCTTTCCTTTTTCTTCATAATGTCCTTTGACGCACAACTTTTTAATTCTGATGAAGTCCAATTTACCTATTTTGTTGTGCTTTGGGAATTATATCTAAGAATCCATTGCCAAATCCACCTAAGATCTCTTTTTTGCTGGAAAATTCCATCAGCCTTTGCTCATTCTATAAATAAAGTTGCATATGAATAAGTTTATTTGTTTTATTGCTGAGAGTTATTAAAGGGTGCTTTGGGGAGCTTTTATTATATTGCCCTTACCAAAGAAGTGGCAGTATTTTAAGTTTGGATAAAATTGCCCTTTAAAGATGGATAGGTTGGAACTCCTTGAGATAAGATGGAGTAACTCTGAAAGAAATTACTTTTGCTTATTAAAAAAAAGAAAAAAAGAAAGAAGGGGAAAGAGGGGAAAAGAAAGGAAAGGAGGAAGCAAATTCTCTTCATTTGAGAACATCCTCAGTTAGTAATCACACATAGACAATTTTAAAAGGCACCTTAAACTATATGTTGAAACATGATTAGTAGAAAAAAGTTTGTCCTGCAGTAAAAAGTAAACACTCCAGCAGCCACTAAAATGTTCTCTAATACATGGATAGCATTTCTATGATCTACTTCCCTCACTTCAGCCAATATATTAGTATCTGTCAACTGGCTTAAACATGGCTTTAAAGCAAATATATTGCTAAAGAATTACTAGAAAAAATAAACCGTATTTACCAAAAATAGAATATTCCATAGCCATTTAAAAATTCATCTATTGACAAAGATATTTATAATGTAATATTCCATGAGGGGTGGGAAATACTTTATAATTGATAGATTTGGAAAGCTATACACCAATTAAGCATGTCATTCAAAATTATTATCTTTAGATAAAATTACAGACAAATTTTATTTTCTTACATTTTCTGATTTTTCTACAATGTAAATTACTAAGTAAATCTAGCAAAATACAAAGGAATAAAAAAAGAGATAAAACTAAAATTCCCTAAAATAAGTTTGAGTAAAACTGCCCTTTAAAGATGAAATTAATAAGAATTTCTGTCTACACATTTACTTGTTATTACATTTCATCTTCACCCATTACGTGTAATTTGTCAGCTATATGTTTTGGTTAACTAATCACAACAATAACAACAACAAATGTACAGAGTTTCACTGAAGTTTTAACAGCACAATTATAGAGTATAAGTAAAGTTTACATAAACTCCAGAGAACAACAACAAAAGAATTTTTAAAAGCTTAATATAATGTTTCAAAAACTGTGTATGATATGTTACTTCATTAATTAGACATGGGGATCAAAACTTTCCTGAAACAAGCAAATTATCAAGGTTTGTAAAAATTAGATTATATTAATTCTCTTTGTTTTTGCTAGTAGCAGAAGGTGAGATAAATGACACAGTAACTGCTCTACCAACCCTATTCCATCTATGGCCCTAGTTACGTTCCCACTGCCTATGGACACCTTTCTCCACTAAATGAAAGTCACCATAAGCACCATAGTGAAGTCGCTCAGTCGCATCTGACTCTTTGCGACCCCATGGACTGTAGCCCACCAGGCTCCTCCCTCCATGGGATTCTCCAGGCAAGAGTACTGGAGTGGGTTGCCATTTCCTTCTCCAGGGGATCTTCCCGACCCAGGGAACGAACCCGGGTCTCCCACATTCCAGGCAGACGCTTTAACCTCTGAGCCACCAGGGAAGCCATTAAATGATATGGTGACTGAAATTGGCTATTTTCTGTGCACTAACTGAACAACTACCTTCAGATCCTCAAAAACACCATTCAGCTCTGGAATTAAACATAGAATTGAATTGATGATGCTGAGTTAATGTTAATGAATTTAGCATCATGGGGGTCACTGGTGATCACTGTGTGGGGCAGGAGAAGGAGGGCGGTATTGAATACTATTCAGAGGTCTGAAGATTCAAACCAAAAACTCCTGAGTGATCCTGGAACTCACGCGTCTGAGGGTCCCCTGTACCACAAATGACTCTAACGAGGGTGCGGCAAGGGTTCCAGTTCGATCGTCAGTCAGTTTCTCACTCGCCATCATGCCACCCCCAACATACACTATATCCTCACTTTCCAACTGATTTCGAATCTGTGGTCCATCACCAAAATCACTCCCTTGTATGCAAAATCAATCCTTTGTCCCTTTCTCTCTTCATCTGATATACTTGGCAAAGATGAAACCCTGATTAAACCTAAATATCTACCTACTTCACATCTGCACTAGAGCAACTAAAAATGGATGAAGGAAAATGTATATCCTTTCAACAATTCTCATTTCAAATTCGTGGTCACAAAGCTCAAATGGACAATGAGCACTGGTCAGTAACAGTGAAACAGTTTAAAATAACTAGGTTGTTCATTTTCCCAATATCCAAAATAACTACTTCATACTTTTTCCTCTGTTCTCAAAACTCCAAGACCTACCCACTTCCCCAACAAAAAACTACATTCAGAAAACAGAAGCAATCAGTTACAGCTTTCCCTTCTACCACCTAAATGACCTACCTGGTCCATTCTCTTTGTTTTTTGTTGTTATAATAAATAGTATGTTCCTACTCTCATCACAGTCCAACCGTTTCATTTGTGCTCTGGCTCTCTTATCTTCTCACTTTCTTAAGGAACTCATATCCTTCTCGGTCCAGCAGCATCAGTTTTTCCCCCAATAGGTGTGGCACTGGCATACAAACCTTCTCTAATATCTTCTGCCACTGAATCCACTTTCCTCTACATTGACTATTCTATTTTGCTTTCACTTTCTTACCTCATTTCCTTTCCTCAATTTATTCCAGTCAGGATTCTTTTCCCTCTCAATTGTTACTGAGATTACAATTGTCCAGGTTATCAGCGAAGTCCATCTAACCAAACTCAACAGTCATGTAGATATCTGCTCTTTTCTGACCTCTGAACAGTATTCAATACAGCTCCCCATCTTGAAACACCTCCTTCTCCTGCCCCACATGGTGACCCCCATGACGCTAAATTCTTTTTTTTTTTTTTAACTGCTATGTAGTGACTGTAAGTTCAGGCTATTGTGGCAGGTGAACCAAGGTTCAAATCTTGCCTACATCACTTTTTAAAATCCAAACTGAAAGAGTCAGTTGCTCAGTCATGTCCGACTCTTTATGATCCTGTGCACTGTAGCCTGCCATGCTCCTCTGTCCATGGAATTCTTCAGGGAAGAATACTGGAGTGGGTAGCCATTCCCTTCACCAGGGGATCTTCCCAACTCAGGGACTGAACCTGGGTCTCCAATCTAGGGAAAGATATTTAACCACTGAGACTAGGTTCTCAATCTACAAACTAGGAAAAATATTAGTGCCTAATTCCCAGCTGTGAGGGTTAAATTAGTAACTTTAACTCTCTCTTTTACCTATTACAGCATGTAAANAGGAATTATATCTAAGAATCCATTGCCAAATCCACCTAAGATCTCTTTTTTGCTGGAAAATTCCATCAGCCTTTGCTCATTCTATAAATAAAGTTGCATATGAATAAGTTTATTTGTTTTATTGCTGAGAGTTATTAAAGGGTGCTTTGGGGAGCTTTTATTATATTGCCCTTACCAAAGAAGTGGCAGTATTTTAAGTTTGGATAAAATTGCCCTTTAAAGATGGATAGGTTGGAACTCCTTGAGATAAGATGGAGTAACTCTGAAAGAAATTACTTTTGCTTATTAAAAAAAAGAAAAAAAGAAAGAAGGGGAAAGAGGGGAAAAGAAAGGAAAGGAGGAAGCAAATTCTCTTCATTTGAGAACATCCTCAGTTAGTAATCACACATAGACAATTTTAAAAGGCACCTTAAACTATATGTTGAAACATGATTAGTAGAAAAAAGTTTGTCCTGCAGTAAAAAGTAAACACTCCAGCAGCCACTAAAATGTTCTCTAATACATGGATAGCATTTCTATGATCTACTTCCCTCACTTCAGCCAATATATTAGTATCTGTCAACTGGCTTAAACATGGCTTTAAAGCAAATATATTGCTAAAGAATTACTAGAAAAAATAAACCGTATTTACCAAAAATAGAATATTCCATAGCCATTTAAAAATTCATCTATTGACAAAGATATTTATAATGTAATATTCCATGAGGGGTGGGAAATACTTTATAATTGATAGATTTGGAAAGCTATACACCAATTAAGCATGTCATTCAAAATTATTATCTTTAGATAAAATTACAGACAAATTTTATTTTCTTACATTTTCTGATTTTTCTACAATGTAAATTACTAAGTAAATCTAGCAAAATACAAAGGAATAAAAAAAGAGATAAAACTAAAATTCCCTAAAATAAGTTTGAGTAAAACTGCCCTTTAAAGATGAAATTAATAAGAATTTCTGTCTACACATTTACTTGTTATTACATTTCATCTTCACCCATTACGTGTAATTTGTCAGCTATATGTTTTGGTTAACTAATCACAACAATAACAACAACAAATGTACAGAGTTTCACTGAAGTTTTAACAGCACAATTATAGAGTATAAGTAAAGTTTACATAAACTCCAGAGAACAACAACAAAAGAATTTTTAAAAGCTTAATATAATGTTTTAAAAACTGTGTATGATATGTTACTTCATTAATTAGACATGGGGATCAAAACTTTCCTGAAACAAGCAAATTATCAAGGTTTGTAAAAATTAGATTATATTAATTCTCTTTGTTTTTGCTAGTAGCAGAAGGTGAGATAAATGACACAGTAACTGCTCTACCAACCCTATTCCATCTATGGCCCTAGTTACGTTCCCACTGCCTATGGACACCTTTCTCCACTAAATGAAAGTCACCATAAGCACCATAGTGAAGTCGCTCAGTCGCATCTGACTCTTTGCGACCCCATGGACTGTAGCCCACCAGGCTCCTCCCTCCATGGGATTCTCCAGGCAAGAGTACTGGAGTGGGTTGCCATTTCCTTCTCCAGGGGATCTTCCCGACCCAGGGAACGAACCCGGGTCTCCCACATTCCAGGCAGACGCTTTAACCTCTGAGCCACCAGGGAAGCCATTAAATGATATGGTGACTGAAATTGGCTATTTTCTGTGCACTAACTGAACAACTACCTTCAGATCCTCAAAAACACCATTCAGCTCTGGAATTAAACATAGAATTGAATTGATGATGCTGAGTTAATGTTAATGAATTTAGCATCATGGGGGTCACTGGTGATCACTGTGTGGGGCAGGAGAAGGAGGGCGGTATTGAATACTATTCAGAGGTCTGAAGATTCAAACCAAAAACTCCTGAGTGATCCTGGAACTCACGCGTCTGAGGGTCCCCTGTACCACAAATGACTCTAACGAGGGTGCGGCAAGGGTTCCAGTTCGATCGTCAGTCAGTTTCTCACTCGCCATCATGCCACCCCCAACATACACTATATCCTCACTTTCCAACTGATTTCGAATCTGTGGTCCATCACCAAAATCACTCCCTTGTATGCAAAATCAATCCTTTGTCCCTTTCTCTCTTCATCTGATATACTTGGCAAAGATGAAACCCTGATTAAACCTAAATATCTACCTACTTCACATCTGCACTAGAGCAACTAAAAATGGATGAAGGAAAATGTATATCCTTTCAACAATTCTCATTTCAAATTCGTGGTCACAAAGCTCAAATGGACAATGAGCACTGGTCAGTAACAGTGAAACAGTTTAAAATAACTAGGTTGTTCATTTTCCCAATATCCAAAATAACTACTTCATACTTTTTCCTCTGTTCTCAAAACTCCAAGACCTACCCACTTCCCCAACAAAAAACTACATTCAGAAAACAGAAGCAATCAGTTACAGCTTTCCCTTCTACCACCTAAATGACCTACCTGGTCCATTCTCTTTGTTTTTTGTTGTTATAATAAATAGTATGTTCCTACTCTCATCACAGTCCAACCGTTTCATTTGTGCTCTGGCTCTCTTATCTTCTCACTTTCTTAAGGAACTCATATCCTTCTCGGTCCAGCAGCATCAGTTTTTCCCCCAATAGGTGTGGCACTGGCATACAAACCTTCTCTAATATCTTCTGCCACTGAATCCACTTTCCTCTACATTGACTATTCTATTTTGCTTTCACTTTCTTACCTCATTTCCTTTCCTTAATTTATTCCAGTCAGGATTCTTTTCCCTCTCAATTGTTACTGAGATTACAATTGTCCAGGTTATCAGCGAAGTCCATCTAACCAAACTCAACAGTCATGTATATATCTGCTCTTTTCTGACCTCTGAACAGTATTCAATACAGCTCCCCATCTTGAAACACCTCCTTCTCCTGCCCCACATGGTGACCCCCATGACGCTAAATTCTTTTTTTTTTTTTTAACTGCTATGTAGTGACTGTAAGTTCAGGCTATTGTGGCAGGTGAACCAAGGTTCAAATCTTGCCTACATCACTTTTTAAAATCCAAACTGAAAGAGTCAGTTGCTCAGTCATGTCCGACTCTTTATGATCCTGTGCACTGTAGCCTGCCATGCTCCTCTGTCCATGGAATTCTTCAGGGAAGAATACTGGAGTGGGTAGCCATTCCCTTCACCAGGGGATCTTCCCAACTCAGGGACTGAACCTGGGTCTCCAATCTAGGGAAAGATATTTAACCACTGAGACTAGGTTCTCAATCTACAAACTAGGAAAAATATTAGTGCCTAATTCCCAGCTGTGAGGGTTAAATTAGTAACTTTAACTCTCTCTTTTACCTATTACAGCATGTAAAGTAATTCGCCCTCCAAGAAATGCTCTCTCCCTTCAGTTGCTGGCTGCTCCTTTCCCAATCACTGTGAAAAGCTCCTCCAGCTCTATTTGCCTTTTAAATTTGGGAATTCATAAGGTTCTATACTCCTTCCCTAATCAACTAACCTCTTCCATCTCATAACTGAAATTATAATCAAAACCTCAATGATTTTCAAGGCTCAATTTCTGGTGTATTACCCGTCCCCTACCTCACCAACTGCCATGCAAAAATCTCTACCTATCTCAGCTATCTATCAGCTATCTCATACTCAACAAGCCCAAAAGATAAGGCTCTCTCCTTTTTCATGTGTTCTTCCTCCACCTCAAACTCCCCTTTCTGCTGCAGTCTCCAACTCCTTGCTGTCAGTTTCCACAGTTCCAGTATTTCCTCTTTGTAATGAAGAGTACATCATGAGAAACGCTGGACTGGAAGAAACACAAGCTGGAATCAAGATTACCGGGAGAAATATCAATAACCTCAGATATGCTGATGACACCACCCCGATGGCAGAAAGTGAAGAGGAGCTAAAAAGTCTCTTGATGAAAGTCAAAGAGGAGAGCGAAAAAGTTGGCTTAAAGCTCAACATTCAGAAAATGGCGATCATGGCATCTGGTCCCATTACTTCATGGGAACTAGATGGGGAAACAGTGGAAACAGTGTCAGACTTTATTTTGGGGGGCTCCAAAATCACTGCAGATGGTGACTGCAGCCATGAAATTAAAAGACACTTACTCCTTGGAAGAAAAGTTATGAGCAACCTAGATAGTATATTCAAAAGCAAAGACATTACTTTGGCGACTAAGGTCCGTCTCGTCAAGGCTATGGTTTTTCCAGTGGTCATGTATGGATGTGAGAGTTGGACTGTGAAGAAGGCTGAGCACCAAAGAATTGATGCTTTTGAACTGTGGTGTTGGAGAAGACTCTTGAGAGTCCCTTGGACTGCAAGGAGATCCAACCAGTCCATTCTGAAGGAGATCAGCCCTGGGTGTTCTTTGGAAGGAATGATGCTAAAGCTGAAACTCCAGTACTTTGGCCACCTCATGCGAAGAGTTGACTCATTGGAAAAGACTCTGATGCTGGGAGGGACTGGGGGCAGGAGGGGAAGGGGATGACCGAGGATGAGATGGCTGGATGGCATCACGGACTCGATGGACATGAGTCTGAGTGAACTCTGGGAGATGGTGATGAACAGGGAGGCTTGGCGTGCTGCGATTCATGGGGTCGCAAAGAGTCAGACACGACTGAGCGACTGAACTGAACTGAACTGAAAAGTCACTAAACTTACATTTACAGGCTTAGAATATGTGCTCCCTTTTAGAACATAAGCCCCACGATGAAAAGTAAAATCTGTCTATATCAAAAATACCTTGCCTAGTATCCCATGCATGCACGTGTACGTGTTCAGGTGCTCAGTCGTGTCCAGCTCTTTGTGACACTATGGACTGCAGGATACCAGGCTCCTCTGTCCATGGGATTTTCTAGGCAAGAATACTGGAGCGGGTTTCCAATTCCTCCTCCAGGGAGCTTTCCAACCCACGAATCGAACCCATGTCTCCTGCTTTCTCCTGCATTGGCAGGCAGATTCTTTACCGCTAGGCCCATCCCATGAATAATAAATGTGTTTAATAAGTGTTTCTTGAATTGAATTTAGATATTTTAGAAGCTTGCTTATTTAACTTACTGAACTTAGCAGCATTTTATTTATTTAGATGTCTAATTCATTGTTAACACTTTTATTTCAAAATACTTAAGCCACTTATTTACATTAATATTATTTCTAACCCATAAAAATATTTTGAAGAAAATTTAAAGGTATTCAAACATACTATATTTGAGGAATTCTACAATTATCAATTGCCACTGGATTTCAAACAATAAAGAGGTTCAGAAGCTAGGAAAGGCAAGTGAGGGTAATACTATTTGTTTCCTTACTTTGGAATTTCACAAAATTTTTGAAAAGACTTTCAGTAAAAAGATGATTTTTTTAAATTATGGAATGCATGAATATGGGGTATTCTTTTTTTTTTAAAGGATTTACTCCTACAAGACATTTTTATCTAACTACCATAATACTTTTGGTATTACTTTGTTTTCACTCAGATATATAGTGTCTAAAACAATATTTTTGCTAGCTTAGAAAGTCTTATCATGGATAAATGTGGACTTTCCATGAGGCAGCCTAAAATACAGATAAAAGGTTACACATACACACTCTTCACACACATACAAAGGGGTTCATTTTGTGATATCAAGGAGTTGTACACATATGATGTGAACACTTCAATATACTTGAATACCTAAGATCTTTTAGAAAGTCATATTAATCAGGACACTTAAACCAAAAAAAAAAAAAAAAAAAAAAAACCACTGAATTGAGGAAAGACATCTCTGCATTGCTCTCATTTAGAAAACATGACACCTTAAAGGATACCACCATTGAGAAATTAATCACAATGAAAAAGGACGGAAAACAAAATTAGGAATCAGACAACTAGAGCCACAAAGTCTTAGAAATATTTAAATAAGTAAATATGATTCCAAAGAATCAGGCTTTTTTTTTTTCAAAGTATATGTGCAATTGTCTACCAAATGGGGCTGTTTTATTTTCTCTGAGCTGCTAGAATATTTCATAAGATTGCTTCCACATATTCTTTAATAATATAGAACACATATAACAAAAGCTTGTTTAATGTGTATACTATTGCAATAAATAAATTATAAATGAGAGGGCTCTATAATACTATAAAAATACCTAGACTTTCACTGGTCTAAAATTATCCAAAGTATAATAATTAACTAGTTATCAAAGAACTTCTTTTTGAGATAGTAATGTTATACCTTTCTCTAGAAAATTTTAAATCCCTCAAAGGCAACCTAAAATGTTCCTAAAATGATTATGAAAAGCCTATTATCTAACTATAGTCAGATCTTTTTTTTGCTTACACCCTTCACCCAACAACTATACTCCTGAAGAATAACCGTAAATCCCAAAGATGCTTTATTCATTCATTCATTCATTCATTTGAATATGGAAAAGATCTGTTAGAGTTAAGTGAAAAAAGCAGAATAGAAAATCAAGGAAGACATGCAAAAGAAAGTGTCTATTGAACAAACACTGAAATAAAAGATGTCTGCATAGTTGTGGTAAATCTGAGTTTTTCTTTCTATATCTCTAAAATTTTTACAATAAACAATTACAACTTAGGTAATAAAAAAAGACCCCAAAAAATCTTTTAAAAAGATAAGCAATACTCATCAATCATTTCATGTCAAAAGTAAAAACCACTGACCGATCTCAAAATTTTTCTGAACCCCGAATAAAACCATTCCAAATGACACAAATAAAAGTTAGTATCTTGACACAAACCTGCTCATTAGACAAAGCTCATTTTATAAATTTCTGGTCAGAATCAGTGAGTAAAATACCCAAGACTTTACAGAGTAACTTTTCAGATCGTAAGATCGTATACTGTATAAAAGGGAAAACAATTCTGACTGATGAAACAGATTATCTTCTCATACCACATCTAGTATTGAATAGTAATAACAAAACTTTAATTCTTTTTCCCAAACCGAAAGAAAGCATCACTATTTTTTTAAAAGTCACTCAAAACAAAGGTATAAGAAAAAGCAACTGGAAGGTCATACAGCAAAACATAACAAGCCTATGGGTGAAAAGTGAAGTGGGTTCTAGAATTATACATGATTTTAACTGGCTTTTTTCCTATATTTTCCAAAATGTCCATTATAAATATATGTACATCTACTGTAAGAGAGAAAAATGAACTTAAATTATCAAGAGAATATGCTGAAACATATTCACTATACAGATATTAGATAATAAAAATACAGCATTTGTAAAAATTTAGACCTGCTCCTCAAAGCAGCTCAGAAAAATTTGAAGGTCCTCCAAAATCAGTCACTATGAACACTGACCTTAAGGAAATCAAAATACTTTAAACTTCTAATACAAAGAGCTCATGATTTGAACCACATATGCTTTTCTCTTACTAAAAACCCTGTTATATATATAGCTAATTATGTGTTTTTAATGATATGCCCTATTTCTTTGTTCACAACACATCAACATCCCTTACAGTAAGGTCTGTCAATAACTACAGCCTCTACTGACTGGGATAACATCAAAACATACAACCTTACTTACTATATAAAGGAATATATTAGTGTCTTTCATTTACTTAAAGTGTAAGATTGTTTCAACTTAATCAAATAAAAAGAAAATGCAAAGGAAATTTAGAATCCACATAACTATAGTTTCGTGACGAACAACAATAATAAAACAATCATTGCATTTTAGAAAAGCCCTCAATACCCTGAAACATATTCACATATTACAGGATAAGTGTTAAATTACTAAATAAGCAAAATGATATAGTATCCTAGCAATAAGTATAGCATAAGACAAATAAAACTGCCTGACTTCAAATCCCAACTTTGTTTACTGTGTGTTAGTCGCTCTGTCATGTCCAGCTCTTTGTGACCCCATGGACTAGAGCCTGCCAGGCTCCTCTGTCCATAAAATTCTCCAGACAAGGATACTGAAGTAGGTTGCCATTTCCTTCTCCAGGGGATCTTCCCGACCCAGGGATTGAACCCAGGTCTCCTGCATTGCAGGTGGATACTTTACCGACTGAGCTACTAGGGAAGCCTTATTAGTTAGGAATAATCGAGGAAAATAAATTAATTATACATGTTTCCATTTCTCCATCTATCTATAAAATACAAATAATAATAAGAATTTAAACCTGGAAGACATTTTAAATATTAAAAGAGGCAAGTCCATATCTACATAGAGTAAGCACTAGAAAAAGGTTTTTCCCCCGTTCCTCAATCTAAATAGAATCTGTCATACATTTTGCAAATAAGAATGAAAACCTCTAATTTTTAAAATTAGTATTAAAAGTCCTAAGTTCACTGGAGATCATAATTAACCTTCTACAATGTGAGCACAATCCAACTGAACAGTTAGATAAAAGTCTAGAAAGCTTTCTTGTCAAGATGATTTTATCTCAGCTGTTTCAAAATAAAGAAGAAAAAAAGAATGAAACACAGGATTCTTTCTTAAAAGATGTACAAAAAGAATTTAGAATTGCCGTATTAACAAAATATTATTGTTCTCAACAGCAAATTTACTGAGGAAAATAAAAGATTAACAGTAAAATTCAAATATTTTAGTGTTTTTAGGATATTCAAAGTTAAAGTGTTGATGCCATTCAGAATTACCAGATCTGTTACGTATAAATTGCTATTCTCTATAAACGACGAAATTTCAACTGTCTATGACTAGTCTGGAATTAGTTATACTCTAATCTAATACAGCCATTCAACTATTTTTGGGAATACTGTATTCTCTTCTCTCATAAAGAAATTAATACAAGTGACAGAAGGTAACCAAAAAATCAACAGTGTGTAAGGCTTTTTAATAAATTTCATTTTGGTAAATGATCACATATAAATTAGCAAACATTGAAATCATAATGATTTCACTTATTTGTTCTGTACATATCTGGTTAACAGGCACTAATTTTGTTGATGGAAACAAGAGAACTCTATTGTTATATACAGATTAGAAATGTAAACACTTAGCATTTCCCACAACTACTGACTTCACAAATTACTTTGAATGTTATTTCAAATAACATTTTGAGTGCCAGAGATTAGGTAAGCAAAGAGCTCTACTGCCCCCTAACGAAATAAACCAAAGGAAAAAAAAGCCAAAAAACTCAGAAAACTTGTTTTGAGCTATGTGTGGAACAGGAAAATAATCTTACTTTGCTAAATGCAGTAGAGAAACACTATGAAAATTAACTGAAAAAGACTAGAATATCTATCAACATACTATAAGAAAAGCTAGGATCATCCAGTTTCCATGATAAAATTAGTAGCAAAACAGGAAAGCGTTGAGACAGAAATGTTCTAAGAGAAAGGAGGTCAGTACAACAATGTTATCTAAAGTGATAGCAATTAAAACTTCACTGCAGGCTACGCTCTTCATGTGTATGTTGGAAGGGAAGAAGAGAGAGATTCTTAGAAACCACACTTTACAACTGAATTACAGTAAGTTTTCAGTTTAGCAGCTTAAAAGTAAATACTATCAAAATATTATCTTATAAAATTTGCACTAACTCTAATCATGTCAGAATTATTTTAATAATGTGTACTTTCAAAATAACTACACTATAAAGCATACATATGAAAGAATTTTACCTGTTTCCTATTTTTTTTTAAAAATGACAATTTCTTAAGCACGACAACTTTGTCCTTCATGATACTCTGCATCATACACTAACCAATGATAACTTTCAATCTTCCTTTTAATAAAAGTTCTCCCTTCCTTTAACCAATCTGGTTTTTAAAACACATTCCATACTCGTGTTCCTTTCACCTAATATTCTAATCTGTCTAGAATTTCCGAATTCTCATTTCAGAAGAGAGCAAATGTTTGGGGGAAGAGCAGTGTGTGTCCTTAATAACCAGAGTTATATAAAAATTAACATCAAGGAATCAGACATAACAAGAGTACAAAGAACAGAATGAGAGATCACAAAAACATGGAGAAAAAGTAAAGCCTCCCAGCATCAGTTCATGGAGGGCACAGCGGTGTGGTAGTTCACTGCCCCTTTAGAGATGGGGCACACATCACGTGGAGAGGGCATGTTTCCATCCAGTTTGCTCATAACTGTACATTCCATTACACGTCTACTGTTTACAAGGTATAAGGAATGGGGGTCCAATCCATGAACATGCCACAGGAGAGACAGGCAATACAGACAAAGAGGTTCACTTAAATCAGCATACAAAAAGAAAACATCTTGTATATTTGTGTGCTACACCTCTCTTCCCAAGCGCCTGTTAATGAAAATGGTTCTCGAGCTGTGCAAGCCATGCACGTGTGTGAGTGCTAAGTCATTTCAGTCGTGTTCGGCTCTTTGTGATCCTATGGATTGTAGCCCACAAGACTCCATGGGATTCTCCGGGCAGGAATATTGGAGTGGGTTGCCATCCCCTCCTCCAGAGGACCTTCCTGACCCAGGGATCAAACCAGCATCTCTTAGGTCTCCTGCACTGGTAGGAGGGTTCTTTACAACTTAGCCTAAGGGTAATCAAATGTCTGTTCAAAATTTTAAAACAGTAACAAACAGAAAAATACAAATGTACTCAAGCTTATGTCTCAAATGAGTTGGATCTCACATATGCATAAATTTCCTGAATAATATGAATTAAAAACTTGACTCTTTTACTTGAAGCATTACTCATTCATGCTTACTGCCTAAAAATATAACTGACACAGACACATTTTGAAGACATAATAAAGAAGCTGGGAGGTCTCAAGCAACCCAAAGTCAAGCATCCCAAAGTCCATCACTGCCAAAGTGATGACGTTTAAAAGATATCCAATAGGGGAGTCAAAAACAGTACCCTTCCAACCTATAAATTCCACATAGCTACTCAGATTTCACATACAAAAGTCATGTGAAATAAAGTGAAGGTACATTGGAGAACATATACATGTGTGTGTGAATGTATAGGTGTGTGTTTTCCCTCATGGAGCAGTCTCAGTCCATACTAGTGAGCTCCAGATTATTACCCTAAACATAAAGGAATATTTTCCATAGTTCACAGAGGAAAAAAAAATAAAAGACTTTCCAGGCTATCCTTTGCCTCCCTATGCCCACTAAGCACACATATGAAAAACACGATCAAGAAATAAAAGGGAGAAAGATTGAAAGAAAAGAGGAAAGGTTAATTTCCTTAAGAAATAAAGTTGGTAACAGCTTTGGTTTAAAACAAAGAGATTTATTTATTCAATAGCCCAAAAAAACTTTTAGTGATGATGATGATGAAGATGGCAGTGGCCAGCATTTATAGAACATGATGTACTTCACAAACAATGAGTATTTGATCTTCCTTAGAGCCCTGTGAGGCAGATAGTACTATTCCTATTTTACAGATGAAGAAACTAAAATTCATAAGGATTAAGCAACTTGCCCAAGGTTAGACAGCTACTAAATTGCAGAGCATATTTAATATATCAGTCAATTCAACACTTAATTGTTAGGTTTATGTTATCTTCTGGTGAAAATGTGTGAAATGAAATGACTCTTTGGAAACACTGTAATAAATTAACAAATTTTATGTATGTATGTGCGTGTGTGTGTTAAGATCCAACTCAAACGCCTCAAAATTCTGTAGACATGTAACTGGAGATAGGCACTTATGCCAGTTCTTATGAAAGACAGAAGCATACAATCCATAATAGTGGGTTGGCCAAAAGTTCATTTGGGAAAATCCAAACGAAGTTTCTGGGCAACCCAATAAACAGTGAAAGTGCTAATAAATAAGTAATAATATACACACCCTTCAATGCCTATTATTTCAATAAATAATATTTCTTTCATTATTCTCTGATCACATACAGTCATAATAATCTCTTCTTCTTCAGATCTTCCTAACTCATTCTCACCTTTATTTCACTTGTCTTAAAATAAACATTTTCATTTATTTGAGGAAAAAAGGTCACTTCCTCTTCTCGCTATTAAGGATACTCAATTACAGTAAAACATACATGTATATAAAAAATAGCTCTGGTTGACATGTGAAATATACATTTCTTTAAATGCTATAATAATAAAAACTATTCCATAGCAACTCTTTAACCTCTGATAACATGTTCAAGTTTTCTGAAATTAATACTAAGGAAGAAATCACCATGCAGTATAAAACTAATCCAAAATTCTATTTTGTAAGAGCTGATATTTAAATATACCCACAAACATACTATACATACACAAACACAATTCAGGTCAGCTTCATATTCCAGGCATTGGCTGGACAACAATATTTTCTCTGCCATATGTATGCAGGTTAAAACACAAAACACCCAGAAATATTCACAAATACCTAAAACATTAAAATTGTAATTTTATTATGACTACCACCAATTTTTTCCCATTGCAGAATTCAAAAGAATATGTTATAACATGTTCTTACAAGAACACCACCTTGTAAGCGAATCTGGTTTCTCAAATAAAAAAAGTGAAGTGTAAATCTGACATCAAAACTTGCACAAATAAAGATACGTCATTTTGTTAATCTTTGTCTTATTTTAATTAAATTAGTTTTTAATTTTCAATCCCGAGAGGAAAGACCCTGCCAACAATAAAGTACAAGACGTAGGAAACAAAATACACCATTTCAATGGGATACTCTTTCTCACCTTCGAATCTTCATTGCTCACTCCCAGCTGTAACACAGCTTGAGGAGATTTTAGTTTTGTTTCGGCAGAGTGAGCCATCTGAAGGTTAAGCTGCCATCCGACTGTCTCGAGCTACAAAAGACAAGTGTAGACTGGAATCAGATGGTACAGAAGGAAGAAAACACTCCACTTTAAGCAAATCTCCAGTCAGCAGGAAAGAACATGGATAGCCTGGACTTTGTGGAAAGTCAGTTCCTGGGTTCCTTCAACCTGCACACTCTGAACATTCTCCCTTTGGGCTCATCAGATTGGCCTCATGCCATGCCTGTCAAATTCAAGCCTAAAACTGGTCTTTAAATACATTCTGTTCTAAAAATAAAAGTTCTGAGACTAAGCAATGAAATACACTAAAGGAGTCAATGGTTTTTAAACAGTAAATTACTATTTTAAAACAGTATATTTTAAAGCGAATGGTTTTTAAATAGTTAGAAATTGTAACTAGTAAATAGCATATATATGTGGTAACTACTCTAAATGACCTCCCATTATCTTTCAAAACTCTTTGCAATAATAAGTAGAATAAGGTAAAACTTTTTTTTTTAATTTAGTGGGAAACTGAAGTGCCCAGATGGTAAGAGGTTCACACATTTAGACACAGTTAGTGAGACTGGAAGACAGCCAGACAAAGAATTGATATCTACTTACTAGTGAGCAGGTGTTATCATGCTTTCCAAAGTATTCTAACCTACTATGGTTCCCAGTTATGACAGAAACTAATTAGAATACTTCCTTTGAATTTATTAATTAACACAACAGCAAAAGTTAATCAGGAAGGCAAAGACAGCAAAGAGACTAAAGCAGTTTAAGTTTCAAAATATTAAGCAACATAAATGCGGCTTCATTGAACATGACAGATTACTGATTTTTCCAACCTCAAAACTATAAGTATAAAGTTTTAAATCTAATTTCCAGTAAATCCAAAGTATCACTATTTAGGGTAGTTTTGTGACATGCAATTGTCATATACCTCTGACAACTCAACTCTAATAATTGATTTACCGAAACTACCTCGGCTACACTGGTAAAAATGGCAGACTCAAAACAATTTTTACTTAACTGGAATACTAATTGCTAACTTGAAAGACTGTTCAACAGCTAGAATCACAGCAATGACTCAAAGCCAAATTGGAAAGAGAGCAATGAAAGTATTATCTATTCAAGAGAGGATGTGATGAGAAAATAAAGATACAGTTCTGTTCTTTCTGGCACTGAACCTTTAAGAGGTTATGGGTAAAAAGAGCGAAGATGCTGCAGAGATATAATCCATAATACCACAAGTAAAAAAACAATTAAATGGTACACATGAAGCAAGGATCCGTAATGTACTGATTTTTAATAATAATTATAGTAAAACAGTCTCTAACACCAGCTCACTACTATTTTCAACAGTCCACAGGGTCCACAGAGACTCAGATATGGCCTAGCAGACGGAACAATTATTTCAGCAGGAAAGAACATGGATAGCCTGGACTTTGTGGAAAGTCAGTTCCTGGGTTCCTTCAACCTGCACACTCTGAACATTCTCCCTTTGGGCTCATCAGATTGGCCTCATGCCATGCCTGTCAAATTCAAGCCTAAAACTGGTCTTTAAATACATTCTGTTCTAAAAATAAAAGTTCTGAGACTAAGCAATGAAATACACTAAAGGAGTCAATGGTTTTTAAACAGTAAATTACTATTTTAAAACAGTATATTTTAAAGCGAATGGTTTTTAAATAGTTAGAAATTGTAACTAGTAAATAGCATATATATGTGGTAACTACTCTAAATGACCTCCCATTATCTTTCAAAACTCTTTGCAATAATAAGTAGAATAAGGTAAAACTTTTTTTTTTAATTTAGTGGGAAACTGAAGTGCCCAGATGGTAAGAGGTTCACACATTTAGACACAGTTAGTGAGACTGGAAGACAGCCAGACAAAGAATTGATATCTACTTACTAGTGAGCAGGTGTTATCATGCTTTCCAAAGTATTCTAACCTACTATGGTTCCCAGTTATGACAGAAACTAATTAGAATACTTCCTTTGAATTTATTAATTAACACAACAGCAAAAGTTAATCAGGAAGGCAAAGACAGCAAAGAGACTAAAGCAGTTTAAGTTTCAAAATATTAAGCAACATAAATGCGGCTTCATTGAACATGACAGATTACTGATTTTTCCAACCTCAAAACTATAAGTATAAAGTTTTAAATCTAATTTCCAGTAAATCCAAAGTATCACTATTTAGGGTAGTTTTGTGACATGCAATTGTCATATACCTCTGACAACTCAACTCTAATAATTGATTTACCGAAACTACCTCGGCTACACTGGTAAAAATGGCAGACTCAAAACAATTTTTACTTAACTGGAATACTAATTGCTAACTTGAAAGACTGTTCAACAGCTAGAATCACAGCAATGACTCAAAGCCAAATTGGAAAGAGAGCAATGAAAGTATTATCTATTCAAGAGAGGATGTGATGAGAAAATAAAGATACAGTTCTGTTCTTTCTGGCACTGAACCTTTAAGAGGTTATGGGTAAAAAGAGCGAAGATGCTGCAGAGATATAATCCATAATACCACAAGTAAAAAAACAATTAAATGGTACACATGAAGCAAGGATCCGTAATGTACTGATTTTTAATAATAATTATAGTAAAACAGTCTCTAACACCAGCTCACTACTATTTTCAACAGTCCACAGGGTCCACAGAGACTCAGATATGGCCTAGCAGACGGAACAATTATTTTCAACAGTTACAGGCAATAGATTCTCCAACATAACAGGAAAAAACATGTCGCAACTACTCTCATATATGCAAGCATTCTGATACACAGTCTTAATTGAAAACATCCTGTAGGTATTCATATGAACCTGTAAGACACTGTTTTGATCCCATTTAACTAATCCTATACTTGTCCTTTAAGCACTTAAGATAAACAACAAAGATAAATATTAAGTGAATAAATTAAAATATGGTCCCACTGTGGTCAGGTCTTTGCACAAATGAATGTATACTTTAGTCACTGCATAGAGGTGGAATGGGGTAATTAAGATCACTGAACTTAAAGCTTACGCTTTAGCTCATACTTAAGCCACTACTCACTACCTAGGTGGCCCTAATAATTAAGTCACAATCTTTCAAGATCTCAATTTCCTCATAGGAAGTGGAAATAAATCTATCTGAATTATCTGCTTTTTTTCTGAGTTATTGGCAATACTAAATAAGAAAATGCATATTCAAACTGTTTTGGAAACTCCAAAGCATTATAAATATAAGGCAATTTGATTACCTAATTTTTCCTATAGTATTTTTTAATACTATCTTTTAAATAGAGTAGGCACTCTATATGCTGAATTGAATTGAAGCAAATAAAAAATACAAGCAAAGGTAATTTTAAAAGCATCATAACATGGGCGAGGCAGATGGTGGGATGATTTGGGAGAATGGCATTGAAACATGCATAATATCATATATGAAACGAATCGCCAGTCCAGGTTTGATGCATGATACAGGATGCTTGGAGCTGGTGCGCTGGGATGATCCAGAGGGATGGTATGGGGAGGGAGGTGGGAGGGGGTTCAGGATGGAGAACACATGTACACCCATGGCGGATTCATGTTGATGTATGGCAAAATCAATACAATATTGTAAAGTAATTAGCCTCCAATTAAAATAAATTTATATTTTAAAATAATAATTTTTTAAAAATACATTTGGTTTTTTGTTACTTGTATTTATTCCTGTGCATGTCTTGCATCTATTGATCATTAAATGCTATATTTTTTCCAAAAAAATAAATAAATAAAAGCATCATGAAGAATTGATGCTTCTGAACTGTGGTGTTGGAGAAGACTCTTGAGAGTCCCTTGGACTGCAAGGAGATCCAACCAGTCCATTCTGAAGGAGATCAGCCCTGGGATTTCTTTGGAAGGAATGATGCTGAAGCTGAAACTCCAGTACTTTGGCCACCTCATGCGAAGAGTTGACTCATTGGAAAAGACTCTGATGCTGGGAAGGATTGGGGGCAGGAGGAGAAGGGGACAACAGAGGATGAGATGGCTGGATGGGATCACTGACTCGATGGACGTGAGTCTGAGTGAACTCCAGGAGTTGCTGATGGACAGGGAGGCCTGGCGTGCTGCAATTCATGGGGTTGCAAAGAGTCGGACACGACTGAGCAACTGAACTGAACTAAAAACATTGTTGACTGATTTTCTTAATTTTTAGAGACTTTTCTATTGTTTTGTGATTTAAAAGCATTCATCCCATGCCCACAAGAAACAGTAACTTAAAAAGTTAAAAAAAATATATGTAGTTGTTGTTCAGCCACTAAGCCTCTCATATGTAGACATATGCACACATACACACCCACACATAAAATTTCATATTAAAAAAGCAGTATCCAGAAATCTCAAATGAAGAGGGAATAACGGAGAACTACAATTATTTTTTTTAATATTTTACAGTTACACAGAGCAATAAGAAAAACAAACCTAACAAGATCTTTCCAGTGAAACTAGGAGACAATACCAGCACTACTCTTATTATCCCCATTTTACAGATAAAATGTGTAAAAGTAAACAACTGGGGAAGAGAAGAGTAGATGGAGGCTCCTTATGCTTGTTACTATTGCCACTTTTCTCTAAGTTGGAAATTAAATCAAAGTCAAAAGTTACAAAAATTAATTCTAGTAAAAATCATCAATGGATACTAAATTTAAGTGGATAAGGTCTGATTTGAAATGAATAGTCACAAAGCTTCTTGCCCACAATTGCTTTTTAGGTACAAAAGAAAAAAATAATTTTGCAATAGAAAAAAAAGCAAGACATCTTAACCAAGAGATCAAAATTAATGTCACCAAGCAGCAGCAGACAGACAAGATGTGCCTCCAGGTACGATATCCTGCAAATACCATTCACATAAATCTTTAGCCAAATTATTACTAAATTTGATCCTGAAGAAACTAACAGAAAATATAGACACAAGAGGAATGTACACTTGAAAAACACCAATGTCCTAAAAGACAAAGAAAAGCTGAAGAAAGAAGGAATTCCTTAAACTGGTTAGAACATATATTATTTTCTGGGTCTATAATAGACACTGGTGATATAAATATGAATAAAACAAAAGCCTTTTATCAAGGTGAAAATGTTATAGTATACTCTAAGTATTTCTCTGAGACTCATAACTAAGAAACAAATATGAAAGTCATCAACATTTTAATTACATAGGAAACAAAAATCTAGATTGAATTTTTACTTAAGTTAGCTAAACTACATTGCTTCTATTTAAAAGAAAATTCCGTATTGTGTATATCAAACATATGTACATTAAAATACCAGGAATCATTTGAATACAATTAGATATTTCACATTCAAATTTAAATCTGAGGGTCTTTCCACCTTAATCAACATTCTATGTTTAAATGTCACCAACATAACATAAAACACAATGAAAATGAGCCACTAATATTTTTAATGTTTTCTAACCCATGCCAAAACTGTTTAAATGATAGTTCTTAGGCATCTCGCTTACATTATTTATTATCTGACGTCACTAAGATGTCAGTTCAAAATAGGTATAAAGACTTCATTCTCCCTTAAACATCCAGGTAACAGCTCCAAGCTTAACTTCTTGTAATTGCTTTGTATATCACAATTCTAAGCACATGCAAAATCAGTCAAAATTACAATAATATTAACTATCTTAAAATGAAAATGAAAACATAAAGTTAATCACCATACTTTAACTACTAGCTTCTTATAATAGTAGCCTCTGCTTGGATCATATCACATAGTAAGAAATACTCTTTTATGTTGCAAATTGATAT
Organism: Oreotragus oreotragus; assembly: GCA_006410675.1. Lineage (NCBI taxonomy): Eukaryota > Metazoa > Chordata > Mammalia > Artiodactyla > Bovidae > Oreotragus > Oreotragus oreotragus. The sequence continues at coordinate 217,557 of SJYX01009136.1, read as the reverse complement.
AAATATACAAAAGCGTCACTAGACAATTTTCCACCCAGAGCAATGATACATAAATTCTGTTCATTTTCACTTTTAAAATACTAATTCAAAAACCCTCCATATTGATTTCATTATCCACTAAACCTCTAACAGGTCAGGACATCTAAAGTAGGAAAAATATTGCTCAGAAATACTGAAATGAGTTTTAGGAATTATGTGTATGTGTATTCATGAAACAATTACTGTTTACTATAATAAATCATGAAAACACATAAAAACAGAACTGCAATTGCTAGAAGAGAAAGCAATATCTATATTCTGTTGCTATAATCCATCATTTATTTTATAACTAGCAAATACTATAAGCAGAAATTCCATATATAATATATATATGGCTTATTACAGAAACTATACATTATTATTTACTCTTATGAAATGTAAAAACTGGAAGTTGACTAAACATTTAATACAAGAAGAACATTAACCTATTTTTTAAGCTTAGCTAAATACTTATTCCCCGATTTCCATGACCACTTCTCTTAACCTCAGTGATTTCTTCCTATACAATCTACTGACTGATAATAGGAAATGCCCCAATTAAAAAAAATTCTAAAAAAAAAAAAAAAATTCTAGCTGGTTTATTCTGTGTTTTCTAAAATTATACACGTAGAATGAAACATAAAATAAGAACTTTTTCTAAATCTTTCATACAGGGGAGAAGGGTATTTTTCAGTTCAATGTAATCTGCTTAATAAGGTTAGCTTTTAGAAGCATTTCTCATTATAAACCTGTATCACCAAGAAAGCAATACCTGCTGGGAAAACCAATTTATGAATGTATAAGAGGTCATAATTACGATCCCTCAATAATGGCATATGTATATGAATGTGCATATAATTAAATCTTTAAAATAATAGATTCAGAGTAATTTTACATTTGTCTAAAATAGAGAAGTTTCCAGTATTTCCATTACAATCAATAAGAGATTTATTTTCTTAAGCAATATATGTACCTACAGAGTCTGCCAAAGGACACAAGACAACAGCATCAACTTAGAAGCACATTTTATTGGAAACATTCCATTAATATAAACTGAACAATAGGAGCACTGATGTTTATACCTCAACTGTTTACCTTTTTCCTTCAGAAGAAAATGCTGTAGAAGAAATGAAGAAGGGTATTTATAATCCACTCAAATAGATCCATTAATCAAATCAGGAAAATTTTAAACAACCTGTCACTGGGAGGCCCTCCAGGAGATGCCAAGTTTTACTCCCCATCTTTAAGCTGGCAATGCCCAATTTACAAAGTCAGATTCAAAAAAAAAAACTTTGTTTGGAACTTAGAATAAATTTGCAAATACAATGAAATTGTAAATGGGGATTAAATTACCAAGTAATTTGACAGAAGGAATAGAAGTATTTCCCTCCTTTTGTCCTAACCAGAGGAATACCTAGAATTCAAAGACCAATGAAGCACATTCCAATCCCTAATGGTTAAAAATAAATAATACCTTGGCACCAAGAAAAATCAGTTTCCAGCATTTTATATATGTTGTTTTCTTAACTATTATCTACATGAGATATCAGCCTTAACTCAACAAGCATACAGGTTAACAAAAAGCCTGTCGCTTTCAAAAGATTCCCATCTTTATCTGAATTCTGTAAGTTGTAAGTTGATGAAACCTATGCTTCTTTTCAGTAGAATCATACTTTCATCCTGGTTTTCTATCCATTTTTAAATAATAATGGCAAAATTATATCATTTTGACCTGTGCAAATTAAAAAAAAAAAAAAACTTAACCATTACCTGAGATGAGAAAACTACAGGAAACAGTTTCAAGAGGAACAATCCAAAGAGCAGTTTATTTTTTAAATGCTAAATTTGAGATGCCTATTCTACATCCAATGAAATTATCAAATAGGCTATAGAAAAAAATGTTTTATTAGAAAATACTTTCTAAACTCAGAAGCCTGAATGTGATTGCCAGGCAAGTACAAAAGAATAAGAGAAGAGGACCGGGAACAGAGTCCTCGCACAATACAAAATTTAGAGGTTGTGGAAATGAGAAGACAGTAATGAATATGACTGACTAAAAGATGCAGCCAGAAAGGGGAAAAAGCAGAAGAGCATGAACCTGACCTTTACACCATCACAGAGGCTGGGGACATAAATATTATCAAACTAAAATCTCTGCTCCAAGCCACGTGATGAAGACACGCATAGGCAGAAACAACTTTGCCATACCATGTACATAAAAAATCTCAGGTAATCTGCAAAAAAGCTGCTAAAACTAATGGCTGATTTCAAGAAAGTTATGGCAAAAGATTAATATAAAACATCAGCAGTTTTCAACATACTAGAAACAAACAACTGGAAATTATCAAAAATGAAATCCTATCTATAGTAGCAACCAAAATCAGGCAAATACACAGTGTCTTTAGTTTGTTTTAGTTCAGGCCACTAAAACAAAATACCACAGACAGTATAGCTTAATAATAACAAACATTTATTTCCCACAGTTGTGGAGACTGGAAGTCTAAGACAAGGGTGCCAGCAAGGTTGGGTGAGGGCTCCTCTTCCAGACTGCAGGCTTCTTGTTGTATCCTCACAAGACAGAAGGAGGCAAGGGAGTTCTCTCTTTATAAGGGCACTAATCTCATTGATTAGGTCCCTTCCTTATTAACTAATTAATTCCCAAAAGCCCTACCTTCTAATACTATCACATTGGGGGTAAGGTTTCAATATATGAAATGTGAAGAGACACATTCAGTTTATATCGTAAGGATAACTTTAACAAAATTTGTGAAAATTCTGGTCATTAGAAAATTACAAACATTGCTTGAATAAATTAAAGAAGATATCAATAAATGGAGAGATATACCACATTCATGAATTTAATGATTCAATATTGCTGTCAGTTCTTCCAAAAGTGATCTACAGATTTAGGGCAATCCAATTAAATTCCCAGCAGGAATTTAAAAAAAAAAAAAAAACTGACAAATTGATTCTAAATTTTAAATGGAAATGGAAATGATCTAAAAGAGGAATCATATTATCTAACTTCAAGAATATAAAGCTACAGCAATAAAGACAAAGGCAAAGGATAGACTTAAAGACTCACAAAGTGACTTCTAATGAAAGCGCCAAGGTAAATGATGCTGGAACAACTAGATATCTGCAAGGAAACAAAATAAAAACAACCTCTGCCTAACAAATGGTCTTCCCTGGTGGCTCAGATGGTAAAGAATCTGCCTGCAATGTGGGAGACCCAGGCTTGATCCCTGGGTTGGGAAGACCTCCGGGAGAAGGGAATGGCAACCTAATCCAGTATTCTTGTCTAGAGAATTCCATGGACAAAGGAGCCTGGTGGGCTACAGTCCATGAGGTCGCAAAAGTCAGACATGACTGAGCAACTAATGCCTAACACCACACACAAAAATGAACTCAAAATGGATCACAGACCTAAATGCAAGTGGTAAAACCATCAAACTTCTAGAAGAAAACAAGAAAAGAAAACCTTTGTGATCTTAGGACAGGCAAAGATTTTAGAGCCATTGAATAATGAACCATAAAAGAAAAAAACTATAAACTGGACTTCATCAAAACTAAAAATTCTGTCCTTCAAAAGTCACCATTAAAAAAAAGGAAAGCCACAGACTAATAAAATATTCACAATACATATACCCGACGAAGGACTTGTATTCAAACTATATAAAGAATCCTTACCACAACAAGACAAAAAAATCTCTACAAAAACAGGCAAAGATTGGAATACATAATTCACAAAAGAAAACAAATCAATCAATAAACACATTAAAAGATATTCAATCTCCGTATCCCATTAAAATGCTAAAATTTTAAAGAATGGCAATACCAAGTGTTGGCCAGGATGTGAAAAAATTGCTGGCTGGAATGTACAACAGCATAACTTCTTTGGAAAACTCTTTAGCAGTTTCCTCACAGTTAAATACACACTGACCCTACAACTCAGTCAATCCATCCCTAAGAAATTACTCAGGCAAAGTGGAGAGGGCAATGGCACCCCACTCCAATACTCTTGCCTGGAAAATCCCATGGACAGAGGATCCTGGTAGGCTGAAGTCCATGGGGTCGCTAAGAGTCTGACACGACTGAACGACTTCACTTTCACTTTTCTCTTTCATGCGCTGGAGAAGGAAATGGCAACCCACTCCAGTATTTTGCCTGGAGAATCCTGGGGACGGGGGAGCCCGGTGGGCTGCCGTCTATGGGGCTGCACAGAGTTGGACACGACTGAAGCGACTTAGCAGCAGCAGCAGCAAAGTGAAAATATATGCCCATAAAAAGATATGTATGAGAATATTAACAAATTTATTCAAAATAACCCCAAACTGAAAACAGTACAAGTACCATCAACAGGTGAATGGATAACAAATTGTGATATATTCATATAATAGAATACCATGCAATAAAAAATACCAACCCACAATTTAAAAAAAAGAACAAACTATTAACACATTCAACAACAAGAATGAACCTCAAAATCATACTCAGTGGAAAAAGCCAGAGAGAAGTACATGTATATGATTTCATGGATTAAAAATCCAACAAAACATCATCAAGCAAATCACTGGTTTCCTGGGGCCAGAGTTAGAGGAAGAAAGAACTGCCAAGGAGCATGAAGCAACTTTTGAGAATGATGAAAAGCTCTGCCTTTTGATTATGACAATGATATCACAGATATACCTCTATCAAAATTCACTGAACAGTACAATTAAAAGGATACAGATTATACTATATAATTATAATGTATTACTGCAAGGAGATCAAACCGCTCAATCCTAAAGGAAATCAGTCCTGAACATTCATTGGAAGCTGACGCTCCAATACTTTGGCCACCTGATGGGAAGAACTGACTCACTGGAGAAGATCCTGATGCTGGGAAAGCCTGAAGGCAGGAGAAGGGGACAACAGAGGACAAGATGGCTGGATGGCATCACTGACTCAATGGACATGAGTTTGAGCAAACTCCAGGAGACAGAGAAGGGCAGGGAAGCCTGGCGTGTTGCAGTCCCTGGGGTCACAAAGAGTCAGACACAACTGAGCAACTGAACAACAACACGCAACATCATCTCTTAAGAGAGATGAAATATACGGAGGGCTGTATAGGTGCATTCAGAGAACATCTTCAACCTCCTTGTCATCCTTCAAGAAGAAGGGGAGGCAATAAGCTTCAAAGAAGCCCTACTACTACTAGCCTCCCTGAGAAAGAATTCTATGCTGTAACATCTATAAGCACACAAAGACAAGGTCAGGATCTCACAGATGACTACTGTGCAATTCAGTATCACAATGTAGGGATACTCTCTAATCTATACCCTCAAGTTTAGATGCTACCGAAATCAACATAGCATCACTGCTAGGGTGGTATGAAACTTAGAACTATATTCCTTGACTCACAGACTTGGCCAAAATACCTAACTAGTCATCATATCCAAGTCATAAGGTGATGAGGGAAAACATCAATGAATTATCTTTCAGCCTGTTTTCCACCTCTGCATTCCATGAATATATGAACACAACAGTACAAGATTGAGGACACTGAAATGTCATTCAACTAATGCTCTCACTATTGGCACACTCTGCAAAAGTACATCAATTCTATTTAGCAAGTGTACATCTTTGAATACTATGACATAAGAGTAATTTTGCTAATAGCCCAGTTTTTTGGCATTAGTAAAATCTTTATTTAATTTGTTAATGGCTCTGGTTTTAGTCAATTATTTATAAAGCATAGAACACATTTCTGTTTCAAATTAGACTGATTAAGGGTCTTTTAGATCTAAAGTTCTTTAAACTGATTGCTGCAGCAACAGCTAATGACATCACCTTTTTTCCCCTGGAGAATTTTCATTCCAAGCTAAAGCAATTCTTATTATATACATTCCCACTTTTAAAGAGGGAAAATATAAATGACTGAATATAGTTTCCAGTGAAACTCTAGAATCAAGAAATAAATGACCAACAAAAAATTTCAAGTACAACCAAAATGAAAACACAAAAGGGCACTAGGAAATACAAAATATAATCCATACCCTTCTCTCTTCACTGTTCTTTCCTCTACCTATAAACACGGATATCCCTCTTTAAAAAAAAACCTTATACACAGAACTTCAAAATAGCACAATTTGTAAAAGCAAAGATACTGTCCATTTATTCAGTCAACAACCAGTTTTTGAGAACCAAGTCCCAAGGGTCACTTAAAGTAGTGAAAATACAGTAGTGAACAAAACAGACAAAAATTCCTGTCCTTCTGGAGTTTATAGTTTAGTAATAGAGACTGACAATAAAAAAAAAAAAAAAAGTAAGTGCAATGCATAGTGGGTCAGATAAGAATAAGTATGATAGAAAAAAATGAAGTAAGAGATTACCATAAAGGTAGACGCACTTTTCACGATGATGATTACAAGAAGGAAATGGCAACCCACTCCAGTACTCTTGCCTGGAGAATTCCATGGACAGAGGAGCCTGGTGGGCTACAGTCCATGGGGTCACAAAGAGTCGGACACGACTGAGCAACTTCACTTCACTTCACTGATAAACATGATATTTGAGCACAGGGCTGAAAAAGATAAGGAAACCAACCACATGAACACCCAAGAGCTTCTGACGTAAGAAGAATAAAATTATCCCAAGTGAGCCAGGTAAAGGTGAACAAGATAGCAGACCAAGAGGAGTTTACTGATCATACAGGGTCTTAAAGGCAATTGTAAGAACTCTGACTTCTATCATAAGCAACATGGAAAGACTGGTGGATGTGGAACAGAGGAAGGACAGAATAAGACTTACAATTTAAAAGAAGCACTTCTGGAGTTCCTAATCTGATAATGGTAGGAAATAGTTTTTATGACATAAACTTCCCTTGCAAATAAAAAGTACAACCTCTAAACAAGCTAGTTTAAAAAGAGACTTGAAGGCACTAGAGAATGACTAAAAAGCAAGCAGAAGCTAAAGGGAAGGGATCCACACAACATGACAAATTCACATTTCTTTGCCTTTTTATATTTTTATGACTTTTCCCAATCCATGCAGCATGGGGTGGCTGAAACTCAAATAGAAACCCTTAGATTTGGCTAAAGGGGTCAATCACTCACTTCCTAGACATTTACTCAAGGGAAATGAAAACATATGTCCACAAAAAGACTTGTACATAAATGCTGATAGTTAGTCATGTCTGACTCTTTGTGACCCCATGGACTGTAGCCTACCAGGCTCCTCTGTCCATGGGATTTTCCNATCACTCACTTCCTAGACATTTACTCAAGGGAAATGAAAACATATGTCCACAAAAAGACTTGTACATAAATGCTGATAGTTAGTCATGTCTGACTCTTTGTGACCCCATGGACTGTAGCCTACCAGGCTCCTCTGTCCATGGGATTTTCCAGGCAGGAATACTGGAGTGGGTTGCTATTTGTTAACAGTACTCTTATTCATAATACCAGAAGCTGGAAACAATCCAAAAGTCCATCAACAGGAGTACAGATAAACAAAATGATTTCATACAAGGAAATATTACTCAGCAACAAAGGATTACTGATACAAGTAACAACACAAATGAATCCAAAAAAACATTATGTTGAGAGACACTATACAGACACATTTATTTAAATTCATTTATACTATTAATAAGACTAAGAACAGAAAAAAAATTTTTTAGTGATGGAAAGTGAGTATGAAGGTGGAGAGAATTAAAACTGGACTCGTTTCAGGTGATGAAAATTTTCTCCTGTTTTGATAAGAATGATGATTAAAAGGGCATATATAATTTCTGAAATTCATCAAACTAAACATTTAAAATATCTGCATTTTTTGCAGGTAAATTATATTTCAATAAAAAACAGCAAATGAATATAGGAGCATTTAAACCTCACAAACATTGACGTTCAGTCAATTCCAGCACATGGAAAAACTATGGCTTTCTTTTGATTCTTAACATGTCAACAACTAAAGTAACAAAGAGGCAGAAATCTGACTTGTGTATGGATATAATTACAACAAAATACCTCTCCTATAAATGCAGATGTTAATGTTAAGAAGCATTTAAATCTTGAAAAAGGACTTCCCTGATGCTCCAGTGGTTAAAAATCTGCCTTCCGGTTAAGGGGTGCCTGTATGTTTAGTCTGGAGAAGGCAATGGCACCCCACTCCAGTACTCTTGCCTGGAAAATCCCATGGACAGAGGCACCTGGGAGGCTGTAGTCCATGGGGTCATGAAGAGTCAGGCACAACTGAGCGACTTCACTTTCACTTTTCACTTTCAGGCATTGGAGAAGGAAATGGCAACCCGCTCCAGTGTTCTTGCCTGGAGAATCCCAGGGACAGGGGAGCCTGGTAGGCTGCCGTCTATGGGGTCGCACAGAGTCGGACACGACTGAAGCGACTCAGCAGCAGCAGCATTATGTTTAGTCGCTCAGTCATGCCCAACTCTGCAACACAATGGACAGTAGCCATTCAGGCTCCTCTGTCCATGGGATTTTTTCAGGCAAGAATACTGAAGTGAGTTGCCATTTCCTACTCCAGGGGATCTTTCTTCCTGACCCAGGGATCGAAGCATGTCTTCTGCATCTCCTGCACTGGCAGGTGGATTCTGGATGCAGGTTCAATTCCTGGCCTGGGAATTAAGATAACACATGCCACAGAGCAATAAGCCAGTGCACCACAGCTACCGAGCCCGTGTGCTGCAACTAAGATCCAATGCAGCCAATAAATACATACATCTTGAAAAAAGCACTCAGATATGCATTCACAGCTATATATTTAGATTGATTTGGCTCTATGAAGTATGTTTTTCTGTTCTCTTTATAGTAAAGCCCTTCATCCATTCTTAGAATTACAAAAAGAAATGAAACAAGAATACTAAAGAAAATAATAAAACTAAATGAATGCATCAAATTTTTAAAAGGTCAAATCGAAATTTCTAATTTCTTATATTGCATTTAAAAAACAGATATTTAACAGTTAATAAAGCAAACAATTCGTTGCTATACTTAACAGTGAAATAAATCTTACTACAATGGCTTAAAGAGAATTTTTTAAAAGACTATTTAGGAACATTATTATCTTAAGAACATTACCCATCCATTTTTAAATGCAGGTTTCTCAAAAACATGAGAGAAGACATGATGAATTTTCACTATATAATGAGATGAGTAAATATTATAAATATTATAAATAAATTTGTCATATAATTGGTAAAGTTAAGAACACTATTAACAGGAGAAGAAAATCACATTACACACATTTTGAGCATTCCAAATACAACTGTCGAATATATCTTTAAAAACTCCCTAATAAATATATAACTGCATTTTAAGAAAAAGATTCAGTACATGTAGGCTTTAAAGAGCAGGCTATTCACAGTGCTAAAAATATGGCTTATAAATATTTCTCATTATCAATATTACTGAGGAACAGGTGAACTCTAACACAAAAATAAAAAATCATAAAACAACACAATTATTTCCTTAAGGTCTCAGGAAAAAAAAAAGAGATGTGTGTCAATAATATTTGACATATAGGTTACATTTTGTATAGTAGGAATATACATAAAGAAACTCTTACCAGAATTTTAGGACTAAAATTAAACATAGTATTCAAGTTCTACCTGAAAGAGTATTCATAATTTAAAAAATTTGTTACCACACAAGCATTGTTAACAAAAATCAAACAGAAAAGCCTGGTAGAAGGACACTGCTAACATAATCAACACTGGTGAAAGAGGGAAGAATATAAATTCCAATAAGCTGTGGTAACATTTCAGTCTCTGAAGAGGTTAAGACAAAGTGTATTAAAAAAAGAGAGATGGGATAAAATTTAAAAATCCTTTCAATCATATCCTGCAAAAAGCTATCAGATTAATTTTCAATCTGCTTCTCACTTATCAGATTTAAGTAACAAAAGATGAAAAGAGGTGTTTTTAAAAATTGAATTAAAGATAAGCTCTTTTTGATTTTTTAGCTTGTTATTTAATTGAATCTGACTCTATCTGAATTGATAATTACTTACACAGATGTTCCACTGCAAGCATGGCACAGTTCATGAGACCCTCTAAATTACTATAAAACAACAATCAGTCTCTGTAAATACAACCTTTGCCCATTGTAAACTACTGCCATATATTTTTGTTATAATTTAACAAAAAATTTTATTATGATTTATTTTCATCTATGGCTATTTTAGTCACCATATTCTAAATAGTATCAGAGCAAAAAAAAAAAAAAGAAAGATAACATTATAGCTGCAAGAGATGCCATGACATAACAGGAACAAGGCTTAATTAAGAAAGGGGCCAATCTGATTACCATCTCAGCTTCACCATGGACCACTTGGGTTAACACAGTTAAGGCACATGTTCAAGTTTTATTTCTTTTTCAAAAATACAAAACACACACTTACTGTGTAAACCACAGTGCATAATGCCTGACAGAAAAATTCTGCTGCTAACATCTAGGTGGGAGAATAACACGGTGGTTTAGAAATGTTAACTACTTTGTCAAATCCCAACTCTACCACTTATTTAGCATCATGACCATGGATCAGTTATTTAATCTAAGTCTCAGTTTAACTTTAAATATAAACTAGAACTATTAATGAGTTTTACAAGCTATTACTATAAAGCACTGAGTAGAATATTTGGCCCACAATAAACACAAGAGATGTTTGCTATTATTATACAATTTAATTAAGCATTGAAGGCATTAAAATAACGCATTGATATTAGCTATCCTCTCATATACTCTGTATTGGCAAAAGGTAATTTTCTACATTCTCAGGGACCAATGTACAATTAATCACGCTCTTCCAACTATTTTTTTGCATATTTTGTATGACAACTGATCAAACCACTTCTTAAGACAGAAGTTAATGTAACATAACACAGGGAAGAAATATTATTCTTTAAGGAGTAACAAAGTATCATCCAGAAGATATTAAACAATGACTCACTATTGGAAGTGGAAAAAAAAAGAGTCCTAAGATGAGCTCAGGGAGGACAGAAACCTCCCATGGAGAAGAAGGGCAAGATCGCTTGACCTTGATTTTCAGTATGAATAAAGACCCTGAAAGCAGAGCTTCACATCCTTCTGACCTTTGGGGTTTTAAGCAGCAAGTGTCAGAAAAGTTAACCCAGGGATAACTGGCTTGCAGTGGCTAAGCATTCACAGCAATGTCGCTTTTTGATTCTTCTTTGTCAGCTCTTCCTATCACTGAGAGGCAGGATTCACCAGGTGTTGGATTGTTCACTCGCTTATATGCAACGTGCGTTGGGCTTAGACTGCTATGAGACAGGTAAATTTTACTCTACTAATGATGTGCTGTTGCCATGGTAACCCTGCTCTGTAGGAGAGGACTCACAGGTTCAGACATCTGACGTATGCACTTGGCTGACGAGCCAATGGGGGATGCCACCATTTGTAGGATTATGATCACTTCTAGGTCAGAATCCAACCCCAGGTCAATTGATATGGCTGCACCCTGGGAGCCTCAGTCATCCTGAAGCAAGCCAGTCTCCACACCCAGCATCCCTCGGGGCACAGTGTGCCACACCACATACTGGGACTGGGGTCTGGTGGGGACAGCCCTTCACCCTGGGACACACAGAATGGCCAGAAAGGTGACCACCCCCTGGCCCATCAACACCATGCATTCGTGGGCAATTTGGTGCTAAGCCATCTGGAGCTGACCCACTTCTAGGTCAGGGTTTCACACCTAGGACAGCAGCTCCCTCACTGTGATCTATTTAAAGTCAGCCCTTGACGCAAGGTTTTGTAAAAAATAAAAACAAAAAATAAACAAAAAAGAAGTGGAAAAAAAAACACTTTTAACTATACAAGCATACTGTATACAAATACAAAAAAGAAAAACAGAAGAAAATTATATAAATATAAAACAGGAAAATATTCAAAGGCAAGTGGAGATTTGTTTTTTTTAAATAAAGACGTTTAAAAAAAACTTCAGGAACAAAGAATGGAAAACAAAACCTGGATAAACCTTTAAAACAGGATAGGAGAAAGCAGAAATTTAAATGATGAAAAATGAAGTAGTGATACGGAGCTTCACATCCTTCTCGAGAGCTCTTGAATGCAAAAGTCAACAAAAAGAAAAGGAAAGGAATGAAAACAACACAGGGGCATTTTGTAAAAACCCACAGCTAGCATCTTACTTACTTACTTACTTACGGTGACACACTGAATGCCTTCTCTCTAAAACCAGAAACAAAGCACGATGAAGTTCAGTTACCAATCCTGTTCAACATCGTGCCAGAAGTCCTAGTCAGTGCCATACGGGAGGAAAAACAAAAGCTGAACAATCAGCACCATAAGGGAGGAAAAACAAAAGCTGAGCAGACAGGAAAGGAAGAGAAACCTCTCTCTCCATGGGCAATCTGACTGTAGAGAAAATCACAAGGAAAACAACAAAAAACACTGCTGTAACTAAACAGTAAGTTTACCAAGGTCTTGAATTCAATAACAATAAACAAAAATCAACAGTGTTTCTATACACTAGCAATAAACAATGGAAACCCAAATTTTTAAATCAGTACCATTTACAACAACTCCAAAGGGGAGGGAAAAAAAAAGGTTAAGAGTGTTCAACTCTAACAAAAATGGAGATATACTCAATACTGTTACGAATTCATTTCTCTACAAAGTGATCTATAAATTAAACATCAGTTCAGTGCAGTCGCTCAGTCGTGTCCAACTCTTTGCGACCCCATGAATCACAGCATACCAGGCCTCCCTGTCCATCACCAATTCCCAGAGTTTACCCAAACTCATGCCCATCAAGTTGGTGATGCCATCCAGCCATCTCATCCTGTCGTCCCCTTCTCCTCCCACCCTCAGTCCTTCCCAGCACCAGGGTCTTTTCCAATGAGTCAACTCTTCTCATGAGGTGGCCAAAGTACTGGAGTTTCAGCTTCAGCATCAGTCCTTCCAGTGAACACCCAGGGCTGATCTCCTTCAGAATGGACTGGTTGGATCTCCTTGCAGTCCAAGGGACTCTCAAGAGTCTGCTCCAACACTACAGTTCAAAAGCATCAATTCTTCGGCGCTCAGCTTTCTTCACAGTCCAACTCTCACATCCATACATGACCACTGGAAAAACATAGCCTTGACTAGATAGACCTTTGTTGGTAAAGTAATGTCTCTGCTTTTTAATATGCTATCTAAGTTGGTCATAACTTTCCTTCCAAGGAATAAGCGTCTTTTAATTTCATGGCTGCAATCACCATCTGCAGTTCTCAATAAAAATTCCAGAGGGTTTTTTGCAGATATGTTTTTAAAAAGGTTTTCATTAAAAGGTAAAGAAACTAGAATACCCAAAACAATGATTAAAAGGAACAAAGTTAGCAGATTAACAATACTTGATTTTAAGACTTACAACAAAGCTATAGTAATTATGGCAGCATGATACCAGCATAAAGACAGACAAACAGATCAATGAAACCAAAAAGAGAGTCCAGAAAGAGACACACAAATATGTCAAATGATTTTTGACAAAGGAGTTAAGGCAATTCAATAACAAAAGGATGTTATCAATAATTGTACTGAAATAAGTGAAACATTCATAGCAGAAAAAATATAAGAACATGGACCTATACCTCATATCCTACATAAAATTAACTCAGAATGGATATTAGACTTGAATGTAAAACACAAAACACTTAGAAGAAACACTTAGAAACACTATAAAACACTTAGCAGGAAAAAAACAGAGGAAAATTTTTGTGACACTGCATTATGCTACAAATTCTTAGATCCAAAACCAGAAGCAGCATTAATGAAAGAAAAAAATGATAAATCAAATTTCATCAGATTCTATAGCTTTTACTTTGCAAAAGATACTATTAGAAACTGAAAAGGAAAGCTATAGACTAGGAGAAAATAACTGCAAATTACGTTATCTGGCAGAGGACTTAAAAATTCACAAAACTCAACAGAAAGAAACCAAACACCTTCTACAAATTGTAACACCCAAAAAACCAAGAACAAAATGAAAACCCATGCATTTTGATATGCTGGGATTTACACTTATAGTTGTCCTTTATATTTATATTACTATGATTCTTTATCTGTCATAATGTAGCAATACAGTTACATAAAAGATCTGAACACTATACCAAAGAAGCTTTATGGATGACAAGTAAGTACATAAAAAGATCGTCATGATTTGTTACTAGGGATATGTAAATTAAAAACACAAGATACCATTACAAATCTAATTGAATAGCTTTAATACAAACTGATGATATCAAATGCTGACAAGGATTTGGAACTACTGGAACTCTCATATAATGTTGATGAAAATGCAAACTAATACCAAACCTTCACAAATAATTCCAGAAAATAAAAGAGGAGAGGGGAACTCACTTTGTGAGGTCAGTGTTAACCAGATGCCAAAAAAGACATCACAGGAAAACTACAGACCAATATCCCGCATGAACAGACCTTTACCAAAATATTAGTAAAGCAAATACATCAATATACAACCAGGATTATATACCAAAACCAAGTTAAATTTATCCCAAAAATACAAAGATGGTTGAAAATCCGAAAATCAATTATGTAAAACAACATATTAATAGAAAAAGGGGCAAAATTTGTATGATCATCTTCATCTCCATCAAGAGTAACTTGGAGTTTCCCAGGTGGTGCTAGTGGTAAAGAGCCCACCTGCCAATGCAGGAGACTTAAGAGATGCTGGTTTGATTCCAGGGTCGGGAAGATCCCCTAGAGGAGGAATGGCAATGCACCCCAGTATTCTTGCCTGAAGAATCCCATGGACAGAGGAGGCTGGTAGGCTATGGTCCATAGGGTCACAAAAAGTCACACGACTGAAGCGACTTAGCACGCACACACACGCAGAGGTTATTAAGGAGCTTTGTGATACTGCTATTATTTTACATTTTTCCCAAAGAGTTTATTTTGCTTACTATTTGCTATTCAACAAATGCTGAGCACTTTCTGCATACAAGGCATTCTGCTAGGCCCTAATACCAACACACAAAAACAAATAAGCATGTGATTCAGTAATAATAAGTCTGGGACTTCCCTGGTGGTCCAGAAGCTAAGACTCTAAGCCCTCAACCAAGGGGGCCCTGGTCTGATCCCTGGTCTGGGAACTAGATCCCACAACTAAGAGTCTGCATGCTGCAACTAAGACGGCACAGTCAATAAACAAATAACTACTTTTAAAATTATAATAAGTCTTATACATAAGATACACAGTTTAACAGAATAACCAACTCTGACCAAGGACTCGGAAGGAAAAAAAGGTGTCATTCCTATCCTAAAGTTACAGAAGCATATTTGAAATTGGCAATTAAAAGTAAATCACACTGTGGTAGCAAATATGCATGGAAATACTGTTATAGGAACATCATATACATACTTTCTATTGCCTGATTTACCTCTTTACAAAAATTATCACTTTAAAAACTTTAGGTATAATAATTAATGCCATACATTACTGAAAAATATCCTTTGAGTAATATATCCTGTACCTTGTGGGGAGCAAGAATCCTCTGCCTGAATTTTTCAATTGTTTCTTGACCCATAGAAGACCAAGCACTGGCAAAAGCTTCTGCTTTGTCTTGTCCAAGATGAATGCTCTCTAACTGCTGCTGCAAAGCGGCCGGCTTCACGTTGTGATACACCGCCTAGTAAAGAGGAAAAAAGCTACATATATCCCTAATGTTCACACAGAGATCTTGAGCTGTAATTAAATACATTACTTCAAATGATTTAAATTTTTAAAAATTTTATATTTCTATTGCATACGTTTTTTATTTTACAAATAACAATATACACAACCAAGGGTGGAAAATTCAGAATTAAAGGGCCCAAATTATTCACACTAAACTTCATTTTTGCCTGTGGTTTAAGTAATACTAAATCTACTTATCAGAAAAACTCCTTTGCTCCAGTTATGTAAATGGTATCCTAGTTGAAACTTAATTTCCTTATTTCACTTAATTATTTCAAATAAGTACACAGTGGTTTTGTTTCCCAACTAACACAATTTTTCCAAGAAACACTTTCTCAAAACCATCTTCATCTACCAACTTCCTAGGTAAATACATAATAAAAAATTGAAAACTTTTTTCACAGCAATACCTGTTCTACTTTTTACATTATGATGAAACAGTTTTCTCATAAACCCCATGCTGTTCTGTCCTGTCTGGTTATCCTTTTCTTCTATGGAAGGTCCACCAAGAACATAGTCATCTTTATGATCTGCAATCTGTGTAAGTCTGCATGTAGTAGAGCCTAGCATTTTGTCCTCAACAGTATCTGTTCACTAGAATGCCCAAAAGTTGCAGTACTGTTTACCTTTTTATTTCACAAGTATTCTTCTACTTAATCAAACAACAGGAATTTATTAAGAATCTACTTTTAGATTCTTAATAGATTTAGCCTAGCAATGTGCTACAATGCACCAAAAATGTGACCCTAGCCCCCTACAAATTCAAAACCTAGTGAAGGAGATGTAACTGACATATATGAAATAATGAAAAGACTAACAATGGGCTCAACCATGATGAGCCAAGCATAAAAGGAATCAAAATAAGGGGAGGACTGCGAGTATAAGGGGTCCAGGCTGCAGTGGGAGGAGATGTGATCTGAAGGGAACTTAACAATGAACTGATTTTAGATGTAAAGAAGGGATACAGAAGGGCAGCTCAGTAGGAAGAAATACTATAACAAAATGTCCTCTGACAACTATTTCTTTTCTAAATGTTTTATTTATCATCCTCGTCAAATAAATTCTCAAAATCAACTAAATAAAATGTGTGCATTTTTCCAAATTACTATACCAAATAACAATACATTCAAATCTTTTTCAACTGTCTCAAGTCAGTGAAGTCTTGATTCATAATGTGAAATATTAATACTTTACTCATGCTATTCAACACTAAGACAGTGTTGTAGAATGCAATACCATGAGAAAAAAAAAAAACACATTCAAATACTTTTTACCACATCAAAATTTTTGATAAAATATATTCATAGCTTTTACCTGTACACTTTAGAAAAATAAGCTAAAATGCTATAGATGTCACAGCAACACAAACATGCAGTAAATACAAATCATGGTTAGGCTGTTTGGGGGCAATAAAAATACCTGTTCTAAAATGAATGATATTGTTTCAAGAACTAGGTGGAGATCTTGCTTCTCTAGAGAAAATGCAACTTGAAGTTTTTCTTCCTCTTCTTCACTGAAACTACTTTCAGCCTACAACACAAAAAGCAACCTATTAGCATATATTTAGGTATTCAAAATTCAGATACTGAACAGAGGATTCATTTATTCATATGAAAATGAGAACTTGAAAGAAAAAAGTAGATCCATCATTGAAACAAACTGATGTGTCTGTAAATTTCAATATCTTAAAATCACAGAACAGTTCATTATTTGGATCTTGCCAAACAAATTTTTTTTTTATCTTAAGTTCTATGATTTATAGGAGGTGGAAAATAATACCATGAAATAGAAATTTAGAAAACAAAATACTACAAAGTAAAGCCCTAAAATGTTAAGAATTTACTGTTGTTCAGTGGCTAAGTCATGGCCAACTCTGGCACCACATGGACTGCAGCATGCCAGGCTTCTCTGACCTTCACCATTTCCCGGAGTTTGCCCAAACTCACATCCATTGAGTCAGTGATGCCATCCAACCATCTCATCGTTCGTCACCCCCTTCTCCTCCTGCCTTCAGTCTTTCCCAGCATCAGGGTCTTCCCCAATGAGTCAGCTCTTCACATCAGGTGGCCAAAGTATTGGAGTTTCAGCTTCAGCATCAGTCCTTCCAATCAATATTCAGGACTGATTTCCTTTAGGATTGACTACTTTGATCTCCTTGCTGTCCAAAGGACTCTCAAGAGTCTTCTCCAGCACCACACCTCGAAAGCATCAATTTTTCGGTGCTCAGCCTTCTTTATGGTCCAACTCTCACATCCGTACATGACTACTGGACTACTGGAAAAACTATAGCTTTGACTAGATGGACTTTTGTCAGCAAAGTGATGACTCTGCTTTTTAATCTGGTATCTAAGTTGATCATAGCTTTTCTTCCAAGGAGCAAGAGTCTTTTAATTTCATGGCTGCAGTCACCATCTGCAGTGATTTTGGAGCCCAAGAAAATAAAGTCTGTCACAATTGTCATTTTTTCCCCATCTTTTTGCCGTGAAGTGATGGGACTGGACACCATGCTCTCAGTTTTTTGAATGCTGAGTTTTAAGCCAGCTTTTTCACTTTCCTCTTTCACCTTCATCACTCACTTGTAACACTATAAATCAACTATACTCCAATATAAAATAAAATCTTTTAAAAAATAAATAAAACATTGTGGGGGAGAGCACCTTCTCTGTAATAATACTAACCAATTATAATGGGTCCCAGCAACTTTTCTAAGAGCCCAAGCAAAATCTTCATTTAAGAGAATAGCATTTTAAGATAGAAAATACCTGGGAGTTCCTTTCCCTTGTTAGCTCTTTCTTTCCTCCCCTGAACACACCCCAAACCTCTCCCAATATATGACCTTACCCAGCATTAAGCCCCTGTCAGCATTTATAAGAGGCAGGATTAAAGAGATAAAATCCGTTAACCTTAAGAACCTTTATCTACATCCTCCATTACCTAGCACCAAGATTCCCATCAGATAGAGAGGTGGCAACTAGTTTGAGCCTTAATATTATTTTGTTAAAAGTCAATGGATTAAGGGATGCAGCAAAAACAGTTCTTAGATAGAAGTTCACAGTGATACAGGCCTTCTTTAAGAAACAAGAAAACTTTCAAATAAACAACCTAACCCACCACCTAATAGAATTAGAAAAAGAAGAACAAAATGTAAAGTCAGCAGAAGGAAGGAGCTAATAAAGATCAGAGAGAAAATAAATAAGAAATTATTTTAAAGTAGAAAAAAAAAATCAATAAAACCAAGAGTTGGCTCTTTGAAAGGGTAAACAAGATTTACAAACCTCTGGCCAGGCTCACCAAGAAGAACAGAGAGAAGACCCAAATAAACAACATAAGAAATCAAAGAGAGAAATCACAACTGTTACCGCAGAAACACAAACAAGAAAAACAAACAGATAGGACAGGGAAGCCTGGCATGCTGCAGTCCATGGGGTCGCAGAGTTGGACATGACTTAGCAATTGAACAACAAAACATATTTACTGAGTATTTTCTATGCACTACACAGATGGTTCATGTCCTCCGGTGTACTATGCTCTAGTTAGAAAGACCTTACAAACAAACGATTCCACTAATTTCCATTTTAATGAGTTCTGCAAAAGTATGGGTTACTACAACAGTACACATAAATCAAGAAATCTTTTTGATAATTTTAATATTTTCCAAAACTTACACATTACACACATTACTTTCATAAGCAATATGTGAAAAACAGAAGTGAGGCATCCGAGTACAACCTCATGGCTAGTCTTTCTTCCATTTCCAAAATAATCTCCTTGATTCAAAGACTGGTTTTTCACACATGAGAAATGTACACTATTAGAACTGCTTTCAAATAAAAATACTTTATCCCCACATACCAAAAACAACTTTCCCAGTTGCTGCCTCTCCGCAACAGCTACATGGAGAAGTTTCAGAAGTATCATGAGTCCCTGCCTTGAGGGCTTAGGATGAGATACAATTTTACAACTGCATTCTTGTAGTGAAGCAGCAGTGAGGTGAAGCTTAGAACTCTTAGAAGTGCAGCTCAGAACTGTCACATTTTTGGTTTGGGAAGGTCAACTGTCAGGAGCCAGGGTGAGGAACTCCACCCATGGCAAAGGTCATGAGGAAGGAGGCTTGGCATACACAAAGGCGTGATCAAGCCTCAGGAAACCCCCTGTTTCCTAGCATCTACCCCCAAAACCAGAGTCTGTTTCATGCTCTCACCTACACCTCTGACTTCATGGGGGGCTCTCCCCATCACCATTTCTCTCGGAGAAGGAGTTAACTTGCAACTCCAGTTAATAAAAATTCCTAGGCGTGACAAGAGTGTTTCAACTTACAAACCCTTCTGAAGGTTCTCTAGCCTGCCTGAGCGGGTTCGTCCGGCCACATGTGATTGTTTACAGCCTCCCAACCATGAGAGGCACAAGATGCTTTAAAACTTTCTAAATACAGACTCTTTTGAGAAGTTACAAAATTATTAGTATAGTATAGTGGGTTGATTAGAAATTATATTGGTGAAGGTTTTTTTCATTTGTCGTACCAATAATTACTGCTAATTCCCTGCCCTGGGTGTGACAAGGGTGTCTCACGTCAAACCTCTTTGCTGACAGACTAGCTTGTGTGACAACCTC